>JBBBDQ010000515.1:5285000-5885000 GCA_037127315.1 Ascarosepion bandense
TATGTAAAAATGTTTAAGATAACAGTATATTTTACCTTCAATTGTTTCAACTATTTAAATTGACGTATTAATCAAATTTTTAATGCTTTACTTATGATTTTAATTTCTGTATTTAATTATTATTTTATTAGATCATTGCAAAACTGTGTCCGATTAAAATTAAAAAACAAAATTTGATATACTCAAAAAAATTCTTAGTCAAAAACAATTTTAATATCTGACAAGTTTTCTAACAGATACCTTTGCCGATTTTTTTTTTTTGTGAGGGTTGTCGCTACTCCGACGCTTCCTCTTTTCCAAAATTCACAGAGCATAATATGGAGAAAGTGCAAAAGTTTATGCTCCATCTATAAGGCATTTATTTGTGGATAAAACATCAACATTCAACAAAGTCTGACTCACGAGGTTCCAATCTAGAACCTACCAATAATCGGCACCCAGACAAATGCCAGTGTTAATTTGTGGTCATTTTATCATTCACAATCGGGCACGAACTCTTGCAATAATCATATATATATATATATATATATATATATATATATATATAACTAAATAGACTCTGTAAGTATGTAGGCCGTAAATTTATACTAAAATAAACCTCCAAAAAAACCATTAACAAACAGAACCTAATTCCGTTACAATCCGGTGCACTAAGACGTCGGATAAATGGGGAGAAAAAAAGAAACCCGCGGAACAAGAACAAAACATTCGATACTCCGCAGTAAAGAAAAAAACCCAAACGGAACTAAACACAAGAAAAAGTGCTCGATACAAAGTACAAAAGAAAATACACAAAAGTAGAGCAAAGACACACAAAAATCTAGAGTGAGCCAAAACCTACCGCGGTTTCACACTACGATCCGTAGTGTGAAACCGCGGTAGGTTTTGGCTCACTCTAGATTTTTGTGTGTGTATATATATATATATATATATATATATATATATATATCAGATTATTGCAAATGCAAATAGTAATAATTTATTATAAGTGTTCATAATAAAAAGCATTCTTTACTGCAACACAAGAGAAACTACTAAAAAATTGTACATTTTGTTTTAACATGTGAAAATCTTTATTATCGTTTATTACCATCATTGTTAACTACCTGACGAAAAGTTGTTCTTTCAATGTCGAAACAAAATGTACACGTCCGTAGTAGCTTGCACATGTTCTAATATAATAATTAATAATAAATATTAATTGCTCTATTTTTATATAGAGTACTGTTTTAAATTAATGATTTTAACGTTACAATTATTTTCTTCTTTCGTATTCATTTGGTATATATATATATATATATATATATATATATATATATATATATATATATATATATTGAACGCTATGTTCTTCTTTATGTGCCATGTTCATTTCAGAACGTATATTATCATGAATTTTCACTTGTCCCTATCTGTTGTACATCTTAATATCTTTGTCATTGATATATCCCTCAGAACTCTCTTCGCGATCCACCTGTTCAAGCCCATCAAGTAGTTTTTGCACTGCTTCTCCTGTCTCTCCTTTCCCCTATCGGCAATACATAGAAAGACTAACAGACTAGAAGTATTAAAATCCAAAGTGGAAGCTGCATTGACCAACTTAAGAAGGAACGGTGTGTTATTTAGTTTTAAAAAATTGTACTTTGTTCTATTGGGAATATATGACAAAACGTAAAGTTATGCAAGTAAATATACAATAATTTCTACAGATTTAAGTGGATCATTACAGTGTTTGTAAGCTCTAAGAATTCAAATTGTTCAAATTGAGCGGTAAATTGTGGGAAACACATAAATCCACAAGATTTTTTAAGAGAACAATAAAGAAAGCTATAAATATTTCTATAAACACTTCGTCAATATTGTCCACTTTAACTGCCGATATATAAATAAATACTTATTTGATGAATGAGGGAAACCTCTATTTGCACACTTAGGGGTAAATGCAGTTCGTTCTGCGCAGATGGCAATAAAAAGCGGTTATTTGCATAAAATATCCTGAATTTCGAAGTCTCAAATCGCCATACTGCATGCTTGAAAATTTGATTTGTGCAAATATAGAGAAATACTAAATAACTTTTCTAAATCTACGCAACACCGGAAATTACAAAATAAAAATAATTGGTAGGTATCAGTGAACTGTAAAGAAGTGTGTTGTAGATGCTGAATAATTTACATGAAGATTTATTAAAGGCAAGTTGACTTTTTATCCCCGATCTGTGCCCTATAGTATGGAAAGAGTTAGAAAAACATGACTTTGTCAAGCGATGAAATCTTGACAGCGAGTAAATGTTTAAAAACAAACATCGGGTTATAAATGGCACAACAAAACGTTAAAGCGGTCACAAAACCTCCTTTAAAATACAGCTATAATGAAATGAGCAAAAGAACAAAGAAATATAAATTTTTAATATTCTCTTTCACCCAAGAATGCTGTGTTAATATCGATTGCAAAAACTGTGTATCTACTAGATTAAGACAAATTAAGTCATCAAGACAGATATGGTGTTATATTATTTGTTGGGATTATACGTATTAATACTGTAGGATCATAGAAAGTTCTAGATGGTGCTAGAATAACTGCTCACATATATCAGTCAGTTAAATGTCATACGTGATACACGCTTGGGTGATCATGTTTTGAAAGAGACACAACTGACTGGTGAGATTTTCCCACGGTAGGTTGCTATTACACTCTACGATATACTGATTGCCAACCAAAGCTATAGAACCCAATCTGTCTTGCTATTTGACGCATAGCTGGTGAAAAGAGACGGATTAATACCTTTACCAATGGTATATGAGCGTAAGTAAATCCAACAAATTCAACTGGAATTCGAACTCGGCTCTCTGATTTCTCGTTCCGGGCCGATATCTACTGCACTACAAAGTACATCCATATACACAATGCTTACCTCATATAATGATTTTAATACACTCGCTGAAGTTTATTCAATAACTCAAATGAATGGTCAAAAAGGGAAGCCCAAAATGTTATGTACAGGTCGGGGATACTAAAATCAAGCAGGTGCAAAACTTTAAATACCTGGGAAGTGTTCTGACAGAAGACGGAAAGTGCAACACTGAGATCCGAAGACTTACTGATATGGCGAGGGAAGCATTCCAAAAGCCAAACAGAGTATTGAGAGACACGAAAACTACGCTGGAAACAAAGAAAAGAGAACTGAACTGTTATGTGATGTATAGCAGCGAATGCTGGAAAAATCTCATCAAAGATGAAAGAAAGACCTGAAGCAACTAAAATGTGGTTCTACAAATTAATTCTGAGGAAAACGTAGACCAAACATGTAAGTAACAAGGAGGTTTCGAAGAGGATGGAAACGAAAAGAAAACTTATCCAGAAACATCAGGAAGAGACAGCTAAAGTTTCTGTGACACGTAATGAGGAAGGGAGGCTTGGATAATTTGATACTTACAGGTTGGTTAGAGGGAAAGAGAGACAAGGGAAAGCAATGTGTGGCGTACTTGATGGACTTGAGCAAGTTGATGGCAGAACAGTCTTCGGAAGAAATACAAAGAGAAAAGGTATTAGGACCTGCTAGAGATAAAGGTTTGTAGAGGGCCATGATCGCCTACATCCTGAAGGGACACGGCGCATAAAAGAGGTAGAAAACTAGGCTTAACCCGATTGAAAACTTTACATTCGCAGACGATAATTTATTTTAATTCACATCAAGCAAGGCGATTACGCTGGGAAGATGCATAGGGCTACTAAGAGTGAAAAGAAATAAAAAGACATCAGGAGAAACTGAAACTCCAATCCTAAAAAAACAAAACGAGAGATAGGCTTCTACTCCACATCAAAATGCCATAAAGGTGTGTTCACAGGGTTATGGGTGAATCTATCTACTGCTATTGAGGTAAAAAAAAAATAGTAAAGAAAATTAATTTTACCAGCAAAACAAAAGGTGTCTTATTATTCCCGATGATTGGCACGTTGATTTATCTTTAATATATTTGTATGTCGTTAGAATTGCGCGTCTCTACAAACAGCTGGCAGTCAACACGCTTTTATATATATTACTAAAATGGCGTTTGCAATATAAATGGTACTATTTAATTTGCATAACAAATTTTAAAAGCATAGTTTAATAAATATTTAATTTGAGTCATTTATTATTAATTCATATCTTAGATATTACCATATATAAGCAATGTTTCAATCGATAAAGCTTTTCTTTAATTTATCGTGTTTGCATAGAAAGAATTTAAATTTGTTTTGTCAAAAATCAGTCGTCAATTGGTAGAAAATTATCAATGTCTTTATATTTGAAGAAAACTTAAAATGAAGGTAATATTGACTGATAAAAATAACCCTTTTATTTGAAATGAACGTAAAATAAATAATTTCAAAATATTTACAGAATTCTATTCTATATACATTGTTCGGAGTGTTGTCCTCATCTTTATTGTTATATTCACGGCATTTCAGCCGTTGTACGCTTCGACCTTCTTCAGGTGATTGGAATCTTGAACCGAAACCTGTACTTCGATCACTGGAGTAGATTGTTCTCGTTCTATCAGTCATGCCGCTTCCGGATGTATTCATTAAACTAAACTAAGTTTTTGCTCGCCACTACTACAATCAGGTATTAAACTCACAATTTTTTGGGTTAGGTCACTGGATCTAACCAAGGACATTGGACAAAAGTGTTTCGTTGGATCCAGTGTCTTGATCCAAGGAGTTATGAGTTTCATACCTACTGACCGTAATGGCGAACAAAAACGTATATAGTTTTTTCCAGTTTTTTATTTACTAATCGAGTTCACCAAAATCAAGTAAAGAAGCCACTAAGGTGCAAGGGGTTACTAGGTGTGAAAAAATTAAAAAACAAAAATATTACTAAAGAGCGATAACCAAAGAAGAGTAATCAGGAGGACAGTGGATGGCGATTGACACTGTATATAAAATTTTGAAAGATTAAAGTTAGCCGGAAATTATGGAGCTGGAAGAGAGGACCACGAGTATAAAGTTAGAGAACAAAAACTGTTAGCATAAAGAGGTTACGGTGGCATCTAGCCATGAGATGACAGGAAGTGTAAGTCTAATCTAAGTATTCCACTAGAGAGGGAAATATGAATTTCTTATACTCTATTCGCTTTTTTCTTTGCTTATTTTCAACACAGGGTGGTAACTTTAAAGCAGTGGGAAAATGACTAAAACCGAGACGCCAGATCAGGAATAATAAGATTAATGATTCTTCTTTGGGTTTCATCAAAGATCTCTAGATATTTAGCAGGAGTACCTGACCATACGCGGCAGTGATATTCTAAGCATGGATGAATGTTGATCTTCTTGCGAGGAGTATTAGAAACTCGTTTTCCCCTCTCTAGTGGAGTACTTAGATTAGAGTTACACTTCCTGTCATCTGGTTGTCTTCCGTGTACACATTCTAAGTGAAACTAGACCGACTACTTTATAAATGCCGGGACAGCCAATGAGGCGTAAATGTACAATTGATGCCTTTGAGATCGCTTTCCAGTTCAAGAATTGGTACATCTGTCTCAGCTGACGTTTTGCTGTGACACAGAGTGCAAATTTTACTTTGGTATCTTTTAAGAAAAACCTAATAGATATTGGGATCATTACGTATGAAATACTTTTAAGCAAAGACAAAAATGCATGTTGAATTTCTTGAAGATCTTGAGTTTTCGATCGCCTTCTCTGGTTTGTGACAAAAGCAACGTCTTCAAGTCCATAAACTCGAAGGCACATAAGAAGCCAATTTATCATGACAGTGTTTGCTATAGATGTAGCTCCCTTGTACCTTTTTATAAATACTTTCATGGTTATTGTTCTGATTAAATTTCCACTAAGGTACCTAGACTTTATGAATTTAAGCGTAGTACTAGATTGACGACAAGTTATCATCATTGTACGGTTGAAATAGGTAGATATAGCAGTAAGTTCTATGCTAACAGTTTCTTTTCCTGCACTACTCGTTTGTAGAATTCTCTTCTGGTTTCCTGCTTCCCTGTCAACTTTGATCATCAACAATTTAAATATCAGTCGTTATCTTCTGTCTTCTTAATTTTTGTTCTTTTATTGTCTTCTCTCCGTAACTGTCTTATCTCTTTAATAGTATATTTTCTCTTATTCTCTAACAATCAGAAACTTCTTGCGTCTTAGTGGCTTTATTGCCTTTTTAAAAAAAATCATTTCATAAGGGCAAATGATATGGGTAACATTCTAAACCTCCATACTATACTGCGATATTATTATTATTATGTCATTTTTCATCATATTTCGATTTCTGCTTTGGTCTCACTACCAACCAAGTCTGCGGGGAGACCTAAGGCAGGTAGTGGCGTGTTGTTATGGCTCCATTTCATGTTTTTCTATCTTCCCTATCATCCCCAGCATTACATAGATAAAGTTTTCCTTAGTGTGTGGGCTGTACTTAACAAGACAATTTTTTGTATATCTCTTAAACTGGGGTTTCCAGGGATTCTTTCAATGTGTTGTTTTGTTCCATTTTTTATCATTCCAAGTGCACCTACTATCACTGGCACAACTCTTGTTTTCAATTTCCACATTTTTTCTATTTCAATTTCCAGGGCTTTATATTTTGACAGGGCTTTATATTTTTCAAATTCCTTGATTGCTATGTTACAATCCGCTGGACAAGCCATATCAATTAATACGCAAGTTTTCTTCTTCTGGTTTTTAACAATAATGTCTGGCCTGTTTGCTTCAATTTTTCTGTCTGTGTAGATGGTGTAATCCCATAGAATGGTTACATCTTCTATTTCTGTAACCGGTGCTGGGTGATGTTCATACCAGTGTTTGTTTACAGCTTTTCCATAATGTTTGCACATTGCCCAATGTAAATATTGCCCAACTCTATCGTGGCGATTTTTATATTCATTTGGGGCAAGCACAGAACAGCCTGAGATTAGGTGGTCTATTGTTTCTTGGTGTTTATCACAAAACCTGCATTTTGGATCCATATTATTATGCATAATATTTGCCTGGAAGTTTCTAGTGAAAAGACTTTGGTCTTGTGCTGCAAGAATAAAGCCTTCAGTTTCAGACTTTAATCCAGATGCACGTAACCATCGATGAGTATTAACTTTGTCAACATTGGATTTATTGGCACGTTCTGGATATTGGCCATGCAGAGGTTTGTCTTGCCAGCGCTGTTTCATCTGTTCAAGAGCTTTATCTTTGGCTTTCATTTTCATATTTTTTGCCGCAATAGTTGGTTCTTGGCTTCTGTTTTGCTTTTCTACAGAATCTACTAACTGTAAATCTTGTTTGTATTTACTGCCTTCTTTTATTATTGAATATTTTTTCTTTCTTTCTTCATGTTGCCTTACTAATTGTATCATTCAATCCTTTGTTGTTTCTATGTATGTTAGTAAGCCAATAGTTGTTGTCTTGTATGTATTCCAGCTGAATAAGACCTCTTCCACCTTCTTTACGGGGTATGTATAGACGGTCTACATCAGCCTTTGGATGATGCATCTTATGCTTAGAAAGAAGCTTTCTTGTTTTAGCATCCATTCGCCTGATGTCGTTTAGAGTCCAGTTTAAGATGTTAAAGCTATATTGGACAACTGGGACTGCAAGGCTATTAATGGCCATAACTCTGTTCTGCGAATTTAATTCAGTTTTTAATATCATTCGTAACCTTCTATAGTACTCTTTACGCACTATTTCTTTCATTTTTTATGGTGAATGTTTTCGCTCTCATTTACACCTAGGTATTTATAAGCTTCTTCTGGTTTCAATTCTTTTATTGTTACAGCAGGGTCTAAGCTAATTGAGGATGTTTCTTGTATTGATCCACGTAAAACTGTAGCTTTAGCACATTTATTCAAATTAAATTTCATTCCAATGTCTTCGCTGAAGCATTTTACAGTTTGCAGAAGACCTTCTAGCTCATTATCATTCTTAGCATATAACTTTAAGTCATCCATGTAAAATAGATGGCTTATTTTCTTTTGGCCTATTTTATAACCACATTCTGTCTTATTAAGTTGACTGGTTAGTGCTATTAATGATATGCAGAATAGTAAGGGAGATAAAGAATCACCTTGAAATATACCTCTTTTGATGTTTATTTCATCAGACTTATAGGTTCCATTTATATGATTGAGGTAAAGGGTTGTTTTCCATATAGACATGCACTGTTTGATGAAATTGATGATGACGGGCGATATCTTGTATATATTTAAAGTCTTTAAAATCCAGTCATGTGGCACACTATCGAATGCCTTTCGATAATCTATGCAGGCAGTACTAAGATTTTTCTTTGTACTGTAGCAGTTTTCCAGGATCATTTTGTTAATTAGCAATCGGTCTTTACAACCATAACAGCCACGTTTGCACCCTTTTTGTTCAAGCGGTATCATGTCATTTCTTTCTAAGAATAAATATGTCTGTTTTGTTAAAATAGATGTTAATAGTTTATATGTTGTCGGAAGACATGTAATTGGTCTGTAGTTTTTCGGGTTGTTTGTGTCACCATTCTTGGGTAGAAGAAATGCAATTCCTTTGGTCACCCATGCAGGAATTTTAGTGGGATCGTCAACCATTTCTTGAAGTTCTTTGGCTAGTTTTTTATGTACTGCATTTAAATAATATAGCCAAAAGTTAGGAATTTTATCTATACCTGGGAATTTCCAATTGTGTGCTTTTTTTAGTGCAAAGTTAACATCATCTTCTGTAATTCCAGACCATGTCTGTTCTGGTTTATTTTTCATTCGTTCTATCTCTTGCGCAATCCAATGTACTTCCTTGCTATGTTCTTTAGGGCAAGCCCATATCTTTTCCCAGAACTGTGTGACTTCTTCCATTCTGGGGGGGACTGTCACTTCAATCCTTTTTTTTTACCTATTTCCCTGTAAAATCTCTTTGTATCAGTTTGAAAGATCTTGTTTTGTCTGTAAAATCTTGCTCTTTTCTCATAGCGTCTTATTCTTTGAGCCTTCAGTTGGATTTTTTGCTTTATTTTTTCTTTATTTGATAAGACTTCATTTTCATTCCTAATGTTATATTTTCTTTCGGCTCTTCTGCTTTTCCTAGTTCTTACATTTATTCCTCTACTCAGTTCATCCAGTACTGATAGTTCACTTCTAAGTTGTTCGATTTCTTTTTCTATTTTTCTTTTCCAAGGTGGATCTTCATGCCTGCGAGCCTGCCTTGTTTTTATTTTCATATTCAATTTTTTTGTTGCTGCTATTGCTGATGCATATATTACTTCGTTGAGATTTGTATGAGTGTCTTCATCCAGTGTTAATTTCAGTGCTGCATTGTAGAGTTTAATAGTTCGGAGGTTATGTTTTGTTGGTTGTAATTTTGGGAGCTGTTCTCGTTCCTCCATTGTAATATTTTGTATTTGACTTAGATGGTTCTTTATTTCTATCTATTATTATTATTATTATTATTATTATTATTATTATTATTATTATTAATTGATATGCTCCTCCGATATGTTACGGCCGGATGTTGTGGATTATGCATGTGCGTTGTGGTGCAGTGGAACGAGAAATCGGAGAGCTGAGTTCGAATTCCAGTTGAATTCGTTGCATTCACTTAATATCCTTGGAATAATATTAATCAGTCTCTTCTTTTTCCAGGGTTTTCTCGCACTTCCTGTTTGTAAAATTCTCTACCCTCTGCTTTCTTCATTGATAGCTAAAATCGTCAAAAGTTTAAATGCAACGTCAATTGCCATCTTCTGTCTATTTGATTCCATTTATCTCTTATCTTTTCTTCGACATCCCTTGTACCTTGTTTTCTCTCACAATAATCCCCTGTGCACTAGTGATAGTCCTGCCTTGCGGGAAAATCTTCTGCCCAGTCAGTTTATCACGTATAACACTTATCTGACGGACTGTTCTGGATTATATCACAGCTCCTACCACAGCTCATGAGTTGTTTTAAGCAGTGCCGCCAATGAAGGCGTCTCGTGTAGGATAAGGATTTTTGGGAATAATCACAAAAGGAACAATCCTAGCTATATCGTTGTATATCTCTCTAATTTGCCCTGTCATAAATACCTCTGTATTTACCTCTGCGCTGCTATCACAATGTTATTATCCCACGCTACCACAACGTCTATCAGAATTAATTCTTGCCTAATTTTCTGTTCTAGCTGAGTACCAAAGTGATTGCTCTCCAGTTGCTTTTCAGTAAAGATAGTCGTATCCATATGAGATCTTCATGCTCATTTTTATTTTTACTGGTGACTATTATTATTATTATATGCTTTGTTATTTGGACAAAAAAACACATCTTAGTCACTATCAACCACTTTAGTTGTTGACTCCGTACTCTGTAAACTTATCAGATTTTTGAACAAAACTCTATATTCAATCCACAGGTGTTGATTGTTTTCCTTCATGATTGAGGGAGATAACTCATATCAGTTAATACTTACCAGTTTTATTTACTGCCAGGAATATATATAATCAGTGTTTTAATCCACTAGTCTTTTGCATGCAAAAATATCAGTGATTGAACATTCGATATGAAGAATAATCATTATATGCCTCACTATTCAAACTAGCAAGTGCATTTTGGATGTAATTATTACATTTTTTCTGTGATTGTATTATATGGACTTACGTCGCATCACACTGAAACGCCGGTACCCATACGAAGTTAAGGTACGTCAAGCGTGGTTAGTATCTTGATGAGTGCCGCCTTGGGGATAGCAGGGGCTATAATATTGTCTATATTTCTGAGACGAGGTATTGCAATTATTTAGACCATTTACATTATTCGGACTGTTGTCCTTGTCTTTGTTGGCATATTCATGATGTTTCAGCCGCTGTACGCGCTGATATTCGTCCGGTGATTAGAATTAAACCCTATATTATGTTAACCGGAGTAGATTGTTCTCGTTTTATGAGTTATGCCTCTTCCAAGTGTCTCAGTATCAGTTATCTCCATTTACCTCAACTCTCTAATTTTTTGTTCACATCTCCTGTAGCCAGGTATTGAACGCACAACTCTTCGAGTTAAGTCACTGGATTCAACCAACGCTTTTATACATGTATATCCGAAGATGAAAAAATCAGTTCGAATAATGTAAACAGTGTAAACAGGTAGGGTAAGTTTTGATAAGCGGGTGGTGCAATTGATAATATCTCGAAATTGTTAATCGGAGGGTCGCGTTCCAATTCTAGTTGGGTTCGTTATATTCCCTTACGTGCAAACACCCTTGGGTACGGTATGAATCTAAGTCTGTGTTAATTAGTAAGACTTGTATCACTAAACCATTATTATCTAAAAAAAGACATTCTTACAATCTAAAAATAGCAGGAAATGCTTGGGATTATGAGAAATAATAGTTAATTCAATTTTAATAAATTGCAACATATAAAATTGTTGGAAAATTCGAGATTAAAAAATATTGTAATGTTTTTTAAACTCAAATTTTAATCTGCCATACTATTCTAACAAGCAGGAGTATTTCGGTTGTACTCACATTTTGGCTCTATATTCAGTCATAGTATTTTGTAGACCTTCTCAGAATTTTTGAACGAAACACTTTATTCAAGCCAGAGGGAATAATTGTTCTTATTCTGATTTTCAAGCTAGGGGGAGTTAATACTTACTAGTCTTATTTACATTTGTGTTGTGTTGTGTTAGTGTATGTAATTTGTGTTGTGTTGTGTTGTGTTAGTGTATGTAAGTTTTAGTTCTACCAGAACCAGGGATTTAACTCGAAACTACTAGGTAACCAGATATGCTTTAATCTAGGAAGCAATGAATTGCGGCTCAGACCAGGGAACTGGAAAGTCTAGTTCAAATTCCAGTCGAGTTCATTGCATTCACTTACGTGACAATACATTTGGAAAATATATAAATTCTACTCTTCTTCCATCTTGTTGCCTGTTGGAAATCTTCCTCTGTAGTTCCTATATTTAAAAACACTGAAGAACCCTCGGACCCTGCAAATTACCGCCCTATCAGCCTTCTTCCGATCTTTGGCAAAGTGTTCGAAGCCATTATCAACGCCGAGGTGGTTCAGCATCTCACAGCACACAGGCTACTCTCGGACAAGCAATATGGTCTCCGCTTCACCGGGTCTACTGCTGATATACTAACGACCATCACCGAGTACATATACCAGGCACTCGACAGGAATGGCGAAGCCCGAACCGTTGCATTGGATATATCTAAGGCGTTCGACAGAGTTTAGCATGCTGGCCTTCTATGTAAACTGCGTAGCTATGGTATAACTGGACATTTGTTTGAACTAATCCAGTCATTCCTCTATAACCGCACAATGAAGGTGGTATTAAACGGACATGCCTCCCAGAACTACCAAACAAACGCAGGTGTCCCCCAAGGATCCATCTTAGGTCCTACACTCTTCCTGATATACATTAATGATCTCCCTGATTCCATAAGAGCCCAAGTAGGTTTGTACGCCCTTGATACCACAGTTTATTCTCGCCTCGACCAAAAATCTGGTGTAGGCGTCAAAGTTAACCTCGCAGCCGAGATTGAAAAAGACCTCCAATCCATAGTGGACTGGGGTATAGAAATGGCTAGTAAATTTTAATGCTTCTAAAACGAAGCTACTCTCAATTAACCATCATCGACAATCTCACCTACCTCCCATTAGCATGGACCAGGCATGCCTCCCAGAGAGTAAAACACTACGCCTCCTTGGTCTCACACTTTCAGCAGACCTCAAATGGAATGGCTATATCGAATCCATTGCTAAATCTGCTGCTATGAAAGTCAGTTCTCTGTGTAAGGCCCGGAAGTTTTTTCCGTCTAAATCTATCCTGCACATATATAAATCTACCATCCGCCCGTGCATTGAATACTGCTGCCATATCTGGTCGGGTGCCCCTGCTATTCTCCTCGGGCTTCTCGATAAGGTTCGGAGGAGGGTCTGTAATGTGATAGATACCGACTTGGCAGACCGCCTGCAGTCTCTCTCCCACAGGCGCGACGTCGCTTCCCTGTGTCTCTTCTATAAATACTTTCACGGCTTCTGCTCCGATGAACTTAGATCACTGGTGCCCCCTAGATACGAATTTGCACGAGATACTAGATTAGCAACTAGATCCCACCCTTTTACAGTGAAACCGATAAAATGCAACCGCAACTTCTACTCCAACAGTTTTTTTCATCGCACTTCCCGACTGTGGAATTCCCTTCCACACGATTGCTTCCCCGACAGCTACAATCTCCAGGAGTTTAAGTGTAAGGTCAATAGACACCTCCGAACACACTAACCTGCTCCCATTCTATCAAACACTCTTCCCATCTGCCCAACCCTCATCCTCGGTATCCTTACTCATCTGTCACCTTCCTCCTAACATTCCCTATGTCTAACCACTACTTCTCTTTACTTTCCACATGTAGCCCCATGCGCAATTGTGGCAGTGGAATACCTTTCTTGGGGTGAAATGATTAAAAAAAATCAGCTATGGGTAAATAGTAGGACAGGCTGAGCTCTATAGCCTTGGATGGCAACCAGTCTAGGAAAAGAAAAACTCTTTAATCACATCTGTATGTAGCCCTGTAAAGCACATACTATGCTTAGTAAGGAAAGGGTCATTCCCATTAATTCAATGGTCCTGTCTATGGTCAACTCTTTTAAGCTATTAGGATACAGGTTTTTAGTCAGGTTACACGAAGCAAACGGACGAAAGGGTCTTTTCTTTCTGGAAATTTGGGATTAGAAGGGTAAGACGGGGCAGGTTGATGCAATTGTTTCCTAATTAGTGTTAAACAACAACAGCTGAAAATTGGCAAGCATATACTCTTGTATTTTAGACATTCGGTGAATGTGTACTTTGAAATTAATAAAAGGCAGAATTTTCATAAGTTTATATCTTTATGGTAGCAAACTAAATTCATAGACTTCGTCTATCCATGAGGCACTTTGATACACCCGGTGGGGTGTTGATGTAGGACTAAAAGAATCGATGACAAAGAATTAACAACGTAAATCGTTGATTTACATGCTATTTTTACCGTAGTGAAGAGAAGTATAAAATATATGTATATGAATCAGTAGAATTATCAAAAACAATTATAGTAAACCTACGAATATAAACTAATGAATAAATATATATAAAAATTTCTCTATCTGGCCTGTTAGTATCAGGTTCTCCAAGCCCTCCTTCCTCATTGCATGTCCCAGGAATTTTAGTTGTCTCTTCCTGATGCTCAATAATAATTTCCTTTTTGTTTCCATCTTTTTCAAAATCTTATCATTGCTCACATGCTCGGTCCATGATACTCGTAGCATCCTTCTGTAGAACCACATTTCAGCTGCTTCATGTTTTTCCATATTATTTTTATTGCATTCACTGCCATATTGAAGAAATGACACCACATAGCAATCCAGTACTTTCTTCTTTCTTTCTAGTGAAAGTTTCCTGTCTCTTAATACTCTACTCAGCTTCTGGAACACGTCCTTCACTATACCAATTCGCTTTCGGATCTCTCACCTAAGTAAATTATCAAAGGCTTTTTTCTCTGAACTTTGACAAGGAGACTGAGTTAAAAAAAAAAAAAGTATAGTATTTTATCATACTGCAAGGGTATAAACAAATTCTATAACAAATTTGACTTAGAAAAAGTTAAAACAAAAAATAATTTTTACTTCTTCTACTTCTTCATTTCGTGTCCTTTCAGGATGTAGGCAATCATGCACGTCCACTTACCCCTAGCCCTTGTCGCTCTTAACACTTTTCCCCTTGGTAAACCCTGCTTCAAACCCTGCTCCGTCATCCATTGGCTTAAACCCACCAGGATATCACGCATTACATTCTCCTATTCTCTCTTTCTCTCTATCTGTCCTGTGAGTATCATATTTTCCAAGCCTTCCATCCCCATTAGGTGTTCCAGAAACTCAGCTGTCCCTTCCTGATGTCAAGTATAAGTTTCCATCCAAAGCATTGTCATTGCTCACATGTTTGGTCCATGATATCTCCAGCGTCCCTCTGCAGAACAACATTTGAGTTGCTTCAAGTCTTTTCTTCATCTTCGATGAGATTGTCTAGCATTCGCTGCTATATTGAAGGAGAGATATATAACAGACCAATGAAATTTGCAAAGAAAACACCTAAAACTACCTAAACATATTAACTTTGTCTTCTTCTCCCTCCTCTTCTCCAGGTGCTTCCACCTAGGTCACGAACTACTATCCCAAAAATCTCTTCATCTCTCACTCCCCCCCCCCTCTCTCTCTCTGGCCCATCCCTACTGACCAACAACTAGTAGCAGTTCAGTTTTTTTTTTTAGTTCCTCAAAAGATTTCACACCATCCATGCATGCTACTCCCGCCAGCGGACATTTTAGCCAGCCACGAGGGACTCATACAAGAATGTACACGAAGTTAAATAAAGTTTGTTTTAACAGGTTAATATTTGTATCTCTTAATTATTATTCAAAACCTACTAGGTACAAATATTAAACCTTATCATTTAAAATCGGCGATAAAGCCTTCTTTAAAAACTTTAAAACCGGAAAAAATTGGCAGGAAGAAGAAATTATTCAACGACTTGATAGTATGATGCATATTGACGAAATTGAACGATTTCGACATTGAAGACATTTGAGGTCTAGATCTGCACAGTAAACAGTACAATTCAATTCATAGACATACATTACGATACTTTAGAAGTAACTATTCTTGAAACGAATATTTTAAGATAAACCCAAGCTAAGTGAAAACGTGATTCAACAGAAATGTTGAAAGTGGAACCACATCAGATAAATTATTGACTAAAAAAGTGCATATCTAAAAAAAAGGTGGACGTTCTGGAGAATAGTACACACTTCTGCAGAATAGTACTTGGACTCGTCCAAGCAGCATAAATACTGACACCAAGAATTGTCAGTGGAAGTAGTAAAAGGAGAAAATACAGCTAGCCAGAATGGATCTTTATATCCTGATTTCAGCTAGACTACGTCGTCTTTAAGTGACATTATATTTTTTGCAACGAATACGAAACACTTTCTCTCATTGTGCGTGCGTACGTGCCATGTCTTACCGGAAGTACATGGTTCGCCACAACTTCCTAGCATTTATTAATCTCATTAATCTACTACTACCTCTTCTTCTATCTATCACGTTCCTTCAGCACGTTGGCGATCATAGCTCTCCACAATTTCCTGTCCTTCGTAGCTCTAAATACCGTTTTCCCTTTTCACCATCCCTAACCAAAAACCTTCTCTGCCATTCATTCGCTCAAGCTTTCCAAGTAGTTTGTGCGTTGCTTTCCTCTGTCTCTCTTACTTTCAATTTGTCTTGTGCGTATGAAAATTTCCAAAACTTGTTTCTTCATTATAGAACAAGAAACGTCGAATGTGTACAAAGTGTCCTTTTTGTTGCTATTGTTGATACAACTTCGTTAGTGTTCACATGTTTTGTACTTTCCCTATACCTCGTCAATATTA
The DNA here is from genome assembly GCA_037127315.1 of Ascarosepion bandense. NCBI lineage: Eukaryota > Metazoa > Mollusca > Cephalopoda > Sepiida > Sepiidae > Ascarosepion > Ascarosepion bandense. The sequence continues at coordinate 5,301,406 of JBBBDQ010000515.1, forward strand.
GATTCTCCAAGCGGTCTTTCTTCGTTATGCGTGCAAAGAACTTCATTTGTATCTTTTTGATTGCACCTATCTATTTCTTTGTTGTTCTGATTCTCTTTAAACTCCCTCATTACTCACATACTTACAGGAGAAAATCTCAGTGGACAAGAACCCAGTGAAAAAAATTTCAACATATTATCTCAAAAATCCCAGTCTCATAAAAAGTTTAATCTATCTGTATATAAAGTTCTGTGACTTCCAGTTGTCCGCACATCATACCCTAGAAGGGCCGAATATTGACCCATCGAAACCAAATTTTCGGTATAAACTACAGTTGGTTTTACAAGGTTGTGTAGCTTTTGTTTACAAATGGAAGATATGAAAACGTTCTACAATATAATTGTATTGAATACTTTTTAATACAAATGTGCACTGGTCAAACCCTATTATGATCAAAAACTAAGTATTAAACAATCAATATTTATAAATATATATATTTTTTTTCTATTATAATACAGACGTTGTATATATATATATATATATATATATATAAAGCTCTCAAATATTTTGACAGCAGTGGTACACTCGTTTATTTAATATTTCCCTTCATGTTCGACTTGAGAGAATAAAATATGAATATTGATTCATCTAAAAAAACGATTTTAATTTTCTTTGAAAATCTCTGTAGAAACATTTTCGCATAATGATTTTGAAAGAATAATTTAAAAAAATAACACCAGTAAATTTGAAAAAAAATACTGCTTTATTTGACGCTTATAATGATGGACAATCTTTTCAATTTAATTAGATTCTTGTCTTGTTTTTGCTTTTTGCTAAATAAATTCAAGAGGATTTATTTCCTTCGGCAACTATCTTTTTTAAATCGTATGAAAATATACTGCGTATATCGGGTTAATTAACTGGTAATTACATCAAATTATTTAAGGAGGGTTCGTTTACCTTAAGTGAAATATTTTTTTGCAGGTGAATTTTTTACTAAATAATTTTATTAACAGGCAAAAGAAATACAGAAAAATATACACAAATCGAAGAATTTCCATAGATACTTAAAAACAGGAAGATACCCGGCATTAAATGTGTCACACTTTATATACAATGCTTCTTCTTTTATGTCCCTTATCCTTTCAGGGCGTATGCGAGAAGACCCTCCACATCTTTCTGTCTCTTGAAACTCTTAATAAGTTAATATTTCTCCAGAACCCTGTTCTGTCATTCATTTACTCAGGCAACATCATGTACATAAGCAACTGATTTCCTCTGTTTCTCTTGCCCACTATCTTTGCCATGAGTATCAAATTTTTCAAACCCTTCTTCCTCATTACACGCCAAAAATTTCAACTGCCTCTTCCTGATTTTAAGGATAAGTTTTGTTGTTTCCATTTTCTCCAAACATTGTCGTTGCTCACATGTTTGGTCTATGGTATCCACAGCATCTTTCTGAAGAACCACATTTCTGTTGCTTCAAATCTCTTCTTCATATTTGTGATTGTCCAGAATTCGCTTTTGAAAAAAGTTTAATAACTTTCAAATACAACCATCAGCCATCCTCTTTCTTTCTCCTCCTCTCTCAATCTTTCTCCAACTTTTCACTCTTTCTCTTACTCTACGTTGTGGAGCTGAACACACACATCCTAGAATAGTACTTGGACTCGTCCAAGTAGCATAAGAGAAACAGAAAAAGTAGAGAAATGGAGAAGTAGAAAAGGAATCAGTAAGAACGAACCGAAAGCGAGTTTTATATCTTGGCTAAAGAATTCAGAAAGACTATGTCACTTCAAACAACATTATATTTATTAATTCAATACAATGGAGACGTTACAGTGGCGATGAAGATTCTAATTCACACGAGAAAAATGAAAAAACAAAGTCTCTATCGCTTAACATAAATAACTGACGAAGAACATTCAGAATTCACGGAAAAAATTTTGGGAGTTCATAGAGCGACGCGGAAGTTGATAAACTTCAAGGTGTGTTATTTACTTCCATTACGAAAAAAATTCTCTACCTAGTTAATGACTACTGTACGGATGTAATGCATGATGAAAGAAATGAAGATAGTTATTCAGCAACAGAAAGAATTCCAGGAGACATTATTACAACAAATCCAATGAGAACAGATTCAATATAGAGAAGAGATAAAGGCAATTATGGAAATGCAAGGAACAAGCAATGCGTCAATTTCGATTTTGTCGGACTCAGTCGTTAACTCAATTAGTGAATTTAATTACGTCCCAGAAGAAAACATTACATTCCTTCAAAAGGTACGTGAAAACTTCCAGAGAAGAATGTCAAGAAGGGTTGAAGGAAAAGAAGGTATGTCTTCTGTTACGAAAATTTTGCCCCGCTGAACATGAAAAATATCTAAAATTCATTTTACTGAATACTCCAGAACTGTGTCGAAATTATCAAAACTTTTTCGTGAAAAGAATTATCTTTTTATAAACATTGCCAGTGCACGAACCTTACTAAGCGATGGAGATGAAAACTTTGTCGCAAATGCCGAATACGCCAATCATGAGTATGAGCAATTTCAATTATCCCCAGACAGATTTAAATCCCTAATCTTCGTTAAAGATCTAACATCAAGCAACGATCCAGAAACACGCTCTCGAATTAATACAAAATTTTAAAAGATTTGAAAGTTAACAATACAGACTGTTGCGGAAGAGTTTTTAAAATTGTCTATCTATGATACGTTAAAAGTACAAGCAGTTCGAAAAAATGTCAGTACTACTAAAATAAAAAATCCTAAATACAGTACTGCAAAAATTAACTCATGCTATGGTTGTAATATGCTTTATTTTAGAAAGAACTTCTATTTAAAAGAAAAAGAATTGTAGAAAAAGAGGTACAAAACGAAGCTACTGTAATTCAAAATGCAAAAAAGTATAAAAATTAACTTGCTGAAAGTAGTGCTACCAAATAAAAACTGGGAAGTTCAAATAATGGAAAATTCGTGACACTAAAAATGAATAACGTTACAGTGAGATTTTTAGTTGGACTTTGGTAATACAATTATTGATGAACAAAATTGAAACAGAATTGATAAGCCTAACTTCCAGAGAAACATTGGGCAATAAATTTTCATGAATGTGCTTGAGAAAATTTTAATATTTACTAACATACAAAATACTCCCACTATTTTTTAAAAAGTAATTATTAAAATAATAAATACTTTTAATAAAACTGCAATATTATTTTTTTGCATAACTTTTTGCAGAGTTTTGCTTGCAAGAATCCAGCTTCTATTTTGTGAGAACTATAAACAAAACACAAGGTCAAACGCTGCAAGGTCAAATATTGGAATTTAGCTGAAGAAAGAAATATCTATGCATGCTCAACTATTTATTCATGTTGTATGTTGCATACTCAGGATTAGGAAATTCGAAGAATTCACTCTTTGCTGTTAAAAAGGAAAAGAGAAAAATATCTGAAAGAATATGGTTTACCTTCATGTAAGGTTTTTGTCAAATTATATCTACAAACAAACCCGCTTATTCAATTTCATTGATTTGTTTGCCAAATTGAAAGGAATGGAGAGTCTGTAAATCTCGACAAAAATGTTAGCGATAACTTCAACAATAGTAAATGTTTTTTTAAATAAATCATTTTCACCATTTGTTTTAAAAATATCACTTGAAGAGGAATAATGTTTTGAAACATAATTTTTTTGTGTACTGATTTAATGCGTTTATAAAGTATTGTAATAACAAAATTACAATATTACGCTCTACTCTGTATTGAGCACTTTTTATAAAAAACAAATGCAACGAAACAATAGGATTTTAATCTATCTGCGCTTTCACTTCCTCATATGAGGGATCGGTGTTGTATTTTGCAATAATACGACTAAGATGTAAAAGGGAACAAACAATGAATGAAAATGAGAAGACATTAGTGAGAAGAAAAGGAGATAAAAGAACAGGTTTCAGGAGACACTGGATAGCGATTGATGCTGCATATAAATTGTCTAAAGATCGTATGCGGCAATTGAGTACTACATTTAAATTTATGCAGTTGAGGTACCATGGAGAAAACCTCATTGTCATGAAATATTTATAATAAAAAGGTACAAGGAAGCTACGTTACGGTGGTGGAGAATTGACTAAAGTCGAGATGCGTGATATCGTACATATTACTCTACCATAGCAAAAAAGATACATACATACATACATACATACATACATACATACATACATACATACATACATATGAACAAAATGTGATAGATAAACATGAAAAACCTGAGAGATAGACAGGCACCAAATCAAGAATAGATAATGAACAGAATGGGATAGATAGATCGATATATAGACTACAGGGCATATAAATAATGACAATTTTCGATAGATATATAGATAGATAGATGACATTACGAAATTAAATGTGTGCATATATTTGTGTATGGATGAATATTGAAGAAGTTCTATTTACAATACAATTTGGCGGGAAAATAAATCTTTATTCTTAGAAATACTCCACACTGTTCCTTACTGCTGTCTCACGTACTTTTTTTTTTTTTAATCATGTCACCCCAAGCAAGGCCACTATAGCGCAGGGGGTTACACAGGGCTAAAGACGAGTTAGGATGTACATAGGGGAAGAGTTGGAGAGAATGGGAGGGTTAGTGTGTTAGGAGGTGTCTATTGACCTTACATTTAAACTCCTGGAGGTTATAGCCGTCGGGGAAGCAAGCATTAACAAAATTAAAAAATTAGAAATTAAAATATAAAGCTTGCTTGAAATTTTGAAGGGATGATTTGCAAAGCCTGTTGAATGTTGAAACGTAGGGTATAGGAAACACTGAACCTAGATGAAAAAATTGTACCCTGCTGAAAATGTTTATATAGGTTTTTCATCATATACAGAGCACAACCTTTGAATCACGTAAGCTTTTAATGATGTATGGCCACTCGCAACAAAAAATGCGGGTAATAAGCATGCACACGATTAAAATGTTTTAATCATTTTAAAAAAACATTGGCTAAATTATTGGTATTAAGCTTTTCAATTTTCGATTAGTAAATGTAATCTTCATGCATTAATTTTACACCCTTCGCGTTAACGATGAAGGAGGAAATTTTGAAAATTTTTTAAAACTTTATAAATTATTATAATAATAAATAATAAAAATAAAAACAATTCTTGTAAAAATTAATTGAATTTTTTTCTTTTCAGTTTATGATATCCTTAATTTACATTGTTGATAAAAGCAATTAAAGTTTATCTAAATAAAAAGGGCATAGTTTTATTGCATTTTTATTTTCGCAATTTGAAGCAGATTTTCTAAAAATGAGCTAATTCTGATGAAAAAAGACAGTTGATTAGCATTCCCTAATGACTCTTGAATTTGATTAATACTAGTTTTATGTAGCGACGATGGTGAATTTCTAGACATTTCCGGAAATTAATTGGTGAGAGGTTAACATATGTAAAAAATGTATTTTTTCCAATATTTTCTAAAAATAATTATTTCAGTCAATTGTAAATAAGTTTTGAAATTTTTATCTATATTCGATCATTATTTGATTTTTGCAAGAATTTCCAATTTAATGTGTCTTTTACCGGCAAAAAAGTCCCGTATGTAATATTACGTATGCCATTATAAACCCCTGTAAAAATCACGGACGAAAGAAAAGATTTTCTATCAAAATTTCGAACGTGTTAGAACAAATTAATAATCTTTTAAAAATAATGAAAAAATACTTTAATATATCCTCTTAATAATAACATGAACATTTTGCCGATAAAACTTTTTTTATTTAGTTTGGGGCCTTTTTCCTTTATACTATGCTGTTTTTTCTGCGATCTTTTGGAGACACTTAATTTTAAGGGAAACAACCCAATGTTTTGTAAAAAAAAACTCTGATGCGTATAACAACGAAAAATACGCTGTCAAATAATACTCAACCTCTCTCATTAGTGTCTCATTGGAAGAATCTTCATGCATATATATTAGATCGATCATGTGCATCTCGACGTGTTGTTATAGTTTGTCCCGCTAGAACTTATTACAACTGAGTAGCGAGTTCGATCCTCGCTGGTTACCTCATACTCTCGGCCTAGTTCCACATCAAAGCTGTGCTTAGAAGATCAATACTTGCATCGATTATTATATAGTGAATATTTACGATTGAAATTCAATAAGTTATAACTTGCTATGCCATGAATTTATTCATCCACTTTCATGCATTCTCCGGCCTAGGCATGACGATAAACAAGCAAGGCCTATGGTCGGAAGATTGAAAGTTCTTGAGAACGAGGAACCATCTTTTAGTTGCTGTTGTTACAGGACTCCTATTACTCGGCGTCGTATCACTATTGGTGATTAGTTAATTCCCAAACTGAGATTTAAAAAAAATACCAGTAATACGTTTTGTTTTGTTCTTTTGTAATTTTTTTTTTTTTTTTGCTTTAATTTTTTTAAGATGTGCGGTGTGGTTCAGAGAGCATCGGTTCAGAAAAAGAAATCGGAGAGCCGAGTTTGAATTCTAGTTGAATTTGTTGCAATCACTTACTGGCACATACCCTTGAGAAAGGTATTAATCCGTCTCTTCTCCCTCCAGCTCTGGGTTAAATAGCAAGACAGACTCTACAAGAACCCTTTTTCCAAAATTACTTCAATTAAATTTGATTTCTTACAAATAATACATACTCTATTCATACGAACCTATTCTAAAAATCTTGTCGGCATTACATGACCCATTGAGATGTTGATATGCCGTAAAACAAAATAATTAGCAATACCAACTAAAGCAATGCTTGACAGTACGTATTTTATCAAGACAATCTTTTTATCCCAAACCTACGTCTAGTTTTATCATTTATTTATTTATCTTTTTATTTTTATTATTTATTTTAAAAAAGCGAATGTCTACATCAAGATACACGGGAAAAAGCTTACATCAGTATTAAAATTTGATACGAATATATATATATAATTGTAATTTGATACGGTAAAGTAAAATCCATTGATATCAATGTCTGCTAGATAAGTGGCTGTAAATATTTATTCTATATTTTATTAGTAAATTAAATTCTAACGTCAAAAATCATTCACAAATGAATATAAAATATTAATAATTCAATAATATTTTCATTCAAATAATGTTTTTCATTAATGAAATGTATTTGGTTTAAGACGTAAGATGTTTCTAAGTAAATTGGAAGTCTGTTTAGAAGTTAATATCTTTTAGTAAATATTATGTACTAGTTTACTCGTCCTGTTAAAAATATCGAAACTTAAAATGTCTGCTTATCCAATTGCTATTGCTTTACTTGGCTCATGCAGACTCAGTTTTGGCACCTTCCGATATTATAGACATTATGGTAGAGTCCACCATTGTTATAAAATATAAACACTGCAACCCGGTGTCTACATTACAAAAGAAATAAATTAGCATCCAAACAATTATAGAGGAAAAATACTCGGCATCTTTTATCGTAAGGTATGCTATGATGCATTTCCCTCATTAATAGATCTGTCCTAAATACATATATTCAAGAGAACTCTGCTTGTATTCAAAGTAAATCAAAGGTCTGACTTTGTCGGACACTTATGCGTCGGACAGAGGAAACCAGATGAGGCTATTCTGAAGGGTAGAGTCAAGTCCAAGAAAAATCGACATTAGCTTAATCCTACGTATTGAGGTGGGGGTTACGGGGAATCTTTTACTCGTGCGTGAGAGCTCGGAATGCGTCACGCTAAAATGGGCCTTATACCTCATCCCGCCTTTGTACTAAGCCTCGGTTAAATATCCAGTTTATCAAATTTCTTTCTCGGATTTCTGCCTTCGAGCGGAGAGGAACCCGGATGGTGATATGTTGAAGAGTAGAGTTTCGTCTGGAAAAAGTAGACAAGTCCGGCCCAGAGTATGTGTGGTCTACAGTGAATTTTTGCCCAAGTGTACGCGCTCGGAATACTACACATGAAACACCGGCCTTGCGCCACATCCCGTTTTTGTGGGGAGAGCTCCTGTAAATACCGGGCTCATTAAAGCTCTGTCCTTGTCGAACTCTCTGCCTTCGGTCGGGGAGGTGCTCAGACGAGTCTCTGTCGAAGAGCAGAGTCTCGTTTGTGAAAAATTAAGCAAGAGCTCGACTCCGAGCATGAGGGTTATACCGATATAAATTTTAACCGAGTACACGCTTTGAATCCCCCACGTTAAAAATCAGCTTTGAAGGGAGGTCTCGGGTAAATACATTAAAGCTTACATTTAAACCAATACGAATCGTCTCTAACAATTCTACTACAATTTAATGAACTTCCGTTGTTAACCATTGTGATAATGGCTAATCTACTTTAATCAACAGAAAAAACTTATAACGGGCCCCAACACATCTGACGCTGAACTAGAATATTGTCACTGGAGAAGAAATTTCACAAACTTCTTAAGTACTTACTGCGACGAAAGTTGTAATAAACTGCACTACCTACGAAATAAGTCTCAGTACAAGTATTTCGCAGAGGTTTGATAACTCTGGACAGTATCTACATAAAAAGAGAAATGAAAGGGTTTCTAGACACTTACTGGCTACGAGGCAGATTTAATGGATGGATACTATTAAACTTTTGTAAAACTAAATAAGGACTGTTCATTTTTTTCAGTCTTACCCCTTCACCTATTTTGGCCCCGATCGCATGAAAAACTAAGCACTCCAAAAAGTCAAGCCTTAATTAAATGCACGTGCTTTTTTCTGCAAACGCAAAAGACATGCAAAGTCATTATGCCTAGCTAGAAGGGACAAACGGTATAGATGCAGAAAACAGAAACATTAGGTTAGAGTTTATAGAAGTACAGAGGGAAGTGAAATGGTATCTTGTTCGGTAAGACTTTAGACTAAGGGGAAATGTAATCTAATGAAGGATTTATGTTGCGACCTAATATTAAGGCACAACTTCATACACCAGCATTCATTAGTAGAAATACCCTTCAGAGGCTCTAAGCCACATATTGCAGTATGAAGCATAACAGCCATAAGAATGCCGTACCCAGCACTGTTCAACAATCTAACACACGACTGTAAACTCTTAGCTACTAAATCTAAGCGACACTTTAAATTAATTACTGATTACAAAACAGTCACATTCATGTTTAACGTGAAAACGATCAGTAAAATGAAATAAATAACCAGGTGAAGGATGGAACTCTTTCAACATAACATATCACTCCGGTTAAAAAAATGGATCTGCGGACGCTCTTTCTCGTGTATGTAGCTCGGGTGCTTGAAAAGAAGAATTAAAGAGATTCTATAGATAGTTCTGCCCAGGTGTTACACGCATTGGTCCACATTACGAAAATTATAAACCTTCTCTACTAAGTAGAAAATGTGAAATAGATTGCCAACTCATATAATACTTGTGCCTAACGCCAGCAAGGTCAGAAAAAACACGCAGCCCTTCGAAAGAATCGCTTTGGATTTGAAAAGTCTGATTTCGTCAAAACCTCTCAACAAATACATGTTGACAATAATTGACGAATGTTCGCGTATTTCTTTCACGATACCCTGCCCAGATGTATCTTCTACAGCGGTCATACAAGCACTTTGGTTATTTTTTGCAATCTTCGGGCTAGCCACGTATATTCAATCAGACAGAGAGGCTTCATACATGTCCGAACGTGTACCCTAATTCCTACAAGAGCAAGGAGTCGACCAACACCATATAATCCTCATGGCAATGGTCAGAGGAAGAAGCATAATGAAATAATCTAGAAAACTGTTGAATTGGCAGCTTTTGATAAAGGGGTAGCTATAGAGAATTGGGAACAATTAATCCCAGAGGCCCTGTATGCTATTAGAACGCAACACCACAGGAATGATTCCTCACATTATTAACAAAAAGTTTGATTGGAGCGTCTCTACCTTCTTGGCTCTCGAAACCGGAAATGATATTACTAAAAATACACACGTGACTGAATAAAAAATGAACCACTAGAGGATCAAATGGAGCGACAAGATGGCAATTCTTAGTATGCGCGTGTTATCTGGATGAACGAGAAGACACATTCTCATTAAGGGACTTGATTCCAGCAGAAGACGAGTTTTGAAGAGACATAAAGACTATAAGGAAAACTGGAGCTCTGATCTCTCGAATGGCGACTAATGGATTTCTCAGAAGTGAGAACACCCACCTACCAAAACTTCAGAGGACATGCACGTTACTCGTAGACTTAAAATTTCAGCAAAATTAAATCTAGTTTAAGCGAGGACAAGAAAGAACCTCAACATGCTTCTGGCAATCCTCCACGGTCTCGCAGACAGTAAAGAATGCCTTTCTCGATTCAAGGACTTCTTTCTGTAGGAATAAGGCAGAAAAAATGTGGCATGGTCTATTTTCTCTGTTAATCGATCTGAGGAGAGGCTTCAGGCAGTAGAAATGTGGTTCTACGGAAAAATGCTGGGGATAACATGGACTAAGCCCGTGAACTACGATGAAGTGTTGAAGAGGATGAAAAGGAGAAGAAACTCATACTTAACATCAGGAAGAAACAGCTGAGTTGCCTGTAACACGTAATGAAGAAAAAGCACCTAGAGAATTGATGTAATGAATAGATAATGAATATATATACACCTTGTTTCCTTTTCACTAGAATGTGGTTGGCTGATGTCAGAATAAGGCAAGGACAACCAGAAATCAATCTATCACTAGAGGTCTACAGGTCTTCGACTAGAGATCTACGACTATTGGTCTACATCATATTTGTTATACTTGAGCAAATGGATGACGGAGCGAGATTTGAAAAAGATACCAAGAGGAAATATATTGGGAGCGACAAGAGACAGAGCCAAGTGGAAGTCCATGATTGTCTACGTCCTGAAAGGACACAGCGCACGTAAAAGTAAAAGGAGAACTCTGCTTGTATTCAGAGTTTATTAAAGCAAAAAGAAATCCAGACGAGACTCTGACGAAGAGTAGGGAAAAAACTGACAGCGGCCTGACTCTGTTTTGTGCAGGGTGTACGTGAGATTTTTGGCCCAGCTTCAGGGCTCGGATACCACACAATAAAAATGTCCTTGTGTCGCATTCAACCTCTGTTGGCGGTATATAAATATAGAGTTTATTAAAGCATACATTTAATCGACTACGAATTGTCTCTAACCGTAAGATTATTGACATATTTTAGATTCATTGACTAAAATTTGAAAATTGAATTATGATTTAGAATTTACATGTAAAATTTTATTCTGATTCTGTGAGGACACCCAACAATGCATATTATAGGAATTTTATGTCAGTATCTTTTATATTTGTCTGCAGCAAAGTAAATTTGTTCTCACGCATTATAACTTATATAAACCAGATGTATTTGAAGTAATAGTTTGAAGATAATCCCTATATCTCTATAGCGTGGAATAAGTCTTGCTAAAATTAAAGCAAGAACTAACACAAAATTATACTAAAATTTGGCTAGAATAATGAGTACTTTATTAGTTCTTTGAGAAAAGTTTATAGAGTTAATTCCCTTAATTTATATTATATAGTGAGGGAGATATATGCAGTTTGATATCTAATTAGGGCCACTAATGCTTCTTAAAATAATGACTTACAACTGAGTCATCCCATTTGGTTCAGTCACACAATCTTAGAAATTAAATTTGAACCAACCTTATGCTCGTTATGTAGTCAATTTTTTGGCGCTCAAATCCGATCAGTGACTTCAATTGAAATTTTAGACAAAGGGAATTGAAATCTTTAGGGAGTTTTAGATAAATTCTAGATGGTGATAAAACATGGCTCCTCTAATACTTTGATGACAAAGCAAAGTTAAAAGCAACGATCACGAACTTTTCAGGATTAAAGATGATGATGTCAGTTTTCTGGGATGCTGAAGGCATTTTGGTTGTTGATTTTTTAAATGCGAAAATGACAGAAACATTTGCCTACTGTGAGAGCAATCTAAGAAAATTCTCAATGCTCTCAGTTTTTCTGGGCTTGTTTAAACGTCTTACTGACAGAAATGCCCTGAAGTTGGAGCTTATGTAATGAAAAAATTACTACTTAAAACTGCTTGCTTTTAATCCATTTTTCCATTAACGTTTTGAATGTCCATTTAACAAATGTATAGTAATACAATTTTTAAATATTACCACCACCATCACTACCACCACTACTACTACTACTGTATTTAATAAATTATAACTATAATTGCTAGAGAACTAATCAACAAATCTCCCATATCTATATATAAATTTCTTTTACTTCTGTTAGTCTGTCCATCAATCTGTCAATCTTGTTTGCTTTGAAAAAAATAAAAGTTTTATTATTCAAAATACAACATATAAAATACTCCCACTATTTAAAAATTTAATCATTAAAATAAATATGTATATAATAAAAAGTTGCAACTTCAACAAAAAACAAGTTTGAATGATTAGTTTGAATTAAAGATTTTTCCCTTTCATCTTTAACCCAATTTTGGTGCCATATTCCTGACTTTGTCATGAGGATTTTATTTTACTTATTATTTGCTAACATTATGGTTTCTTTTAATTCTTTCTAAGATTCCAGAATTTAATATCTAGACGAATTTTTACTGTCATCTCAATAAGAAAACTACCAAGGATAACAAAGTAAACCTGTTGTCCTTCAAATGAACCTCCGATCTGGGATTGAATGAGGTAAGAAATGGATAATAAATTTGAATACCTTCAAAAGGAAGCTGTTCACCTTTAACCAAAATAGAGAAACTTTCTTGCCTACCATCTGAATGCTAGGAAGTTTGAGTCACTTTGTTGGGCCAGGATTTTTTTCTCGTCATAATCCATTTTACACTACCGTTTGTTCGTACATTAAATACCATATCTGGTCAGGTGCTCCTGCTGTTTATGCTTACTTTCCTGATAGCCACAATCTTAAAAAGTTTAAATGCAACGTGATCTATCTACTTCTACTTGAATCCCATATATCTCTTATCTTTCTTCGACATTCCCTGTACCTTGTTTGTCTCTCATTGTAACCCCTTGCGCACCAGAGTCATTTCTGCCTTGCTTGGGGTGAAATGAATATAAAAATATAGAATGATTTAATTATTGACAATATCTAGAAAGAATCACAATTATTTCATGCGTGAAGATACAAAAAGTAGCTATTTTTAACTGTTTAGATAATTTGAGTTATCTATGAAAGATTTTAAATAATCTGTAATACTTACCAGAAGAAAACCAACCTGCATATCTTTGGGAGATTACAAGAACAAGTCTGGAAAATAGAAAGATGCGTTATACAATTATTTTTTTTCAGTGAGACTTATTTCACTTGAAAGTGAAACGTGAAGACCGACAAAGATTTATTACACTGGTCAGCACGACTTTTGGGGATAAGAACCAAAAAACATTTTTTACCTAATTTCACATTAGATCTTCATGGTTAGCTAACGTTTTTGCTGCAGCGCCCTAGAAAAAAACTATTTCAAAATTTATTTTTGTTGACCAACATTATCAGCGGATGTAATTTTGAAAGGTGACATTGAATGGCCAGCTTTGTTCATTTTAGCTGCACCAGATCCAGTTCCAATTCCAATTCCATAGAAGTTAAACTGGAAAATTTCGATATATGAAAGTTCCGTCGAAATCAGAAACGGACAATTGATTTCATATGAAAATCACTACCTTATAAATAGTGATACAGCTGGTGGCTAAGCAAATTTATACTTTTTGGCTGGGATTTGTATTCTTTGAATATTATACCAATCTCCAGGTTGCTTTCACGCTCCATGCAGTACTCTCCCACGAGATGGGGTTGAGTTTATTGTCCAGTGCCTAAGGTCTTTCCAAAAGGAGAAGTGCTGAGATGAGAGGTTTGGTAATTTTTGCGAGGTATGGCCGTTAAACTTACTTTAAACATAGACCGTGTATCACATCTGGTTGTGACGTGAGCTCCCTGGTAAATACCACAAATCTTAACATTTTGACTGAGATTTGTATTCTTTGAATATTATTCCAAGTCCCGGGGAGCTTACGCATCCACAGGGAACTTCTGCACACATACGTTTGTACCTCTCCTTCAAAAGTGAGATGGGTTTATTACCTAGTGCCTGAGGCGTTCCTAACAAAGAAAGTGCTGAAAGGCATGTTATCTTTTACGAGGTATGACGGTTAAACCCATTTTAATTATCAACCTTGTGTCATATCTTGTTGTGGCGCCTAAGTAAATACCAAAGTTTCTAACATTTTGGCTGGGTTTTGTATTCTATATTAGCCCAAGTTCGATAAGACTTCCCTCAGGCAGTACATCTCCCTCAAGATAGGGATGGGTTTATTGCCTAATACCTGAAAGAGCAAGTGCCTAAGGGGTTCGGGAATTGTTACTCGGTTTAGTCGTTAAACCCACTTTAAACCTAGACCTTGTGTCACATTTTGTTGCGACGTGGACGCTCTCGTAAAGAACACAAATTTTAACCTTAAAGAAGAAACTACTAGAGAAATAGTAGTGAATATATTCAACTAATTATAGTTTACAACTCGGACCATTTACGATGAACAATAGAACATAGAAATAATATCCCAGTCGACAAACTCCAACAAAAACTAAACACCGTTTTTGCAAGCAGCAGATGGAAGTTCATTTGACCATTCCATCTGACATAAAACTCTCCATCTCTACCAATAGCGAAAGATGCCTTCCAATAGCACATCAAAATATGAAGAAACTTATTTAGTGCAGATTATTTGTGCACAAGCTTTTATATTATGTTTTTTCATTGAAGTAAAAAATGTTTTGCGTTTTAATCCAAACACTGGAAAAACGAACGTATTTATCTGACAACACAAAGCAACGCGTATTTCAATGAAGATTTTAGTCGTGTCAGTAGAATTCATTGATAGGAATGTTATTTTAATATTTAGGTAAGGTACCCACTTTTCTAAAGTGTTTAACTTTATGAAGATAGTTTTCGCATCAATTTTTCCAACTAATTTTTAGAAGACAGACACAAAAACAAGAAAGAAGATTCACCATTTTTTTCTGTAATCATCTGTAAGAGTTTCTTGAGCAATTTTTTGTCGCGAGACGTCAGATTCGTAACCTTCTCATTCAGCGTACTATTATTATTACTTATCTATAATTCCCTTCATATTGCATGAATATAACCTTGATAGAATCAAAATATATGAGGATTTTATTGAACATAAGAACGAGGGGCCTTAATCTCTCGCATACTGCTTGTGAGAAAAATGCGATGGAACCACCTGCATTTTTTATAAATAATTCTTGGAAATATAACTAAGACAATGATTCAACTCCATAGAACCGAAGCGTTAGGATGTCTTACAAGACATAACAGTTTTTGTTAAATTTCTTAGACGTTTCTTAATAAAATGTTGAGAACGAGAGATGGCAAAATAAAGATTTGTTTTTAAAAAAAAGTTCGAGAAGGTATAAAAAATTTCCGGATTAGTTCTGTGAGCGCTAGCAATAACCTTCATGCAACAGCTGTCAACTGACCTTGCTGCGTTCACTTCGCAATTTGTGAAATCTGTGTTTTTGTGATCACGTGTATGCTATAGCCTGCTATTTTTTAAGTAAGAAGAAGCTCATGTTTTTTTCAACATCCGCGGTATTACGTATTGAAAATTTGTCCAAAAGAACCACTTCATCAATCGAGAGTTCTACTGCAAAGTTTTGAGACGTTTGGTGGAGAACGTTCAGATCAGTGGCACTCGAAAAAGAAAATGTTTCTCGACGACAAGTCATCTCTTTCATCGAACTCGTGAGTTTTTGGCCAAAAAACATTGTATCGCACCGGCCTAATTTGCCAAATTTAGAACCTGTGAACCTCTATCAAAGGTTCAAACTGAAAACGCAACTCGAAGGTTGCTGTATTAACACAGTTGCTTATATCCAGAGCAAAACGCAAATGCTGATGTCCAGAGCAAAAAGTCTTTGATTCGCTTACGGAAAACCACTTCAAGGCTTTATTCCCAAAATGGCAGAAAGGCAGGGATCAATGCATTAATATAGAAGGGGGTATTTTAAAAGGAAGTGATGTTGAAAATTAGTTAAATATATTAGATAAATATACACACTTGTGCAAATTAATTGAAACAACTACTTTAGTTTTTTTTCTTTCACCATACGGTCAGTTTAAGACCCACTGCAGTGACAGGTGTATTAAATTTCTATTTTTTCTTCAGATTAGGTCATTTCTAGTGGTGTGCAGTAATATAAATTTATTTTCTAGGTGTATAATGAAATTTGTTTGGACTTGAAAAATATCGCGTCATCCATGATCGTATCAGATTTTTATCACGGCCAGACACTTGTCTGAATTGTCGATTATTTTTCCTACGGCCATTGTCTGCAAGGAAGCGTACGAACATTGTAACGTTGCACAACATCTGGCAAGCCTTACAGAAAGATCGCCGATATTGTTGGTGTCAGACTTTCAACTGTCAGTTGTCCCATCAAGGCGCGGAAACAAACTGGAGTCATCGGCCCAAAACATAAACGAAAATGCGATCGGAAACAAAAGACAACGCCAAGAGACAACGTATACGTAATCAGGAACAGTGTGAAAGATCATAGGAACACCTTATTCGTTTTGTTTTAATTAATTTACACAAGGGTGCAACTAGTCAAGGATACCACGTCGTATATCTTGTATATTCTGTGAATTTCATATTCCCAAGTCATATTTCTTGAAATATTGTCTCCTTTTTGTTCTAGAATAAGTGTTCATTTTGTTTCCATTTTTCCAAAATCGTTCCCGTTGTTCATATGTTTTGCCTTTAGTATTCTCAACATTTATGCAAAGATCACATTTCTGTTGTTTAATTTTCTTCTTCATCTGCAAATAAATCGTCCAGTATTAACTGCCATATAAAAGAATGGATATTACATAGCTCAGAACTCTTTGTTTCTATTGATTTGTTGTTGTTGTTGTTGTCTTAATACAGGGTGCGATGGATAAATTGTCATCTGAATTACGCAAAAATGAAAATAACACTGACCGCTCATTTTAACAGATATGTAACAAAAATTACATAAAAATACCTTAAAATGCTAAATAAAATTGACATTCACTTCAACCACTGCTTCTAAACGACTTTAGAATCTCCTGCATCTCTTCGGGACGGTATCCTTGTTTAAATTGGTGAATGTTGCCTTACTTCTTGTCTTCAGTTAATCTATGGTGTTACAAAAAGTTGTGTTTATCTCTCATCCAATTGTACCTTACACATAATAATCAATGGGGTTGCAGCCAGTGAAGTAAGATGGCCATATATAAGGGGTGATGCTTGTGTAGCAGGGTGCAGAGTGATTTTGACAGACACAAGGTCTTGTAGAAGCCACTCTCCTGACCCAGGGAAGCAATACTTCGTCAAAGCACTTGATGTAGGCCTCCGTGTTGTATCTGAGGCTCTGTTGGAAAATTAATAGAGTCATAACGTAGCCATCACTTGTTATTACGCCAAACATCACCATTAGACTCATCATTAGACTCATCTAATTCTTTCCAAATTAGCTGCACTGTCATAATAAGACGTAAACATTCTGATATGTTTGTATTAGTGCTTCCGACGCTAATGTTAAGCAATACAGAATACCGTTCCAAATTTCTGGCGAAGTGAAGGTCGTCATAGTTCTCTTTTCTTCACAGACGGTAACCAACCGAACCTATTGTGCTTTTTTTAAAAAAAAACCTGCATGCCCGAAATTTAATTAAATGGCCACAATTTACACATCGCATTCAGTACATTGATTTGTTTTGGAACATTTTTACTCTCATAGGTAAGCATAATATAAAAGCTTGTGCACAAATAATCAGCACTAAATAATTTTCTTTCATATTTTGATTTGCTTTTGGAAGGCATCTTGCGCTGTTAGTAGTGTTGGATAATTTTATGTTAGAGGGAATATTTTTATGAAGACCGATCGTACAATGAATTTCTATCTGATGTTTGCAAAAACGGTGTTTAGTTTTTGTTGGAGTTTGTAGACTGGGATATTGTTTATATGTTGTATTGTTCATCGTAAATTGTCCGAGTTGTAAATTATAATTACGTATTCACTACTATTTCTCTGGTAGTTCCGTCTTTAAGGTTAAAACTTATGTTATTTACCAGGTCGCCCAGTATGTTGCTCTCTAGGAGACTAGCGTCATCTATTCTGATGGTAAACAGGAAAGTTTCTGTACAGTGTTTAAAGGAGAGCAGCTACGTTTTCGAGGCATTAAAATTTATGATTATTTTCCTACTCCATTCAATCCCAAATTGGAGGTCTATTTGAACGACAGCAGCCAAGTTTATTTGTCAGCCTTGGGACGGATATATTCCTCTAATCATAAAGACATTCTTAGTATCGGTTATGAAGCGGTCTATAATTCCGGTTATGTAATACTAATATAAACATTAATGCATATAAAATACACTGCCGTAACACGTGCGGTGAAAAAAGAACAAGTTACATGGCAATAACAAATAGGCAGAAACAAGTACAATACATTCAGAATATTTAAGTATGTCCCAAAACAAGATGAATGTTCATGTTGTCCAAATGGATGAGAATGCTTTAGCAAGAATAGACAAGAAATAATTTACAATCTGGTCAGCGGTACTCCTCGTGCATCTACCCACGAAGGCAAAGAATGGAATTAGAGACCAAAAAAAGGAAAGTTCCTCACGAGGAAAGACAATTATTGTTCCCTTTAAAGGAAGACAACAGTTGTCTCTCTACAACATTATATTCTGGAATCCCAGAAAGAGCTAAAACAAACAATAATGTAACCTTTCATAAATAAGATAAAATTCTCAAGACAAAATCAGGAATATCGCACCAAAATTGGATTAAAGATGAAAGGGACAATCTAATTCAAGCTAATCATTCAAATTTATGTTTTTTGTTGAAGTTTCAACTGAAAACCTCATTGGAGAGGATGAAAAAATTCAAATTTTCTAAGCGCCACAAGGCCAAAAATATTGAGTACCTCGTGAGGATCGAACGACTACTCAGTCGCAACAAATACTTGGGAGACAAGCTTGCTAACCATTACACCACGTCGGAGTGCCCGCAATTAGATTGTTATATGCCTTACTGAAAGCAACGCTTTCCTATAATCAAAACATCCAATACATTCTTTAGCTAAATTGCCTTATTGAATATATTGGACAAGTTTCGAGAGAAATGTTAAGCAGAACCGAATATTTATGGGCAAATAATCAACTTTGAATTTTTATCGGAATTCTCAAAATCTTGTTTCTCAGCGTCAGTCGCAAAAGCTTCCCAATGGCCAGACTTTTCAACAGACAGATTAAATCTGCATTCAAAATAAATACTCTCCTTAACAATCTTATTCAGAACATCTGTCTTACTTATTTTAGGTGAGGTTAAGAAATTAAATCTTCATTTCACAGACTCGTAAATTATTTGAAGCAGTTATAAAACTTTTCGCACCGTATTTGACCATATTAAAACAACCTTTTGTATTAAGTTGTTGCCATTTTTATTGAGTGAAGTCAAGTTTGGTACGACAACATATTTATGAAGCAGGCAGAAAGAAATGATGTTACAAATATCATCGTCGAATTTCCTTCGTATTTGGCGAAGACAAGGCTCGTGAAGAGTTGTCTCACCCGGGATAGTCCGGACATTCTAGGCATTAACTTCCATAACAGAACTGCTTTCATATCATTTATTTCGTGTTTTGTCGGGTACGGCAATAGTGGAGGCTCAACTGCAGAAAGTTGATTAGGATAGAACATACGCAAGCAATTTTAACCACATCTTTTCTAGAGACTTCCCCAGCTAAAGAGCAGGCAATTCTTCAATAAGTCTTGCTGGGCACTGGAGTAGCTACCTCATATTAAAGCTGCCTGCAAGTTTATCAGCACGCGATTAGCTTTATCCATTCGCCTACACTCACAGTTCGAACTAACATCTACCGGGGTTTCACGTTTAATGCCACCTTCTTCGCTTCATCACACAGGACCTGATGCTATAGAAAGCAAAAGCAGCAGGATGGAACCATTAGCCAAATTCTTCGCATTAGCATTCTAACTGTATTAGTTATTAGTAACCTTTTTTCCTCGAAAAAAGCTAAATATTCTAATGCAGACAGTGATTAGTAACTATAGTACACCAGCCTGCTGACACCGGCTTTATCGCATCCCTCAGAACGTGTAGCTTAGAAGTTGCTTAGAGATATGCTCACGCCGAACTAGAGGAGGAAGAGTCGGTGTATTTCTTCATTAGTGAGTTGTGATAAAAAGTTCGGTCTCATCCCGCTGCCTAGACGTTAGTAAAAGCAACAACTGAGTGGAACAACGTAACCCTGATTAAGAAAATATTATTTATATGTAACCATTTATTTCTTATTTCTGCTCTAATACAAATATGACAATTTATTTTATATTTAATAGCACCAAGTTCATATAGATTTTACAAGGGCACAAATTTGTCTTGTCTATATTTTTCTTGTCATATCCTATATACAAGATATTTAAGCCTCACAACTAAACAAGTGCAGATAATGTGACACAGAAATCCGAATACGCATGAGAATCGCGAAAGATACCTCCGTAAAGTATTAAGAGATAAAAAATATCGTTAAAAACAAGGAAAAGAGCGATGATCTGCTATGTGTTGTATAACATGGAAGACAACAATGACGATTGTCTTGACAGACAACGACGGTGACACTGGTGTGGAGTAAGAGAGTAGCTGGAAAGAGATCGCGCACACGCAAGTGTTGTCGGGGTATCGCTAGCCAGTCTTTGCCTCTTCAGCCAGCGGGGATCTTTCGTCTCTCTCTTCTCTGTTTTCTGTTTCCTCAGCAAGAAATCCCGGACTTATATAACACCTAAATTCCTACACACTTTTGGGATGTCACTTAATCATGTACGGCAAGACACATCTGTCAATCATCTTAGCAAGGTAATATATTATATTATGTAAATGTATCAGTGTCAGACGTTATCGTGTTAAAGAAAACATCTAAAAGTTATTAGAGAAATTGTTTCAACAGATATTTTATTGGTCAAAAATAATGCCTGCTAATTATAGTGACACCTAGGACAAAAAAGAAACAGAGAAAGTAACAGAAATGAATAGCAAACTGCTCGCTGCGGCGCGAAATGGAATACATGCCCATTACACTGTTCGTCTTCATAAATTGCCTCGTTCGTCTACAACAAAAGGCACTATTTACATTATTCGGACTATTGTCCTTATCTTGTCTGCCATTTGTACGACGTTTCGTTGTATGCTCCGGCCTTCTTCAGGTACTAGGAATTTTGAACCGAATTCTTTATTACGATCACTGGGGTATTTCATTCTCATTCCTTGTGCGAAGCTCTTTTGGTAGTCATGAGTTATCTCCCACTAAACCGACTCTCTAAGTTACTTATTCACCACAGCTGTAGCCTGGTATTGAACACAAAACTCTTTGGGTCAAGTCCCTAGAACTAACCAACGTCTATACCAACTGGGCCATGTGTTCTTAAGGACCAGAACAACTGAATTTCTGGGACTTATAAACCTAATGTTTCAATAACCTTTTTTACCAGAGTTTATATTGCAATTTTTGGCACAAATGATGCTTTCCTGGCACTCCGTATTACTAGTTCCCATAGAGTATTCATCTTTATGCTTGGTCGGCTTAGAAGATTTTTGTAGCTTGCATATGTGCAAATTCCTTAAGTTCGTGTAATTTTCATTGGCGTTCTCTATCTATTATTTCATCTTCTTGCCATAGGAGGCGATGATCTATTTTCTCCCTCTATATGTGGTCAGCTACGCCTGGTTTTTCTATCTTTTCTCGTGTTACGGTCTTGAAACGTTCTTGTAACCTTACCTTAAGGAGGCGGCTTGTTTCTTCTTTATATTTCTTTCCACAGTAACATGGAATTCCTAGCACCTGAAGAAGACCGGAGTGAGCAACGGCCGAAACGTTGTATTAATGACAAACAAGATGTGGACAATAGTTCGAATAGTGTAAATAGTGTAAATACTACCTCATCTCAGAAATATAGACAAATATAACAAAAAGTTTCAAGAGAATATAAATTTGCCTGTTGCTACAATCGACTCATGGTTTTATTTCGTGGATAACTATCTAGCCAAAGATTTGAATTTTAAAATTCGTGTTGTGTCTGCAAACAACTAACTCATTCTACTAGGTTAGCCCGTAACAGTGCGAAGAAAAATAATTCTATCCTGAGCCGCGAATTAAATCCATTTTTACTCAGAAAAACAAATGGCCCTCTGATTACTGACAAGTTTTTACGGTGGCAACTTAACTTTTTAACCTTACAAAAGCTGATTCCTCTTTGCTTAGCTCCAAAAAGCTGGAGAAGAAAATCTTTCTTCCAGTTAACTAATTCTGTTCTCTTATGTTCCACTATAAAATACATGTACTCGAAAATATTAAGAAATTGGAAACCTAACTACTTTTGAATAGTTTTTAAGGTGAAATTTGTCTGCTAAGTTTCGAAGTTTCCAGAAACACTTGGTTCTGATAATGGTAATGATAATACTGGTTGTTTCCTTATAAGGAAATATATAGCAATCATTGATCAAGAGGATAGGGCGAATAATGTTTAAATTTATAGATTCTTTCTATTAAAACACATTTTCAGTAAAATAGATTTCACAAGTCATTATTTTCTTAATCTTCTGCTTGTTTTGTTTTGTGTGGGAGATCCACAATTTTATCTCTTTGAACGGCATGTCATATCTAATTTAGTCGTCGCTGTTGTTAAAAGTCCTCAAGTGACATTGCTTGTGTTATCTGGTAAGGTCCTTTGTGATTGTTTAGCGTCAGAAGCTAATACCTACATGCTTTACTCGCTCGAAGATAAGTGATTGTTTACAGTTGGCAGTTTCGTTGAAAAATGGCATATTTTGGGCTTCTATAATTCTTTTTAAATTTCGTCTCTACAGAAAAGAAATTCTTCGTATAAAGTTTTTTTGTTGGCCGAATATGGACCTTCAGCTGATGTGTTCCAGTCTTGGAAATCATTGTAAAATGGGCTTAGATCGATAAAATTACAGGTAACACCAAAAAGATGTTACTATGTAGAAAAAGCTCAGAAAATTGACCAAATTCGAAATACATTGTAGATTCCTAAAGGGAAAACCGTAGCTTGATGCATACACAACTATGTTGAAAGGCTTCCTTTTCAGTTTAACCACAACAATTCTTTCGAATAATTATCCCAGAATGCATTTCCCCATCAATTCTACTCATCTTTAATCATTCTCTTTGCCTACGTATGTGATCCTGTGTTTGTCATTCACAAAATCTCGAATGATTTAGCCACCGTATTTCGCATACGGTTGATATTTAACCTGTCCATTTCTTGTTTTATATTTTCTAACTTATCACGCGTCGCCATATTGTTTGTTTACATTTTTCTCTGCTAGTATCCGTCCATACGTGTGTCTGTTGTTCTTTCTAATTCATTCATTTTTATTCTAAACCACCTGTTCGCAGATTTTACTCCGAAATCAGCTTCATAATTACTAAATAATGATAGCCCTGGTGACGGCAGCAGTAAGTGATATATTTTTCGAATAATAGTCTATTGTTATCCTTGTGCTCCAAGCAATTTCCTTTTGCCGACATATCTCGTTGGGAAAAGATCGATTCATCAGCATAAAACGAAGATTAATTCTTTTACAATTCAAATTCGTTACCTACATTATTTAAAAAGAAAAGATTGCAGATGCAAACGTATTTGCTTGAAAACCATCGACTGAATTTTTTAAATGATTTTCTCACGTTTTTGTTATTTCTGTATATTGTTTTTGTACCTTACAAGTTTTCTTTCTTAGAAATAAAAAATGCAAAAATAGTTTAGGTGATGCAGATTCTCTAAATTCATGTATGAATAACAATCATTAATTTTAAAAGATTTTATTTACTGTATAATAGATTGGTACAAAAGTACCCAGCGCCACCCATTCATAATATTAGTGAAGTTTTAGAAGTATCTTTACTCATTATTATTGGTATAATTAGTCTGTTGTAATGCAGTTTATAAAACTTTCAGAAAAAACGAAAAATTAAAACAATGGAGCAATGGAAGAAACAGTGACAGGTTTGAGAAAAAATCAGAAGTTTAAAAAGTTTTGTGTTTGGGAGTTTTTGGGTTAAGTAATTATCATTTTATATTTTCTCTATTCGTTTATGGAACTCTCTTCCCGCTTCTTTCCTGTCAATTAAGATATTCAAAAATAGTTCTAACTTAATCCTTTTTATCTGCCTCTTTGATTCTGTTCTTTTATTGTCCTTTCTCCTCAATAACATTTTTTCAATCTTACTAACCCAATGCGTATTGGTGGCTTTTTCACCTTGCTTTTGGTAAAACCATTAACACGTGAGCCTAGCAATCAAGATGAGCACGCCAGACGTTTTTCAAAATTCTTCATTTCCAAAAGAATTACAACTTTCCCAAGCCAACATATCTGACTATAACATCTTAAGAAAAGAAAATCACACGGTTAAATTCATAACCTCATGTTATTTAAAATATATAATTAATAAATTAATCACAAATTAAAATAATTTAAATACTAATTTGCATAAAAAATTTAGTACATTTACTAATTTTCGTTTATTAGCCCTTGAACAGTAGCTCGGCTAGACTTTACGACTAATCTAATGAAAATTTATCATCGTTCAAAAGTTTAAGCATTTTTCTCTTGTGCTGCTGTAGATATCGACTGGAACGAGAAATCAGAGAACCGAGTTCGAATTCCTATTGAATTCGATGCATTCATTTACGCGAAAATACACTTGGAAAAGGTATTAATCTGTCGCTTTTCTATCCAGCTATGGTTTAAATTTCAGGACAAATTTGTGTTTTGTAGCCCGGGTTGGCAACCAATCTACTGCAGAAAGTAACGGTAACCTATTGCGGAAAAATGATCTGCCCAGTCAGTCATATCTCTTTCCGCTAATGATCGCCTTAGCGTGCATCACGTATGGTAATTGACTACAAAATATATAAATACTGGTTACTAAATAAATTTTTTGCATTTGCCTTGATGAAGTTAATCAGGAGAGGAAACGCGTCGGCTAAGATAAGTTCTTCATTTTTCTTTATTCACATTATATATATATACAGATATACAGTATATACAGATATACTTTATCTGAAATTACACACACACACACACACACACATATATATATATATATATATATACATATATATATTAAGTATTTGGGCATCAATCTCTCTTTTATTCAGGTTTCATTAAAAATGATAGACAAGGTATTATAGTTAAGTTTTTAGGTAATTCTTCACGTGACTTCATGATTTCTTCTTTTTTTTTTTTTCAGGAGATAAGTTTTTAAAAAGTTATCCAAATATTTTGTTTTTCCAAGTACTTTCAGTTATACTTTTAATCATTGTCGAAGATGAATTTTATTTTACGTGTAATTGAATATATATAGAATTATATATGTAGAGCAGTGTGTATATTTATGTTAAGAACACGGTAAGCACGTTATTAACGTGTTCGTAGTTAATACTATTAAGTGATTGATTTTTCTTTTTCAGTGATAATGCTTCCATTATTTTTGCTTTTTTTCCGCATGTGGATGATGTGATATTTCTGTTGTCAACAAGTATGTTACGGATAGGGTTTTGTAGATCTCCGCGTGTGATTAAATGAGCTCAAATTGAGTTCTAATCTGAGAGATATGTAACCTGAATCTTCACGTCAATGTAGTCATGTGGCCGATATATTTACGAAATTAGGCAGATCAAGAACACATTTCTTCAAAAAACATGTAAATTTGTAAATAATATCGGTTCTCCCTAGTTTAGATCTTGCAGGTGAACTGTTATTTTTGACGATGAGGTTAGCAGTTTTAATTTTTGGGTAATTTTGTTTTAAGTCAATGGGAGTTGCGTATTTTTGATGATATTCCAAAGTGAAAAGTCGTCTTGCATTTGGCTATGCATTTGGGTTTTTAGAAAATATTGATGTTATTGTTTTTATTCTTCTGTTTATTGTTGTTGTTGGTCAAGTTTGAAAGAAAAAGTCTAATTTGGTAGTCAACCAAATAATTTGAAAATCCGTTGTTCACAAGTGTTTGTTTTGAGTTATGATGTTCTTTGAAGAAAAAGCAAGCGAGAAGATGAATTCTCGTATGCTCTCGTGAGGAAATTTTTAATAACACCAATTTTATATCCAAGAGAACATTGTACTTGTAAAATTGAGGTGACAAGAAGTTTTACTGGTGGGTTTTTTTATATATAGTGAAGCAGTGAAAGTATTTATACAAGACTCCACGAAAATGGAACAATATTTTTTAGCTAAGCTCATATGTGAAGTTAAGGAAGGTTTTTTTTTTCAAATGTAGTCTTAAGATTATCAATTTCGTTTTTATTCTCAAATAAATTATCGTCTGCGTAGCGAAAGTATATTTTCGGTTTGGTAATTAAAAGAAATGTGCGTTGTGGTGCAGTGGATATCGGCTCGAAACGAGAAATCGGGGAGCCGAGTTCGAATTCCAGTCGAATTCATTGCATTCACTTACGCGCAAATACCCTTGGGAAAGGTATTAATCCGTCTCTTCATTCCAGTTATGGGTTAAATAATAGGACAGATTGGGTTCTATAGCCTTGGCTGGCAACCAGTTTACCGCAGAAAGCAATGGCAACTTACTGCGGGATAATCCTCTGCCCAGTCTTTCGAGACATGATCGCCCAAGCGTGTTTCACGTATGACTGAATTAATAAAAAGTTTTCTACGTGGGACATGTTAATGTTAGAGAAGTACGGACCAAAGGGATTGTTCATACTTACTCCGATTGTTTGTATGTAAATATGGCCTTATGGGCTTAGAAATATATCTTAGTTGTAAAGACATGCAAATGTTTTTGAGAGTATTAGGGTTGATAGGTGGTGGTGAGATGTTTACATACGGTGTTAATGATAATGTCAATAATAACAATTTACCTGCATGCTCTGACCTACAGCGAACCAACGCGAAGGATCAAATGAAAAAGAAAGCAAAGGTAATGGAAGCATTATGAATGAAAAAGAAAAATCAATCACTTAATAATATCAACTACGAACACGCTAACAACGTGCTTACCGTGTTCTTAACATAAATATACACACTGCTCTACAAACATATATAACTCTATGCATATTCAATTACACGTAAAAAAGTGTTATGTCTCTTGTCACGAAAAATCGTGTTGACCCCTGTTATCAGAGAATATATATAATGAGCACAAAATATTTATTGCTTTAAGCAATACATGTTAAAAAAAAGAGAACTTTTTTTTTCTTACATAATCATTTGACCCCAAGCAAAATAGGACCGCCACTGGTGAGCAAATGGTTACAACGAGAGAAAAAAAAAACAACTTGCAGACGATATCGAAAAATTGATACTCTTATCAATTCTTCGACATCGTCTACACGTTGCTTTCGGATAGAAATCAAGGAAATAAAAGATAGCAATTCACGTCGCATTTAAATTTTTCGATACTACACCTATTATGTAAGCAAGTATAAGGAAGCGAGTTCTATAGGCGGAAAGTGCAAGAAATTACGCTGTTAGAGTAGAAGTTACATTTGATTATTTTGAGGGTAAAAAAATCGATGCAAATTTCGTAGCATGCCTGACTGAGGAAAGGTTCGTCAGAGCATTCGCCAAAAAAATATTTTGTAGAAAAGACCAAAGGAAACCAAATGACGTCGGTGAGAAAGTGACTGAAGACGGGCTGCCAAGTCAGGATCGATTATAGTGAAGATCTTTCTCTGGATTTTGTCGAGAACCTCAAGTTGAATAGCAGCAGCACTAAACCATATATGGCAACAGTAGTCAATGAACGGATGAATGGTAGATTTATAAATGTGAAAAATGGACGAGAAAAGAAACTTCCTGGCCCGATACAGTGACCAAAACTTTCTAGCAGTAGATAGAGTTATACATTCGATGTAGTAATTCCATTTAGGGTTGTTTAGGAGAGTGAGACCAAGGAGGCAGCGTTTTGCTCTCTAGGAGACTAGTGTCATTCATTCTGATGGTAGGTAGGGAAGTTGATCTATGGAGGTCAAACGAGAGCAGTTTTGTTTCAGGGGCATTAAATTTACGAACCAGTTTCTTATTCCATTCAATCACAGATTGGAAGTCCTTTTGAAGGGCAGCAGCCGGGTTCACATGGGCTTCAGATCAAAATTCAGGAAATAATCATATATAAGGTTACAGATTTATTGTTCTATCCCCCTCTCTCTATCTCGCTCTCAACAGGGGGATGGAACAACAAATCTATGATCTTATATATGATTATTTCCTGAATTTTGATCTGAAGCCCATGTGACTAATGGAAGCGTGAGCTGTGTATAGTGAAGGGTTAATGGCCGAACAGACAGTAGATACCCCGGCTATATTTCACAAAGGGATATAATTTTGTACTTTTATTTACGATTTTCGAATTTCAGGTATGATCGGAGCCGATCGTTTGAGGCCAGTAATTTTTTTTTTTTTTGCTCATTTCTTTTAAACTAGACACTGTATTTGTTCGTCCGACTTGCCTTTATGCTTGGAGGCGAGAAGCTTTTGTTACTAAATTGCCAATAATAAGAGCTGAAATGGATTGCCAATGAGAAATATGTCAGTTTAAGAATTTTTCTTTTTCCTCACAGGTTCTTGAACATTTTGTCCTTTTTTATGTTTCTTATTGGCCACGCACCAGTTGAGAGCATCGACATTTTAAACGTTAATATTCCTTTGAGGCGTCAAGAATGGAGACAAGTAAACAATACAAAATAGGCTGAGATGATAGAATTACATTTTCTCCTTCGAAGATGAGAGGCATTTTACAGGCCATCAAAATATCCAAATTGCTGGCCTAAATCTTCTATCGATCTGAAGTTAATAAAACCATAACTAGATGCTTCGTTTAAACAGACTCAAGGTTCGACGCAAATATTTGCACTTCGGCTCTTTGTTCTATACTTTTATTTGGTACAAGTAGAAAACGACAAACTAAATATATATATATTTTAGAGAGAGAGAGATAGAGATAGAGATAGGAGGAGAGAGTGGTTTATTTTAACTGAGCAGTGTTGTGTCAGTCACGTCGACTTTGAAGCTTCATGAAGACATTAATGTAATGTCAGCTGTATCTTGATTTCGAGCACTCTATGATTAAAAACCATGCTTGCCTAAAATACCTTTCTACCAGTAAACTCTGAAGAAACAATTTTGTGCTTAAGCATCATTACAATATATATATATATATATATATATATATATATATATATATGCATTTTGTCACCAATCGCTCTTTTAGACATGTTCCATTAAAGACGAGTGGCAAATACTGCGATTAAGCTTTTTATTTAATTTTTTTGTGTGTGTGTTCGGTCAGGTGCTTTCAAAGTGTGTAAAAACTGTCCAAAAGTTCTGATATCCAATCGCTTTCGGCTATTCTTTTTCTTGAATACGCACTTTTCAAATTGAAAATAAAATGGGGAGTCTATTTTAAACACGAGTATTCACTATAATAACGTTTGAAGTAATAAAAAGTGTCGGTTTCCTCCAGCTAAAGGTTAAACAACAGGAGAGATTGGCTTATATAGCTTTTGTTGTCAACCAGTCTTCCACAGAAAGTAATGGCAACCTACTGCGAGAAAATATTCTGCTCAGTCAGTCATATCTCATGATCGCCCAGCGTGTATCACGTATGGCACTTAACTAACTGACTAAAGTCTGACCATTATGGATTTAAAATGTCTAGGTAACCGTAATTTCTAAATTGCTAAAAGTTTCTTTTCTTGCACTTCTGGCTTGTGGATATGTCTTTCGGCTTCTTGCTTCCCAGTCAAGTTAGATTTTCTAAAATTTAAACGCTATGCTAATCGCTACTTCTGTCTTCTTATTTCCTGTTGTTTTATTCTTTTCTCTTCTTAATAGTGCTTTTTTTTCTATTATCATTTCATACTAACCCCCTTGCGTCTTAATGGCTTTCTTGACTTGCTTAAAGATGAAATATTTAAAAAGATAAGTACAGTGAACACAATTGCTGGAACGCTTTGTTAATAGAAACATAAATGAGGATATTAATTCAGCTATAAATAATGTTATTTTATTGTTTGTCTTTTTGTTTTGTTTTTTTGTTTGTTATTTTTTGGGGGGAGGGGTAACATTAACATCTTGGAATTTTGAATGAATGCCATCTGCAATAGTACGAATATAATTTTTTTTAATGATACAACCTTTGTCTTTCCAGACTATTTGGTTTTTATATATTGAGAATATGTAAGATATTAGCATATATGTTCACCTGTCGTCTGCTTCACACCGCTTACTGATATTTTGAACAGGAGTAGATTTTTATCGTTTGTTTTCTCTTTAGGATTGGTGTTCCGCTTCCCTTCAATACTATACTTCTAATGTCTCCGTTTGAACTTAGAAATTTTATTCACTAATTATTTTTCTCTCTCAATAGGAGTAGAGAAGTATGCATATCGTCTGATTCACTCTCCTCGTCGGTTTTCGAACAGGAGTAGAGGTATATCTCTTGTTGCTTGTTTGATTAGTGTCTCAAAATCCATCTAAAAATTGTTTATTCTCTTTTACTTTCCCAATCACTACAATCTTAATCTCTCCAAGTCTGGAGTTAACTCTTATCTTTCCTGCATAGCCCCATGAATTCAACTTCTTGCCCTTTTCTATATTCATACAACATCACACAGTAACCACCTACCTTGAGTGGCTGTTGGGCCTTTTATTGGATGAAAAACAAAAAGAATCAATCGACTTACGCGAACAACTCACCCTCCTTCCTGTCATATCTTATTTAATATTTGGCGGGACAGTTTCCGCATAAATGTAGTGGAGACTTGAAAGAGAGATGTAGTTCTACAGAAGGATGATTAGGATACCCATGGACAGAACATAGGAGCAATTAGGGAACTTTTACAAAAATAGAAGTAAAAGGATACACAAAATTAGAAAAAAGGTTAAATTTTTCGGAGACATAAAATAAAGAGGGTTTGGAGAATGTGACACTCACAGGACATATTGAAGAGCGGATAGCTAAACAGTGAATAACATACCTTAACGTCCTTGTTCAAATGGATGCCAGAATGCAGAACTTTGCTAAAACCTATAAAGCCTAGGAAGCTAGGAAGGGCCATGATCTCTTATATTTTGAATAGACATAAAAAGTTCGATCTACAAATAAGGCAGCAAGAACAATGTTTAAGCCTTTCCAAAATTTAAATCGGTTTGTACGTCTGTCCAAAACGTCACTGGTTTCTTATTGTTCTCGTTTGAATCCCTGAAAATACCTACAAGTAGAAGACGTAACTGAAAGCCT
This sequence comes from Ascarosepion bandense, assembly GCA_037127315.1. NCBI lineage: Eukaryota > Metazoa > Mollusca > Cephalopoda > Sepiida > Sepiidae > Ascarosepion > Ascarosepion bandense. The sequence continues at coordinate 5,332,701 of JBBBDQ010000515.1, forward strand.
GCTTAATGTCTACCTATAGTCATAATATTGACAAGTCAGAATGGTTGCTTTTATAATGGTTTCGTCGTCAAAAATGCGGATAACTAGAATTTAAATATAGGTATTCTGCCTAAAGATTTTAATGAAATTATGACCATTTGAAAGGTATTTTGAATGCACCACATACGCACGCGGACACACGGGGGGAGAAAAAGATGGAAAAAATGAAAATCGGAAAGGATAACATCTCATTCTCTTTCCATTCTGTCCATTCTTCCTATTCTTTCCTTTCTCAATACTTTCCTTTCTTCCATTTTTTCTATTCAGAAGATTTTTTGTTTCTTTCCTTTCTCCATCTTCCATTCGTTCATTCTTTTCATTTGTACATTCGTCCATTTTTTTCTCTTTTCTATTCTTTACATTCTTACATTCTTTTAATTCTTCTATTTCTCTATTTTTTTTAATTTCTTTTCATTTTACTATTCATCCATTCTCCTCGTTCTTTTCATTAGTTTCTTTCTCCATTCTTTCCATTCTTACATTTTTTCCATTCTTTCCATTTGTCCATTCGTCCATTCAGCCCATTCTTTCCATTCTTACATTTTTTCCATTCTTTCCATTTGTCCATTCGTTCATTCAGCCCATTCTTTCCATTCTTACATTTTTTCCATTCTTTCCATTTGTCCATTCGTTCATTCAGCCCATTCTTTCCATTCTTACATTTTTTCCATTCTTTCCATTTGTCCATTCGTTCATTCAGCCCATTCTTTCCATTCTTACATTTTTTTCATCCTTCTAATTTGTCCATTAACCCATTCGTCTTTTCTTTCTTTTTTTCCAATCTTTCCGTTCTTGTATTTTCTGCATTCTTGTTCTTCTTTCATTCTTCCATTCTTTCTATCCTTTCTTTTCTTCCATTCTCCCATTCTTTCTATATTTCCCATTTTTCTATTCGTCCATTCTACCGATTCTTACCATCTTCCTATTCTTTCTATTCTTACATTCGTTGTTCTCACGAAATATGGGAGGAAAATAAAGAATTTTGGAAGCCTATCTATAATTTTAAAACGTCATTTGATATTGTTTGGTTTTACCTCAAAGGGAAAAATATTTTTTTCTGCAAAAAAATAAAGTCATTGAAGACAAGTGTGGCTTTCTTACTAATTAAATATTCTGTCCGAGAAGCAATTTTAACCAGGAATCTGAAAAAATTGACGGAAATTATATTAAAAAGATATTCGCTCTTCGGTAGGATTCAAATCTGCATCCATCTTAGTGGTAGAAACAGTCGTTAGATCCGACGTTGTTATCGGAGAGCGCATCTTTTTCTTTAATATGTCTTGAGTATATTATTGGCCGGTATACTAAAATAAATAAATATACTGTTTAACAAAATAATTGATTGTCTACTCAAATATGGATATGCAGCAAAAATAAATTTTCAGTAATAAATTTTGTCGGATTAACAAATAAAAAAAACTATCACTTCTTTAGGGATTGCTTTGTTTACGTCAGGATACGAATGATATGACTGCTTCGAGAGTCTTAGAAAGAACAGCGTTCATAAGATACTATTCTGCTGTGGTGTAGCCGATATATGCACATTGGATCTAACGATGTTTTTTCCTGCCACGGGGGTCGCAGGTTCGAATTTGCTTAAAGAAGATTTCTCGAATATCCTGGCCACAAAAAAACATACTGCTCAATAAATAAACTGAGCGTTTACACAGATATGTGTCTCCACGAAAGATTTACTTTTAAGTGATAAAAAAGAATATTGACTTTAAAAATTAATAAGTTTCCTTGCAAATTGAATTTTCCAAAATGTTATTAGTAAAATAAATAAAATATTCATAATGTATGGTCGCGTGGTCGAGTGGTTAGATAGTTCACTTTCTGACCATGAAGTCCAGGTTCGAATATCACCATAGTCGATTTGTTAGAAAGGTGACTCTGGAGGAGGTGATTCCAGCATGCGTTACCTTTAGAAAGTATCTGAAAACAATACCACAGGTAGACCCAATTTTTGTGAGTGAAATTGAGTAGACATCGATGGTTGTAATAGCATGAAGTTACAAGTCATCGTGACCGAGGTTCAAGCGACCTGACCTTGTATAAACTGTTGTTCACGTTAGATAACGCGCTCTCTTTCAGAAATTGTGACTGAGGTCTGCTCAGTATAGTTACAGTGTGAATCTATATGTGGCCGTTGAACAAACACAATTATAGCTGAGCTGGTGTCTGCAACGGGAATTAGCTAGTCGCCCGAATAGACAGGCATCCTTGGATACGAGTAACCAGTCATACATAAAATATGAATACTTAAAATGTAAATAAATAATCTAATAAAATTGTAGATAAATTTGGCAAAGAAATAAAATGACTTGACTTGCGCATTGCTAGTATATGTCCAGAGTTTCTTAGATAACTGATAATTACAATATTAATTAAAAAAAACCCTTCAATTGAAAAATCATTATGCAGTTTTAAATGAGCATATGTTAAGCATTGGCAAAAATAACAATGTTCGCTTCTACAAAAACAGATCCAAGCTGGAAGCATTAGGCATGCAGCAGTTAGCGCTAGTGTCAGTCAAAATTTATGAAATTATCCTCTAAATACATTTTTTAGGACGATATATTATTCAAATCCTGTGGCAGTTATTCTGTTTCTTTCTCAAACCTTTGTTTTACAGTAGGTATGCAATTTAATTACGTCATTATCTTTTTGGGTAAAATGTATTATTGTTGCTGCTTTTGGTAGTCTTCAGATAATGTAGTCTTTGTTTAGTCAATTTTTTATTTGCGATTCTATATTCTCAGTCTGGTAGACTCGACAGAGTGCGTATCTCCAGGGTAAATTCTTTTGAAGCTATTTTAATAATTGATCTCTGAAAACGTTTTTATCTAGTTTGTTTATGTATATCTGAACTAGTTGGACTCCATGTATAACATCTATATAATAGGTTTTATTTAACAAGGATATTTGAGTACATGGCTCGAATTCTTAGCTTAATATTTTCGTTTTGTAGCATCCTGTGGTGTTAGGAAAAACTACTCCAAACACAGCTTATTCTATGTCGAATTTATTTTCTATACTTATGCATCATAGGAACTTAGTCCAGATTATGCTGTTCCCGTTCGAGTTAGCCTTCGTGTCTGGAAAGGGTACTTAGTAATGTAGGATCGCTGGTTTGTCTCCTCTCAACAACGCAGTAGTCCAGGGTTTAAAATCTGGTTAGCTTGAAAACCACATGTTGCGCGTGACACAATCAGAGAAATTAGCTGGATTCTGTCTAGTTTCTGGCTACTCGTGTCCTCTCTGGCTTCTTCAGGCCCCAGCTCTACGCTACAGGCCAACATGACGACGGACAACATTTGTTGTTTTGTTAGTTGACAAATTAAATGTAACATTGCTTCAAGAGACAAGTATGTGAGGGAGGGATATAGAGGCCGGGTATCAAGAAGTTGGCTAACTACCAATCTCCACGTGGTGTCCTGTCAAGCTAAGGAATCTGAGAACGGCGAGGTGTTTGCACTCTTCTCAATTTGCAACCGACTACCTTGTGTGTTTTGTTCTTATGTTAGAACTTAAAAGAAAACAACACTATTGTCAGTATTTCACGCATGTAGCGTTCAAACCATCTTTACTAAGATTAGGTCATCACAGTTCTAACCTACACGGTAGAGTTTGCTATTTGGGACCAGTATATACATTCTGTAACAAATAACAGAATTCTGTAACGCCATTCATACGTCACATCAGCCATGAAGGAAACTGAAATTGATCTGTGAAAGGGATTGGACAAGTATGACATTGTCCTCGTTGCTCATGATTAAAAACGTTATCACAAGCGTATACTTGCTGTGAACTACCATGAGGGCTTCCAGAGCCACTTATCGTTAGAAGAAGCTCACTATTTAGTGGATCGTGTTATAATCTCGTCTTGGTCTTCATTTTCTGTGTTAGACTGAAAGATTATATGTCTGCTATCTCCTTATATCTGAAATGAACATTAAGATGATAAAACTTGACATATACTGCGGAGGATTCCATTTATGGCTTTTTAAATATGTTTTCTGTAATAACCTCCGCAACTATATATATATATATATAGTTGCGGAGGTTATTACAGAAAACATATTTAAAAAGCCATAAATGGAATCTTCCGCAGTATATGTCAAGTTTTATCATCTTAATGTTCATATATATAATCGTATATATATATATATATATATATATATATATATATGTGTATATATATATATATATACGATTAATGTTAAGAAGTTTGTCGCTTAGCTGAGCAGAGTCATGCCGACGTTGAAGTTTTGTGGAGGCACCATTATGATGTTCTTACTGGCCACGGCTTAATTTTAATGAACGTGAAGCGGACATACCTTTAATTACACGCGCTAAAAGGAAGCAACACAATAAAAAGCAATGAAAAGAAAATCAACCACCTGCAAATAATAGAACATTAAAAAAGAAGTCAACGCAACAAAAGCAATTAATCACCTGTAGAATCACTCACATATCACTCACATGCTAAAATATTAAATTGCATCAAGCTCCTTATAAATAAGAAAAATAACTGGACACAAAAGCAGTTAAAATTAAGACCTGAGGATTGAGGACATCATAATAGTTCTTTCAGTTAAGTGACAAACCTCTCCACATTAATTCCATTAACGCTCTATTGCTATCTCGATATCGAGCACTTTACGGCAAAAAACCTGCTTGAAAAAATACCAATAAACCACTGAAAAAACACATTTTTGGCACTAAACATTATCTAAATTCAAAATATTTATTTGTAGATAGATAGATATATAGAAAAGTGAGCACTGATGTCAACACTCAGAGGCGACAAACTGTTTTCCTGTTAGTCGCAATCATAAGGCTTAATGATTGCGCCTAGCATGAAACAGTCTGTCGCCTCTGAGTGTTGACTTCTGTTGTGGATCTTCGTCGCCATTTTGTTGTGGAGTTGTAGTGAAACTTCGCCGCAAAGTTGTAATGACCGATTTGTGCCGGAAGTAAGAAACGGAACAACAAGGTGGGTTCAAAACAGTGTATTAGTATAACAAGAAACAAGATAGTCAAATGAAGTGTTAATAATAAGTAATATAGAAATAAGTCCGAAGGTATTATTGCACTGCTTGACTAGTAGCTGTCGTTAACTGCTGTACTTACCTGCCCGTAACTGTTCTGTTACTTCTCGTAACTAACTGCTCTCTACTGCTTGTAACTGCTGTTTTACTGCTCTCTAGAAGTCACACAGGTATATAACAAGAGGAAGAGTTCATTGCTCGTTGGAGGGTACCATAACAACTACAATGTTCACATTTATATTTACATACGCTCTATCTCTGATATTGAGCACTTTATCCTATAAATATAGCACACCGTAAAAATATATATATAAAGAAGTAATTATTTTTTATTTATTAAAACGACGGATTTTATCATTTTAAGTAACGTTTGAAATGATATAATTTGTCGGATAATTAAATAAAAACATTACTTCTTTAGAAATCGCTTCGCTTGTGTTCGGATAAGAAATAGAACAGATATCAACTTTCGAAAGATCTGGGAAGGGTCCGTTCTTACAAGGCACTGTCCGGCTTAGCTTGAACGCCGAAACTCTTCGTGACCGAGTTGGTCAAAAGCATGACGGATCTAACGATTGTTTCTTCTGCAAAGAAGGACACAGGTTCAAATCCCAGCAGTAGACGTATCTTTATCTTTAATAAGATTTCCCAAATATTTCCCGTAGACGAAAATAACCAAATATACTGTTTAATAAATAAACTAAACTGGGCGTCTACTCAGATATGAGTATTCACTAAAATCAATTTTAGGTAATAAAACTCTATCGAATTAATTAATAAATAAATAAAAATTTATAACTTCTTTACACATATACAGCTGTGTGTGTGTGTGTGTGTGTGTGTGTGTGTGTGTGTGTGTGTGTGTGTGTGTGTGTGTGTGTGTGTGTGTTTAAAATAAATTCTGATAAATTAACGACCCGACATACTTGTAAACACCTATCCAAATGACCAAAAATCAACTCAGGATAACTGCTTCTTGCTAGACCGAGATTTTACAGCACACCCTTGTATAGCTAATCACTCAGTGTCAATCTCGCGAACATATAAAATGCAAAACTACATCCTGAGTTAGACATTTCAAAATAAAAACGACATTTTCTAAATCTTATTAGCAATTCTTTGAAGCTTCATTAAAAGATTATATCTGGTAAGTTATAATTAACAAATTGTATCTGTCGCCACTAATCGCTACTTGAGCCTAAAAAGCAGACTTCGATGCCACCATCAGTAATTTTTATATCTCCCCCATTTGGAACATTGACGCCAAATAATTTTTTTCGTCTTTGTTTTCTTACATCAATCACCAACCGGTAGAGTTCCACATCATCAAATATCTTTCAATTGATTCTTTGCTCTTCATCGTTTTTTACAAATCAATCAGACAGTTTCATTTTGTTTGTCATTACGCTTCCATCTTTTTTTTCTTGTCTCTTTTATCACTCTAGCGATATATGTCCGTACACATCAGGTAATGGTGACAAAGCGGCCAAACTAATACATCTTCCAAACTGTATCTGATATCAGTGCACTAATTCATATTCAGTTTCCAAATTTCACATGATCGTTAAGCCCTATTCATGTTAGAAGTGCATAGGGACACTTCTTTATAATATTGTCAATCTCACTTAAAAATATGGCCAATCTTTTTGCCTCGTTGCATTGTGGTATTGATTATATGTTTTATATTTTGGAATTGACACAGCAGTTTGAATAATGAGAAAAGTGAGCTTTTCATCGAGAGCTCATGTGAGATCTTTTTTCTGGTAGCATCGTTTCAAAGCTTTCTGTCAATAAGAACTTCGGGAATCTCTGATCAACTCACTGTTTCTTCTTCGTTCAGTTGAACTATTGATTCAACTACAAAAAGAATTAACAATATGCCATTCAGTTTCGTGATGTAAATAAAAGAATCAAAGTTTCCCATTCATTGGTGGGTCAGATTCGTTCATTGGTGGGTCAGATTCGTTCATTGGTGGGTCAGATTCGTAGACAAATTGATCTAAAGAATCTAAAAACTAAGTAAAAACACGCCATCTTCTTCGGAAAAGAAAAAAATGTAATATCATGTTTTCTTTGAAATCATAAATTAGGTTCGAGTTTGAGTTTGTTATTTTTTTATAGACATCAAATCACCAAACAAAGGTATACACTCACACACACATTTACACGCACACACCCACACACACACACACACACACACACACACACAGAGGTTGGCTATAAAGTGATACACGCTTGGGAAATCATGTCTCGAAAGAGATATGACAGACTGGGTAGAAAATTTTCCCGCAGTAGGGTGCCATTACTTTCTGCGATAGACTGGTTGCCAACCAAGGCTACAGAACCCAAATTGTTCTGCTTTTTAACCCATAGTTGCCAAGAGAATCGATGGATTTATACCTTTCTTAATAGTATTTGTGCGTATGTGAATGCAACGAATTCGATAAGAATTTGAACTCGGCTCTCTGATTTCTCGTCCCGAGCTGATATCCATTGCACCACACAGCATCTAGTGTGGGCATAACAATTCCATTTCCTCTCCTTTGTTATTCATATTTTATGCAATCGTGCAAAAGTATATATATATATATTGAGAGAGAATGAGAGAGAGAGGGACACACACACACACACACACACATATATATATATATATATATATATATATCACGTGTGAAGTAGTGAGTTAATAGTGAAGTGTTCAGTTTAACAACGTCAGAATATTCATATCGTGTATCAGACATATAAATTTTTATTTATGGCAACCCGAATGGATGCATGGATGTTTCAGATTTTGTTTTCATACATAAGGCAGCCAGTTCATCCAACTTTTGCAGCTGGTTATCATCGCATTGCTGAGACAGGTTCAAAAAATGAATCAAGGAAGATCGGGATCCTCTCGTACGCCTGACCACGAAGAACACATTCTACAGACTGTCGGTAAAGATCAAGTTATCAGCATATGTCAAGTGGCCCTAGAATGTCGTACACCTCATAATACCGCATGGATGGTACTTCAAAATATATCCTGTATCCGTATCATTTGCAAAATTTTCAGGGTGTCTGTATGAATATTTGTCCTTGTTTGGTTGTAAATAACTCACACTAATAACTTTAAAATTACTTTTGATACACCCTATATATATATATATATATATATATATATATATATATATATATGGGTATATTTTACAGTCGTCTTGTCGTCTTTAATGAAACTTGCATGAAACAATTTCTCTCCAAATACACAATATATATATATATATATATATATATATATATATATATATGCGTGTGTTTTGTGTGTGTTTAATGTAAAGAATTTATGACTTTAACTGAGTTGGCTCATGACGACTTCGAAATTTCATTAATTTCAAAGTTTCGAAGTCGGCATGAACCTGCCCAGGCGAAGTGACAAATTCTTTAAAACTATCAACGCTTTATCTCAACCCCGAAATAGAGCACTTTACGAGGGAAATTCTGCTTGCCAAAACAACTATAAAACAATATTGACGTTAAACATTATCACAACTCAACACTATATATATATGGGCAGCATGATGTACTGTATACTATCGACATATTGTGTCTACTTATTTTTATACTGATACTTTTGTTGTTTAATCAGATTTTTTTAATCCCAGTACATTCAACCTTTTCTAATATATATATATATATATATATATATATATAATGCACATTTATAATCAAATTATGAAATAGTTATTGAGTATATCTAACTACATTTGAATTCATCTTTATAGGTTAATATATGTTCAAATACATAGAGAAATGTGGCTGCGCATGTCCAAGTTCTGGTGTGTTTTTTGTTTTTATTGTATTTATATATTTTTCTGTCAATACTAAATCTGAAGTCATGTTTCTTTTATCTCATTATTCTCTCCGCATTCTTCTGTTTTTTCTTCAGATGCCATGTAATTGGCTAAGGAGGCTGCACTGGAAGGACAATTTGGTCAGACCTTCTCTTCTAACTGACTAAGCTTTTCCGTAAAAAATGAGTGTGTATTGAATCTCTGTCTACTTCTTGTTCTCTATTTTTCCCCTAACCGACAATCTTTTTTGCTGAACACTTTATTCATCCTGCACTTTCAAACATCTTTTTCTTTCGTGTGTTTTTCCTGCTTACACTTGCTTCTGGCATTACATATTTTAATATTTCTCTTTCTAAACAATATAAAAAATCATAAATTCTGTTTTGGTTGACGTACCCAATTTTTTATTTTTTCAAAATGGGCTTTCCAGTTTCTGCTTCTCTGTGCATGCACGTCCGACAGGCTGTCCCTTGTGATTCCTGGTCCGCAATTCAAAATCTTAAACAGTTTCTCGAAATTCACATACGTATAACAGACAGACACCATCCAATAAACATTGTCTAAAATTGCATTCAGCGTTATTTTTGTTATTCTAAAATTTCTTAAATGATAACTTAAATTATAATTACTTGTACGTGTTTCTATAACAAGTAAATTACAAACTGTTCCTATCAAAAGATGAACAGGTGTATTTTAATGTACCTGTTCATCTTTTCATAGGGATAACTTACTAAATCATTAAAATCTCTGTGATTTTAAAAACAAAAAATTGTTACAGAAAAAGTCGTAAGATTTCTGGCTTTTATTCAAAGATAATTTCTATTTTATTAATTTTCCAAGGTTTTACCGAGAAAGTTTAATTTCAAAAATGGCCACAAGCCTTTGTCTGGTTGAAAAAGATCCGCTATAGAAATAGGTTTTGTTTAGTTGAGACTTTCGAATATTTGTAGTTGGATGGCAAAGACATAAAAATATTGATATATAACAAACAATAAATAAACTAATGTACATTTTAATAAAGTTAGAATATAGAAATCTGTACTAAAGTTTGTTAATTTTACATTGAAAGAAAAGGATTAAACATGAACGGCAAGAAGACAATGTATAATTGGTTGCAAAAAGGATGAGTCAAAAAGGCAATTTAAAAATGATCTGAAATCAAATAAGTGTATAAATTTAAATATTTGGGATTGTTTTAACAGAGGATGGAGAGTGTGATCCTTGAACACCGAAGATGCATTCCAAAAGCTAAGTAGTGTATTAAGGAAGAGTTAGAAAACAAAAATTCTACATGATATCCGTCCACTTATATGGCAGTGAATGGGGGGCTGTTTCCACAAAAATAAAGAACGGACTTGAAGCAACACAAATGTTCTTCTACAAAAAGATACTGAGAATATCATAGGCAGAACATGTGAGCAATAACAAAGTTTAAAGAAGATAGAAAAAAGAAACATTATAGACAATCTCAGCAAGAGACAGATGAATATTTAGAGGAAATTAGGAAAGAAGAAAAACTTTGATATTCATAGGATAGATAGAAAGGAAGAAGGACAAAAATAACGCATAACATACGGCGCAAGAACAGGAAATAGTGAATAGACATCATCTTCTACATTCTCAAAAGGACACGGCAAATAGAAGAAAAATGAGCTTGAGAAAATGGATAGCAGAACAACGATTAGGAGAGATAAGAAAGAGACAAATATATTAAGAGCCATGATCATCTGTACACTAGAAGGACGCTGTACGTAGAATAATTTACTTGAAAAAATGGATGGCGAAACAAAATTTAGAAAGTAACCGAAAGACAAAATCTGTTCAGAGATACAACGGAGAGGATATTGTGAAGAGTCATGACCGCCTATATGGTGAAAGAGCACAGCATATGGAAGAATAATGAACTTGATAAAAAGATGGCGGGACAAAATTTGGGTGAGATAGCAAAAGACAACATTTATTAAGGCTTACAAGAGACACAAAATTGCAAAAGTCGGCTGCATTGTGAAAGAACGCGGGACATAGAACAAATGCACTTTGAACCACGGACGGCGAATAATGATTAGAACAGATGAGGAAAAGAGGAAATTTATTAAGAGCTTCAAAGAACAGGAAATTGTAAAGAGACATGATCGCCAACATTCTGAAAGTACAAGGCAGATAGAAGAAGAATGAACTTGAGTAAATTGATATCAGTAAATTTTTGGGAGATATAACAAAACATTTATTGAGGATTACAACGAATGGAGAGCCATGATCGCCTACATTTGGAAAGAACACAGCGCATAAAAAATGGAGCTTAAGTAAATGGATAGCAGAATAAGGTTTAGGAGAGATAAAAAAAGACAACATTTATTTAGAGCTACAAAGGACAAGAAATTGTAGAGAGCCATGATCGCCTACATTTGGAAAGAACACAGCGCATAAAAAAGGAGCTTAAATAAATGTATAACAGAATAAGGTTTAGGAGAGATAAAAAAGACAACATTTATTTAGAGCTACAAAGGACAAAAAATTGTAGAGAGCCATGATCGTCTACATTTGGAAAGAACACAGCGCATAAAAAATGAGCTAAAGTAAATGGATAGCAGAATAAGGTTTAGGAGAGATAAAAAAAGACATCATTTAATTAGAGCTACAAAGGACAAGAAATTGTAGAGAGCCATGATCGCCTACATTTGGAAAGAACACAGCGCATAAAAAAGGAGCTTAAGTAAATGGATAGCAGAATAAGGTTTAGGAGAGATAAAAAAAAGACAACATTTATTTAGAGCTAAAAAGGACAAGAAATTGTAGAGAGCCATGATCGCCTACATTTGGAAAGAACACAGCGCATAAAAAAGGAGCTTAAGTAAATGGATAGCAGAATAAGGTTTAGGAGAGATAAAAAAAGACAACATTTATTTAGAGCTACAAAGGAGAAGAAATTGTAGAGAGCCATGATCGCCTACATTTGGAAAGAACACAGCGCATAAAAAAGGAGCTTAAGTAAATGGATAGCAGAATAAGGTTTAGGAGAGATAAAAAAAGACAACATTTATTTAGAGCTACAAAGGACAAGAAATTGTAGAGAGCCATGATCGCCTACATTTGGAAAGAACACAGCGCATAAAAAAGGCTTAAATAAATGGATAGCAGAATAAGGTTTAGGAGAGATAAAAAAAGACAACATTTATTTAGAGCTACAAAGGACAAGAAATTGTAGAGAGCCATGATCGCCTACATTTGGAAAGAACACAGCGCATAAAAAAGGAGCTTAAATAAATGGATAGCAGAATAAGGTTTAGGAGAGATAAAAAAAGACAACATTTATTTAGAGCTACAAAGGACAAGAAATTGTGGGGAGCCATGTTCGCCTACATTTGGAAAGAACACAGCGCATAAAAAAGGAGCTTAAATAAATGGATAGCAGAATAATGTTTAGGAGAGATAAAAAAAAGACAACATTTATTTAGAGCTACAAAGGACAAGAAATTGTAGAGAGCCATGATCGCCTACATTTGGAAAGAACACAGCGCATAAAAAAGGAGCTTAAGTAAATGGATAGCAGAATAAGGTTTAGGAGAGATAAAAAAAGACAACATTTATTTAGAGCTACAAAGGACAAGAAATTGTGGAGAGCCATGATCGCCTACATTTGGAAAGAACACAGCGCATAAAAAAGGAGCTTAAGTAAATGGATAGCAGAATAAGGTTTAGGAGAGATAAAAAAAGACAACACTTATTTAGAGCTACAAAGGACAAGAAATTGTAGAGAGCCATGATCGCCTACATTTGGAAAGAACACAGCGCATAAAAAAGGAGCTTAAGTAAATGGATAGCAGAATAAGGTTTAGGAGAGATAAAAAAAAGACAACATTTATTTAGAGCTACAAAGGACAAGAAATTGTAGAGAGTCATGATCGCCTACATTTGGAAAGAACACAGCGCATAAAAAGGGAGCTTAAGTAAATGTATAACAGAAAAAGGTTTAGGAGAGATAAAAAAAGACAACATTTATTTAGAGCTACAAAGGACAAGAAATTGTGGAGAGCCATGATCGCCTACATTTGGAAAGAACACAGCGCATAAAAAAGGAGCTTAAGTAAATGGATAGCAGAATAAGGTTTAGGAGAGATAAAAAAAGACAACACTTATTTAGAGCTATAAAGGACAAGAAATTGTAGAGAGTCATGATCGCCTACATTTGGAAAGAACACAGCGCATAAAAAGGGAGCTTAAGTAAATGTATAACAGAAAAAGTTTTAGGAGAGATAAAAAAAGACAACATTTATTTAGAGCTACAAAGGACAAGAAATTGTGGGGAGCCATGTTCGCCTACATTTGGAAAGAACACAGCGCATAAAAAAGGAGCTTAAGTAAATGGATAGCAGAATAAGGTTTAGGAGAGATAAAAAAAGACAACATTTATTTAGAGCTACAAAGGAGAAGAAATTGTAGAGAGCCATGATCGCCTACATTTGGAAAGAACACAGCGCATAAAAAAGGAGCTTAAGTAAATGGATAGCAGAATAAGGTTTAGGAGAGATAAAAAAAGACAACATTTATTTAGAGCTACAAAGGACAAGAAATTGTAGAGAGCCATGATCGCCTACATTTGGAAAGAACACAGCGCATAAAAAAGGAGCTTAAGTAAATGGATAGCAGAATAAGGTTTAGGAGAGATAAAAAAAGACAACATTTATTTAGAGCTACAAAGGACAAGAAATTGTGGAGAGCCATGATCGCCTACATTTGGAAAGAACACAGCGTATAAAAAAGGAGCTTAAGTAAATGGATAGCAGAATAAGCTTTAGGAGAGATAAAAAAAGACAACATTTATTTAGAGCTACAAAGGACAAGAAATTGTAGAGAGCCATGATCGCCTACATTTGGAAAGAACACAGCGCATAAAAAAGGAGCTTAAGTAAATGGATAGCAGAATAAGGTTTAGGAGAGATAAAAAAAGACAACATTTATTTAGAGCTACAAAGGACAAGAAATTGTGGAGAGCCATGATCGCCTACATTTGGAAAGAACACAGCGTATAAAAAAGGAGCTTAAGTAAATGGATAGCAGAATAAGGTTTAGGAGAGATAAAAAAAGACAACATTTATTTAGAGCTACAAAGGACAAGAAATTGTAGAGAGCCATGATCGCCTACATTCGGACAGGACACAGCGCATAAAAGAAGAATGAGCTAAAGTAGATGGATTGCGGAACGAGGTTTAAGAGAGATACCAAAAAGACAACATTTATTAAAAGCTATGAGGGGGAGGAAATTGTGAAGAGCCATGATCGCAAACGTCTTGAAGGAACAGACACATAGAATAAGAATGAACTTGAATAAATGGATAGTGAATGAAAGTCTAGGAGTGGTAACAGAAAAACAAAATTTATTAAGACTTGCAAAGGAGAACAAATTGTGGAGTGCCATGGTCTTTTGAGTCAACACAGCATATAACAAAGAAGAATGTTAAACAACAGTTTTACAGAATAAGCTGAAGAATATTCTTCGAGATTTTTTGCATAACATCGGAAAACAAAACAAGCAAGTATAAATCACAACTTTCCTCTATTGAGTTTAAATCACTTTTAGATAACTTTGTAAATTTAATTTCAGGTGTTATTTATTGGATGAATTGATAGTTAATATTCATAAGATATTTACAAATAGTGTTTTTTTAATTAGTGAACTTACAATCCTCGTCACTTATTCTTTGAATGTCTTTACGGTGCGATATATGATTTTAATTTATCTGATAAATTGGTTTGCTCTCAGACAAGTAGAAGAATGCTTGCCTTTCTTTTTTTAAATAGAATAATACATAACACATTGATGAATGCCTCGTGTTATTTCGTTGTGTATTTCATATCATTTTAATTCCTTTTTTGTGCGAGATATTTTGAATTTATCATATCTGCAATGTTATGGATCTGTCATATCTACATATTCTTTTGATCAGAAAAATTCCACACTTAAAAGAGAAAGTAACTTGGTTGAAAAATTCTTAAGAGTGCTTCTATCGAATCTTACCAAAACATAAATGTGTGCACTGTAATTTTTCAAATATCTTCTTTCTTAAAATAAATGTTTTATTCCCAAACCAATATACATGACTGTAAAAACGAAAACGGCTAAATTCAAAATGTCTATTATTTAAATTATATATTACATAACTGAATTTATCAGACTCAATAATATAAATAATAATTACATTATAAACATTTCAACAATAACAATATTTACTCATTTAGATATTTAGGCATTAAATTACATCACATTACATAGCATCTTCCATCGTTCACCTTCCATAATTTACATTACATAGCATCTTCCATAATTTACCTTGACTAGTAAACTAGTAGTATATTTTTAACCAGTAGAATATTTTTGAGGATTCTTAAACTCAAATATTCTGAAAAAAAAAAGCATGTTTACTTCCCGTTCTGAGAAAATGAGAAAAACCTTCAATAGACCTGACATGTCTTACAACCCGACCACGGATGATTTCATGTTTTAACGAATGTGTGTGTGTGTGTGTGTGTGTGTGTGTGTGTGTGTGTGTGTGTGTGTGTGTGTGTGTGTGTGTGTGCGTGTGTGTGTGAAGGCAGCAAACCTTTTAAAGACATCTTTTATTAAATCTGACAGACAAGAAAAAATTTGATTTTTAGTAAAGCCTTTAAGGAACAAAGGGTTACAGGGTGAGAAAGAATTAGGAACAGAAACATTAATAATAATCGGAAAGAGAAAAGAGTAATCAGGAGAACAGTAGATAGTGACTAACGTTGGATTTTTGGCTGGAAAGCATGAAGCCGGAAAGGTGTTCAACGAACAATAAGCGCGAGAGTTGAGACTGTGAGATCTCAACGCCAATCTGGTATTGTGCTTAAACTCAAGAGTCTCAGATCAGGGCCAGTGATATTGCTGATTCTTCTTTGGATCATTTTAAGGGACTCAGGGTAAATATCAGGGACATCGGACGATATGTGTGAGCAATATTCTAAACATAGACAAATAGTAAACTTATAGGTATGGAAGATTCGTTACTATCGAGACAAGAGTAAATTGTTATGTCATTAATGTAGCTACCAAAGTGTGGTCAGAATTACCAAGAAAACCGTGTTGCAAAGTTCAGAAAGGAGTAAGAAATAAATAAGGTAGAAACGTTTGGTCGGTCTTGCTGGAAGAACAATTTCAGTAAGAGATTTTGCAATGGAAACGTTAAATGTCTGAACACCGGCAAACTTAATCTTTAGAACGTTTAAGCCACGTGTCGTGGTGAGTATTAGTCACCGTAGAGAAAGATATTTGCAGAGGAAGAGAAAGTGTTTTTCTATATTATTACCTATCATGGTTAGCAAGCCGCTCTCGCTAGAACTTTTTACAACTGAGTAGTGAGTTTGATCCTCACTGGGTACCCCATACATTCGGCCTTGTGCCACATCTAAGCAGTGCTTAGAAAATTTATTATATCATGTACAGTTCTGAGAGGATGGAACCGATAAAAGAAAAGAGAGAAACTTAACAGAGTTTAATAAGGAAAGATGAAAGCACATCAAGGTGTAGTCTGAGGCCTCGAGAGATAATACCATGGCCATTGGAGGATTGTCCCGGATGTAAACACCAAGGCAGTGCTGGAATCTTTTCATGAAAGGAGAAGGTAGCCTGTAACAAGAATTCAATCGTAGCAATGGAATAATTTAAGGTAGTTTCCCCAGAAGGAAAAGATATCGAGCAACCGTTCCAAGAGGAAAGATTCTATGCGACAGAAGTTGGACCGAATAATATGAAAAATGGCTGAAGGGTAGGCATTTTTTGTTAATTTCTTTTTTCTGTGTTTTCCATGAGATTTGTTTTTCGGGGAGAGAGAAAAGATCACCATAAATGTCACTATCTGCCGTCAATGGTAATACAAACCAACCAGAGCATAGTGTAGCTTCAGTGACGCCCACCGGAAATACATAGAAGGATACCTACCTAAGCGCGATATGGAATTATAAATATCCCGATATTATGCGACTATTGATCAGAACAGCCTCTTTAAGCGCTACCAAAGAATTCGGTTTTCCTAACGCGCAGTCGAAAGAGAGAACCAGCAAACTGACAACCCAGTACCGACGTAATGGAAATTTCGATTCCCAAAGTTAAGAAAGTTAAATCATTCTGGCATTGGTAAAAGAAATAAAGGATCCATAAGCCATATCCTAAACAGGAAACAAAGTTTGAACAACTATTCCTGTTCAATAGACATAGTAAGAGTTCGGTGGGACGATATGTAGGCCTATCTACTATTATTAATCTGTTAAAAACACATAAAATACAATAGAATTAAATTATTACTTAGATCCATCAAGCACATTGGGGAGGGGGTGAAGTGAGAAGTTTAATGGTTTATGGGAAGAAAAGAATATACAGGACAAGGGATAACGGAGAAGTCAGAAAATCAGAAACAAAAATCGAAATTAAATTAATGAATTAGCAAGATGACACGAGGCATTGTAAGTTAATTACAAGAGACGCATCTATTTCGAATATCTAAATAAGACATTTTTCGGGGAGAACAGGCTAACTTAATTTCAATGGTGCTTTGGTATAATTGCTGTGACTTAGAAGCGATTTTTTTTATTTCCATAGTAACTATCTTCACTTGGGATGGGTGGCGATGGTATGGGTGCAAGGGGTTCATTTTCTTGCTTTTCTTTGGGGAGCGTGGCTTCTGTAAAAGTAAACTGAGTTTTTGAGTTTTCCAAGGTACCAACAATAACCAGATATCCATAAACGAGTGACAAGCTAGAATATATATATATATATATATATATATATGTGTGTGTGTGTGTGTGTGTGTGTGTGTGTGTGTGTGTGTGTGTTAAAAACAGAAATATGGGTTGTTCTAACAAGAGAAATTGATACAGAAGAATAAAGTGCGAGATGCCGTGAACATTTTGTTTTAAGTGTAAATTTATTGTTGTGGTTATTATTAATATTACTTGCTTTTTGTATGATATATTAAGCGTCCATAATGGTATTTGTGTCGCAACCAAAAATTATATTCAAACAATAAGTACCGCGATGGATACAAAAAGGACACCAACATATGTAACACTCACACAAGAATATCTAGAAGAAAGCCTATACAACCAAACAGGACATAAATGTGGGGAAGACATAAAACCAGAATTCCCTATGTCATGAAAGGGATATCTAAATGATTGTTTTATCTTTTGAAGATCGACATGAGAAACGTAGATAAACTGCACAATCTACCCCAAAACTTACACCCCAAAATTAAGTTCACACTAGAATATAGCTATAATGAATGTCATTCGTCATAAAAAACAAAAACAATTACATCATTTACCATAAACCCACAGACACCCAACAATACCTCCATTTCAAGAGTCACCACCCTAAAAGTTGCCTAAAATCCATCCCTTACTCCCTAGCATGACGAATTTGCACAAGAGGAGCTGACGAAATCCTTCGTGAATTAGGCCTAGAGGAACTACGAAAAACACTACAAATAAGAGGATACCCAACTTCACTAACAAACAAGGGTTTCCAACTGGCAGAAGAAATACCATTAGAATCTCTCCGGAACCCAAAAGAAACACCAAAATACATGAAAAAAAAGAAAACATTCTAGTATACGTCTCCACACACAACAAAACCAACCCAAAATAATTTACAAAGATTAAAAGACACATAGAATTAATCAACAAAAATGATAATAAAAGAAATCTTAAAAACAACTAAAATAATTAAAAGCAAACGCCAACCCCAAAATTTAAAAAAACATACTAACCTCGGGAAAATTAGAGCCACACCCAACACGGAGGTTCATAAAATGCAACAAAAAATGATGTGGGGTATGCAACATAAAAATAGAATGAAACCACTTCAAATTCGAAAACACATCTACATTCGAAATAAAAACAAATCTGAGCTGTAATTCTAAAAACGTAATTTGTTCTTTAAAATGTGATGAATGCTCAAAAATATACGGGTGGGGATGACACAAGACTTAAATAAAAGAGTAGCCCTGTACAGAAGTAATATTAAACTAACCAATAACCGGAAATTGTACGTCTCCCAACATTTACACTTATGTAGTGGACATAAATTCAGAGTAATGTCTATCTACCAAAATGCAGATTATGACACTGTCATGATGCAGGAAGAAATATTTATAAAAATACAATACTTCCCTCAAGAAAACAACATTAAAAACTTAAGACACACAGACAGACACACTAAATTCAAACGCGATCAAAAACAAATTCGCGAACTATTGCAAAAGATAGTATTCCAAAAACAACAAAAAGAGCTAGATGACCCGTAAATTAAAACTGAATCAAAATCGCTGAAAACAATTTTGAAGTATAAAGACGAAATCAAATTTTGCATGTCAGTGTAAAGAGATTTTATAACCAACGAAAAGTGACGAATGAATCTTTACGCGTGAGTGTGAAGAAAAAACAACAAACACGCACGTGTATGAAGTTTCTGACCTGCTCACCACTTATCTTTCTATATATACACGATACTTTGACCATCTCGATATGTAAAGTCACAAGTTTATTCACCTGAAGAGAGTCAACTTTAGACTCGAAATACGTTTAGCGACATAAATATCATTATGGACACTTAATATATCATACAAAAAGACAGTAATATTAATAATAATAACAACAATAAATTTACACTTTAAACAAAATGTTCACGGCTTCTCGCATTTTTTCTTATATATATATATATATATATATATATATATATATATATATATATATATTATAAGCGTTTCATCTCGAGCAAGGCATTTCACTGCCACTAATGCGCAGGGGGCTACATAGAGTGGAGGAAGGATGGTTAAATATAGGAAATGTCAGAGGGTGGGTGATAGGCTGGTAGGGATACCGAGAATGGTTAAATATAGGAAATGTCAGAAGGGTGGGTAATAGGCGGGTAAGGATACCGAGAATGAGGGTTGGGTAGATGAGAGTGTTCTGAGAATAATTGGAAGTTTAAATAATTGAATGAAGCAAATTAAGATGCAGGTTTATTAAGTTTTAAGTAGTATAAATCCCAGTATACATGTTCTTGGAAAAGATTCAAGCCAAACACTCATTCAGTTTCCTACGCAAAGAAAGACTTTCATTAAAATGTAATAATGACAATTAACAAGAAACGAATAAATAAGTTTTGTGAGGGCATTATTGTAATGTCTTCACTCTTTAGGATCATCTGCTTTCTGCTGATGTTCCCCGGTTTTCTTCGTATTTATATGAAGTTTGGTGTTATATCTTTGTAAGTAATTTTTTTTTTTGCTTGATAAAAATATTGTGTTATTTATCATTTTTTGCTGTTTCTTAAGTGGTATAGCATTTATTGGTATAGCATTTCTTTTCGTTGTGTTGACCCTCTTTTAACGTGCTTAAGTACATGCCTGCTTAACTGCTTTATGTTGAGTTGACATCTTTTTACTATTTTGAGCTGAACGCGTTCAGGTTACTTCTTTTTACCGTGCCAGTGCATATGCCTGCTTAATTTTTAAGCTATGATTAAGTGTTAGTGTTTGTGTTTGTGTGTGTATGCATGTTGTTTTTATTTTTTATTTTGTTTTTTATGCATTCTTTAGGGGGCTTGGTGGGGATAATTTTCCGTTTATGATGGTTGTATTATCTGCTTTTCCTTTTTTCGTTGCCATCTGTTTTTTTTGTTTTGTTTTTTGTTTGTTTTTGTTGTTTGTTTTTTTTTTGCTTGATCGTGATTGAGCGTTTATGCATGTGTTACTGACTTTTTGAGGTTACGTTTTGTGTTGTGTGCATTTGTTTTTGTTTATATTTGTATTTAGGTAGCAAAATAAGTATTTATTTGGATGTCTATATTTTCTCATTATCTCGTTTTTCTTGTTTAATAGTTAACTTTGGTTTTTAAAGGTAATTATTGCTAATTTTAACTTCAGTCATAGTTTGCAGTTTCTGCTATAGTTAATGTGTCATGTGATCTTTTTATGATTTCCTATTTAACTTTGGTGGTGATGTCATTTTCTTTTTGGATCCAAATGTATTTTGCTAGTGTTTTTTTTTCTTTCTGCTTTAAATGGTGGATTATGATTGTTACATCTTTCGTTGAAGGTTGTTTCAGTGGATTCTCTGTACTTTTTTTTGTCTGTGTTAATATTGTTTGTTACGATGGCTTCATATTATACATTGTTGATTAGGTATTTATTCTCAAGTGGGCAGTTGGCTTTTTTTTGTCAGTTGCATTTATTGGTGTTGTTTTGATGTTTGGCTTTGTTGCTATTGATTTTAATAAGTACTTTTTAGTGTTCTTGGTTATTATTTTCTTCGTTTGTCCATAAAGCCGTAACCAATGTTAATATTTCAATATTGCCATGAAACTTTGAAGTCGGCATGACTGAAATAAAACTGCTCAGATAAGTGGCAGGCTTCTCCACATTAATTCTATTAACGCAGTGTCCTTATTTTGATATCGAGCACTTTTTGACAAACAATTTGCTTCCCCAAAATGCTTTTCTACAGGTAAACTACTGAACAAACTGCAATTTTATCACTAAACATTATTCCAATTTAACAATAAATATATATATATGTGGGGGGGGGGGGTGTGTGTGCGTGTGTGTGTGTGTGTGCGTGTGTGTGCGTGTGTGTGTGTGTGCGTGTGTGTGCGTGTGTGCTGAGGCAAGCATTGAGAAAATTTAAAACCGTGAAAAAAGAAACAAATTCGGAAATAGGCTGGCATAGAAGAGATAAAAGAAGAACAACAAAAATACAAAAAAACTATAAAAACACAAAAAATATTGAAAGTTTTTTTATTTCAATGACAACAATATATATAATGGCTTGCGAAGTCTTCTGGTGAGTTCTTGAACCAATATTAAAGCAAAAACTATTTGCTAACGACAACTTTGGTAGAGGAAGTGGGTACAGTTAACTCTGTGAGACCTAATGGTGTTGGAGTGGAGCATTCTGGGATCGCCATTTGGGCCTTCCATTTTTTATTTTTTTTTACTCTCTTTTACATTTTTACATTTATAAATATTATTGGCTGATATCTACTTTCTTGGGACAACGTCAAGCCAAAGTTCCCGTTCTGTTACCCACGCAAGGAAGATCTCCCATTGCTTACTGTTAAATTTACTTTTTATTACCCAATTCAATTTCTCTTATAAAAGCCGTAATGACCAATGAGGATTGCATAAATTTTTCAGGATATTTTATATGATGAACATTCCCGATATATGTATATAATAACTCTATTATTATAATCTCAATTCATAATATTATTATCTGTAATATTGTTAGTGTAACAAAAGAAGAAAAAAGTAAGATTAGTCGATAATTAACAGTTGATTGTTTTATTGTAGAATTGTAAACATTACATAATCTAATAATTCCAGTATTATAAAAAAATTACAAAACCATAATGAAAGTCTCAACAAAATATAATAATTACGAAAGTTTCCTTTATTACACTAGTAGTAATATATTTGATGCTACTAGGTCAAATTAGAGCCAGAACAATAAGGAAGATAAGTCAGTCAAGAATTCAGAATAATTCTTACATCATTTGTTAATTGTTCTATGACTTGAAGGATGCAGTTTTAAGTAAAAGAGAAAACAATTTGTTAAAGTGGAGATATATTGGCAATTAACTCATTTCGGAATCTTCCATAATAGATATACATCCAGAATCATGCAACATAACACCTTACGACGCAAAATTATTTCTAATTCAATCTTGTATAATGTTATTACGAGAAATGTGATGAGAAATAGAATTAAATCAGGTCGTTGTGGTGTAATGGATATCGGCTCGGTATGTGAAATCTGAGAATCGAGTTCGAAATCTAGTCAAATTTGTTTCATTCACTTACCCTTGAGAAAGATATTATATCATCTCTTCTCCCTTCAGCTATGGGTTCGATAGAAGGATAGATTGGGTTCCATAGCCTTAGTTGGCAACCAATCTACCGCAGAAAGAAATGGCAACCTACTGCGGGAAAATCTTCTGCCTAATCAGTCATGGATAGAGAGAGACATGATCGCCCAAGCGAAGTTAAACGTCTAGACACACTGGACCTCAAAATTTAAATTGAAAGCTAAGCATCTCTGAATCGTTAATGTCTGATTCTAATCTGTCACCGGGGTTTGTTGTATTTTTATCCCCGTCCCCATGTTATATATATATATTCACCGTATTTCTATTTATTTATTAAACGGCGTGTAAATAAATGGGGCATTTGATCTTGTCAAAGCTGCAAATTAAGTTTTTTTGCGTCAGTTTCTTATGTTAATCACGCCCTGAGTATGACGATAAACTACATCCGGTAGTTAGGCCTCTGATCGGGTGACTCCTTGTCCTGAAAAGCGTGGAAACACTTTTGAATTTATGTTGTTCTCAATTCCACCCAGATACGGATTGGTAGCACCTGCTAAGGTACCAGTTATGGAAAAAATATAAAACTCCTAAATAATTATCACAATAGATTTTCTTATAATAAAATCAACATCAATATATTTTCACAGTAAAAATACATTTTCCCATTTTTCGGATAATTGTCATCCTGTTTATTGACCTGTTTACGACCGTTGTATGATTCGGCCTTCTTTAGGTGCTAGAAATTTCGAATCGAACCCTTTATTACGATCACTTGGGTATATCATTCTCATTCCAAGTGCAATGCTACTTCTGGTAGTCATGTAGATATCTCACTTGAACTTAACTCTCTAAATTATTTGTTCACCACTACTATAGCATGGTATTAGACTCACAACACTTTGTGTCAAGTCACTGGAATCAACATTGGTTAGTGACATAAGGGAGATAACTACATGGCTACCAGAAGTGGCATTGCACATGGAATTAGAATGATATACCCCAGTAATAGAGATAAAGGGTTCAGTTTGAAATTTCTCACAACTAATAAAGACCGGAGCGTACAACAGCCGAAACAACATTAACATGGCAGTAAAGATGAGAACAATAGCCAAAACAATGTAAATAATGTAAATACTACCTCATCTCAGAAGTACAGACAAAAGTACATTTTCAGAGTAAAATTACCGGCAATATATTTTTTTTTGATCTACTAACTCTACTTCTAACATGCCTTTACTCTGAAAGTATAAAATTGTGTAGAAAATAGCTGTAGTTGAAAGCATAGAATTACGTACGAAATATTTAGATTTTGTCATTAATTAACCCATAAAGGTGTTGATATGCCGCCAACTGAAATCAACCAACCAACTTGTGTTAATCTCTTACTGGTTAAGGCGTATTGTCTAATTAACCAGTAAAAGAACTGGATTTAGTTTTATCATTAGAGCAATTTATATAATCAAAGATTCAATATCTGTAAGTTTAGTGCACGTGTCTGTTTATTTGTATATGTGTGTGTGTGTGTGTGTGTGTCTGTGTGTGCGTGTGTGAGTGTGTGTTCTTTGAGTTTACACTTATCTTCTTACATGCATGCTTTTAAGAAAAATTTTAAGAAATATTTTTCTGTTTACAATCTCTGAGCCAAAATTTTGAAGACGTAACTTGAACTTTACTTCCATAGAAAAGTGAATGTTCGATTTTCGATTTTCGAAATGTCTTACGTATTAAGAGGATAGTTTAATTGATTCCACGAAATAAAAGAAGTTTCAATCGAATTTAATGTCAATAAAGAACCTTTAATTTCAGAGCAGTCTGTCTTTAGTGCTTTTGTATAATGTATCATTATGTACTTGGCTCACCAGTCTGCCAGACATCCATCTACCCCAAACAAATTCTCTTCCAGGAGCTCGCATCTGAAGCCTCATGTGGCCAATTCAAAGATCAGCTCAAAAACACCTTGCTGAGTACAGAAATCAATCCGGTCAACTGGGAGATGGTAGATATAAAAAGAACAATTAGAGACCATGAACAAGCAACAGCGTGCAAGAATGCCAGACGGGAAATAGAATCGAAGAAAGAATACCAAAGAAAAGCCAGAGCTCTCGATCACCTGAACCATGCCACTCTACCATGGGAACATCTCTTCAGATCCAAAACAGGACTCATTTCACACATCGATGAGTACCTGAGGATTTATTTAATTTCATTTATTGTTTTTAAACTCGTATATCTACTCGGAATGACAAATCCGAGAGCTGAGTTTAAATTCCAGTCAATTTCGTTTAATTCATTTACGCATAAATACGCTTAAGAAATATATTAATCTAGCTATGGATTAAATAGAAAAACAGATTGATTTTTATAGCCTTGGTTGGCAATCTATCTACCGCAGAAAGTAATGGCAACATACTACGGGAAAATCTTCTGCCTAGTCAGTCATGTCTCGAAAGTGATATGATCGTCCAAGCGTGGATCACGTATAGCAATGGACTGACTCTTCAGTGAAGGACAAAGAAGAAATGAAGTCAAACTTTTCCCAAGGGTATATGTGCAAAAGAACACGATGGCTTCGAATGGAATTTGAACCCGACACGCCAATTCCAATTTCTGTTCGGATAACAGTTACATGACGTGCATTCTCCCCATAATTTCATTTACCCCAGTACATATTATTTCTGCCGTCAGGAGTGACAAGTAATTCTATCTTCATCTGGCAACCAGCTTAAAAAAGATATTCCTAACTCCAATACCTTCCCTACTTTGCGGCCATACCAACTCATAGGAGATGTTTGGGGAAAATCTTTAAGAAACATCCGACGTGAAAGAATTTATGAAATTTTATCTTCAAACTCATACTTGAAAATTCTTGTAGCCACCCTGGTGTCAAGCAATATCGACCCAGGCCTTCGTCAACATTGCTTTAGCTTGTAGGCCTAGAGGAGCAACACTTTTTATCGCAAATCTATGGTTTATGAGAGATGGATGCCTTAGGCTATTTGTCTATATTTCTAAAATTAGGTATTGAAATTATTTACACTATTTACATTGTTCGAACAGTTGTACTCGTGTTTTTTACCATATTTACGACGTTTCCACTGCCGTACACTCCGGCTTTCTTCAGGTCTTTGGAATTTTGAACTGAACTCAACAAACATGAGGACAACAGTACAAATAAATCCAGTGAATACTGTAAATAACTATTTTTATCGCATTCAATATATTTTCAAAAACTGCTACAGTGATATTATCATTCTCCCAAAATTTACTTAATTGACTACCGCCGTAGTTCCCAAAGTGGAGCGCACCGCCAGAGGGGACAATTTGAATTTTAAGGCCAGGGGTCGAGCATGTGTTATTAACGGTGAATTTTCTTAGTGTGTGTTTGTATGTGTGTGAGAGAGAGAGAGATTTAATACATACTGTGTACATAAAGTATGCACAGATAAAATATTCGTGTGTATGTATGTACATATGTCATTAAATATATATATATATATATATATATATATATATATATATATATATATATATAATGACGGTAAACAATCTGTAGTAAGCGTACTTTCTTTGATGCATGTGGACTAATATAATAGTAAAAATTATAGAATATTAAAAATAATCCACAAAATATTTACATGTATTTAATTACACAGGAAATATTTATTAAACAATAAATTTCGAATCATCTCATCTGGGGAATAGTTTATTTGGGCATCGAATATGTCAATCGCCTGTCTTGTTAACCCCAGTGTGAAGTGGATTCGTATCGAAAGTACAATATTCATCAAACGAAAAAAACGAGACAAGTGTCAAGGGAAGGGTGGAAGTTTTTTGTCTTAAAGGGAGGAAGTTATATAAAAATACATCCTGAATAATAACGTTATTAATTATACATTAATTTGGACTTATAAGAAGAATTAGAATTATATATATATATATAAAACATAGTATATTGGGTATTTAAGTCAGGTAAATTCCGATAGAGACGACTCAAAAGAACTCAATGTTAAATATATTTAATTTAACAGAGAAATATAATCTAAATATTTTTTAGATATTCTACAATTTCATGGGTAATACATATTTTGCAGCCAAAATATTGCTGCTCGTTAGAACCAAATCATACAATAGTTAGTATTCAAAATCATCCAGAAAAGAAAAAAACCATATACAGACACTCACGTGTCACTATATTTATAATATACTACTACTAGTATTTATATTTTAATTTGTATTAAAAAGCATGATTTACCATTTATTTTTATACCGTAGATACATCTCATTATCTTTAAAACTAAATTTAATGATAAATTTCCATGTCATGTTTTTCTAAGAACGCAGATGAATTGGAATAGACGCTAGTGTCCATCTAAGACGTTAACTTTAACCTCCTTTCTCCTTATAATGTTCGTTCTCTTTTCCTTTCCTTTTCTTTTTCTTTTTCTTATGATTTTTCTTCTTTTTTTTTCGTCTATGATTTTTCTATATTTTTCTTTTTCTTTCTTCCTTTTTTTTTTTTTTTGAATGGGCGAGGAAATGTTTTTGTAGATTACCGTTGCATATATCTATTCTCGATATGGGCACGTGAGTGTCTGTATGTGATGCTTTTCTGGATGATTTTGAATATTAACTGTTGTGTCATTTGGATCTGACGAGCAGCAATTTTTGGGCTGCGAAATATGCGTTACCCATGAAATTATAGAATATCTAAAAAAATTCTAGTATATATATATATATATATATATATATATGTGTGTGTGTGTGTGTGTGTGTGTGTGTGTGTGACAGGTACACGGTGGAGTAATGGATAGCGACTAGGATTGAGAAATCGGAGAGCCAAGGTCGAATCTAATTCATTAAATTCACTTACGTGTTAATACCCTTGGGAAAGGTATGAATGTATCTCTTCTCCCTCCCCCAGCTAGGTAAATAGCAGGACAGACTGAGTTCTATAGCCTTGGTTGGCAACCAGTCTACCGTGGAAAAATCGTTTATCACCTCATGGCTGGGAAGAAGTCTTGAGCCTTGATTGGCAATCATCCCTGAGATGGTGTCTCGTATATAAAGACACCTGGTTGCAGGGGCCATGATCCTCGTCTGTATTCAGCCATCAAAATAATCATCAACAACTCCCTAGCTCTTATCAATTTTTATCTTGGTATTTCTTCCAAACCCTGCGCTGTCATCCATTTGCTCAAGCTATCTAGTATATCATGCGTTGCTTTCCCCTGTTTCACTTTCCCTCTATCCGTCCTGTGAGTATTAAATTCTCTAAGCTCTCTTTTCTCAACATGTGTTCTAGAAACTTCAGCTGTTTCTTCCTGATGTTAAGCATGTTTCCTTTTCGTTTCTATCCTTTCTAAAACCTTGTGTGCGGTGGGATGTTTGACTGTGTTTTGTGGGATGAGATTTGTCGATATATTTCCGACCAACCATTGCTCGAAGGATGATGAGGGATATATATTATGTTTTAGCAATTTCCTAGTATTTTTTCCTCAGTACTTTAACTTTTATGCATACCATGTTCCTTTGAAACACTTTTACTCTCCCGCAAGGGGAATATATGTTCACCTTTTGAATAATAAGAATTATATATCTCATGAAGAGGCATCAGGATTTTACAGATGCTTAGGTTTATCATCAACAAAAAAGGCTGGGAACCACCGGTTCACCGTATATAATACTATGAACATACAACTGCATCAATGTTAACAAAAAACATTCACAATGAAAGGGAAGGAATGAAAACACGAACTATGTTCTATATTTTATAATTCCTAAGTTCTTTCTTTAAATTGCATGGTGTTGTCTGGGTAGATAAATAAGTCACACATAGAACATTTTCGAGGCTACTTCTGTGTTCTCTCACGACGGACCAAAGGACCAGATTTATCCTTTGGTCAGCCGAGAACTAGTACTTCCTCTCTGTTCTGACTGTCCCTTTCGGCTCATGACTCTGTTCTTACTGCTGACGATTTCTTACTGCCCCATCTGCTCTTATCTAACATCAAAGCGGACAGATTGTCACTTTATTTAGTCAAACCGTTACCCTGTTATCTAAAGTGATGGTTGATTATATAAGCCGCTGGCCGGAATTCCTTACCTTCCGACCGACATGCACTTGATCTTGAAAGTTTTCATTTTTTATTCATTTATATAATTATTTTCCTTACTTTTGAACAGAGGATGTTGACTTTCGATGTTTCTATTATTTTATTTCATTGGTATTCTAACAATTCTAGTGTTGACTCACTTTGTCACATTAACATTCGAAATCTGAGAAATGTTCAAAATCTAAAATGTGTCTATTTCTAAGAGTTTTGAATAAAAGATTGTGTAATTAACACTTCTGAGTAAACAAATTTAAAATCAGTCGCCTATATTTTGTCTTTTGCTTTTAAATCGATTGCCTAAATTATGTCTATTTCTTTTAAATATATTGCTTATATTGTCTCTATTTTAATGATTTAAAATTTACATACGGACAACAAAACATAAATAATACTTTTCACACACATACACACACACACACACACACACACACACACACACACACACACACACACACACACACACACATATATATATATATATATATATACATTATCATCCGAATCCCGAATAGAAAAATTAGAATTATGATACACTTACACACATAAATTATGTATATGAATGCTGCTTTAAAAGTAAAATATATGTGACGTCTATTTAACCAATGCAATTCAAACAAGTTTTTCTTTCACGTGCCGTGTCTTTTCAGAATGCAGG
Source organism: Ascarosepion bandense (assembly GCA_037127315.1). NCBI lineage: Eukaryota > Metazoa > Mollusca > Cephalopoda > Sepiida > Sepiidae > Ascarosepion > Ascarosepion bandense. The sequence continues at coordinate 5,362,277 of JBBBDQ010000515.1, forward strand.
CGATCATTGCCCTATACATCTTCTTATTCCTTAAGGTTCTTAATAACGTTTCTCAAAAAACCCTACTCTGCTATTCACTTCCCCAAGCCCATTAAGTATGTTATACGTCGCTTTCCCTGTCTCTCTCTTTCTTTATCCGTCCTATAGGTATCATATTCTCTAAGTCCTCCTTACTCATTACGTATCCCAGAAACTTCAGCTTTCTTTTCTTATACTTAAGTATAAGTTTCCTTTTAGTTTCCATACTCTCTAAAACCTCGTCATTGCTCCCATGTTCGGACTATCGTATCCTCATCATCCTTCTACAGAAGCATATTTCGGTTGCTTTTCTTCATCTGTGATGAGATTGCTCAGCATTCACTGCCATACGGAAGGTCAGACATCACATAACAGTCCAGTACTCGTTTCTTTGTTTCCAACAAAATCTTCCTGTCTCTCAATACTCTGCTTAGTTTTTGGAATGCATCCTTTCGGATCTCAACGCAAAAATAAATTACCAGGAATTTTTTCATATCTCATTCTCAGATGAATTATTAATAAAATCGAAACATGTTAGCTCTAAAAAGTTTCCTATTTGTTCTTTATTCTATCATTTAAACGTATGTGTGTTACTTTTATATTGTTGTTTTGCTTTTTACTAATTTTCAGAATGTCTTTTTTTTCTTTTTCAGTTTTCCCATGAGTCCCTACTTAAAAGAACAGCTACAATGCAAACAGATAACCTCACCAACGAAATCACATCACAAGCTTACGAGGCCTACGAAGAATTTTATCTGAAAGCTCGATCAATAACAGGTTTAATCTGCTACCCGATCGCTTGCTCCATCGGCTTGATCGGCAACGCGATGAGCATTATTGTGATGACGCAGAAACAAATGAGATCGTCCACCAACGTCTATCTTATCGCCCTCGCCTGCTCAGACAGTGTGAAACTGGTGAGCGACTTCTTATACTTTGCAGTGATTCTACTGATGGAACTAGACAAAGAAGCTGGGGAAGCACTGCTCCGAGGGCTCTACCCTTACGCCCACTACATCTTCAACTCATCGCTGTCTATATCAGCCTGGCTGACGGTCTCTGTGGCCGTCGAGCGCTACATCTACGTCTGCAAACCGATGATGGTCAAGTCATACTGCACTATTCAGCGCGCACGAATTATTACCGTCACCGTCTATGCTTTAATGAGCGTGCTAGCTATACCAAATGCTTTACGTTACCAAGCGTATGAGATATATAATAACGGAACTGATGAAATCATCTCCGATTTGAACGTCAGTAAACTGTGGAAGAATGTTATCTTCGCCCAGGTTTACACATGGTTTCAGAACCTAATTCGTTCAGTGGTGCCATTACTGATCCTGATCGTTCTAAACGCGTGCATTATGTATGGACTACGGAGGTGCCGGTTGAGTCGAACAAAAAACATGAAACGTTACCGAATCACCATAATGCTAGTGTTTGTAGTTCTTGTCTTTATGGTGTGTATCACGCCGGACGCTGTCATGTCGACGTTCTTCAAGTCCGGTTACATCGAGGAAGATTACTTAACGCGAGGAATTCGAGAAATCACCGACTTTCTACTTCTAATCAACTCAGCTGTAAATTTTATACTCTATTGCATATTCAATACAATATTCTGGAAAAATTTTCTGCACATCTTTTGTGGGATGTGTATAAAGACTCAATACACACATAGCGGTGTAGATACAGATAACAGACGATCACGTTCAAATACGTACCGGGAAGTACAATTGGCTACGTATCCAGGCAGTCGACATTTTAACGTTATTCCAATAAGGACAGATATATCCTAGCACACAGCTATTACTGCTTGTTTTCTGGTTTAAAGTTTTTTGTTGTTTTTTTTGTTTTGTCTTGTTTTTATACTCTTTGTCTGTTACTCTTTTATTCTTTTTCTTTCTATTTTTCACTATCTTTGAGTGCATGAAAGGAAGAAAAAAACGAAAGAAAGTTTAAATTTTCTTTGTTTGATCCTCTTTCTCTCACTCTTTCATTCATTTTTATTTTTTGCTATCATTAAATGTATGAAAGAAAGAACGAATGAAAGTTTAATTTTTTTTTCTTTGATCTTCTCTGTCTCTCATTCTTTAATTCTATTTTTCTATTTTTCGCTGTCGTTGAATGTATAAAAAAAGAAAGGACGAATGAAAGTTTCAATTTTCTGTTATATCCTATCTATCACTCTTTCATTCATTTTTCTTTCTATTTTTCACTTTCTTTGAATGTACGAAAGAAAAAAAGGGCGAATGAAGATTTCGAAAATAAACGAAATGGCTTGTTTCTTTTTTCTGTAGCGTTTCATTATTATTATTATTATTATTATTATTATTGGTTATTTTTTGGTCAATTTTCTTTAATGAATTCTCCCCGGGATTTTATTATTTCTCAGAGACAGTTGTCTCCACCTGTTCTAAAATGTGTACATTTATTATTATTTTTTTTTTCAATTTTCTCTTGTTATTTTTTCTTTTTTCTTTTCAATGTTTGTTTATCTATCTTCTCTTTTTTTAATCACTATTTTTTTTTATTCTTACCGTTCCTATATGTTTTGCAATTCTTCATTTTTTCCTATTTGCTTCTGATGCTCTATACCTTCTATTTCAAACTTTCTAACTTTTCTCACTGTTCTTCTTGTCTTTTTATCTTTCCCTCGCTTTCTTTCTTTGTCTTATTTTCTCTACTTCTCAATGCATATCCCTTTGTTCTTTCTCATTTTTACATACTGTTGTATCTCTCCCTCGTCGCTCTCTTTCTCTTTGTTTATCTCTTCTTCTCTTTTCTATAGTATAATTCCTTTATTTATTCATCTATCTCGCCTATTGTCTGTCACGCTGTCTCCCCTTTCTGTTGTCTTATTTTAACTCCTACTCCATTTCTCCTTGTCTGTCTCCTTGTCTGTCTTTCTCTGTCTCTCTCTCTCTCTCTCTTCTTTTCATTTTCTCGCTGTTTTCCTTCTACTTAGTCCTTCTCTCACCACTTATCCATCTCTCTCTCTCTCTCTGTCTCTCTCTCTCTCTCTTATTTCTTCTTTTCTCTATCTTCTCTTCTGTCCATTTCTTCCTTCTGTTTCCTTCCCCTCTCCTCGTTTTGTTCTTTTTTTTCTGCTGTTCAATCTCTACATGCCCTCCCTTTCATTTCTACTTTCTTTTTCTACCTACACCTTTATCTCTTACTATCTGTCTCTCTCTTTCTCTGTTTACTGTTATATTTATTCTACCACTAATCTCTGCTCTCATCCCTGTTTTCTATTCCTTCTCGTCTTTCTCGCTTTCCTTTGATTCTATTTTGATCTGTGTCGTTGATTCTCTTTCACGTGTTTTATTTTCTTTTGTCTTCCCTTCTTCACTTGCTTTTCCTATTCTTCATCTCTCACCCACTCTCTCTCTCTCTCCTTCTCTTTCTCTCTCGTTCCAATTCTGTTCCCTAACCCTTCTTTCTTTTTCTTCGTTACATATTACTCTATATCTCCCAATTCTCAGTTTATCTTATTCCTTTCGATACCGACGATGAGATCTTGAAAGGTTTTTGGAACAACCAGCCTCCCCAATTCAAATGAAGAAGGATGTTTTTCTTTGCTTTTTGCGGCGAGGGAGTCATTTTGGTTGATCTGTGAACTTTTCAGTGTAAGTTCACGTTACTCTGTCGCTCAACTTTTTTGTATATTCTTTATTTTCTGCCTATCCATCTATTTATCTCTCTATCTTTGTCTTTCTTAGTCATTCCACCTACCTTGATCGCCGAAACAAACAAGCAAAAAACATTTTGAAAATAAAGTTTGGTTTTCTATTGCTTTTTTCTCATTGTGCATTTTATCTTTTGACAGAAAATGCATTGGGCGTCAACAACGTTATGCATTGACAAAATACGAATAAAACTTTTAGAAAAAAGATTTTTCCTGTCTTTTTTTTTTTCGACTCTAAAGCTATAATTTTGTCTGCTGGGTTATTTTCATATTTCAGGATTAACTTTACAATTAAAATATCAGGTAAGTGAATTTATTTGTCAATAATTTTAGTGCGTTGGCTATTTTAAAATGAATGTGTATGGTTTCTTACGAGATTATTTTGCAATACATCAATTAATGATGTTGAAAAGGTCAGTCAGTCAGTTATGTGCCGTATGTTCCGAGCCGATATCCACTGTACCACAACGCATATCAAGTTGAAAGGGTACATGCACAGACTAGTTGATTTGCAATTAAATGAAAGTTAACATTTATTTGTTGTTTTATACCTCAAGAGTTTCTGCTGATATAGGTTTATTAATGGCTGCCGCCGATACTAGGTTCATTAAGGCACCACGCCAGTAATGGAATCAAAATCTTTTTGATTATATTTAAACTCATGAATGTTTTGAAAAATGCGCTTTTCTTACAGTTAGTTTATATAGAAATACAGTCTTGTGTGGATTTAAAGTAAGTTAAATAATCAAAAATAATTTGAGTTATTTATTTAAGGCAACTTGCCAAGTTTATCTGTGTTACCAGGGTTGTCTTATTTACTCCACGACGCTATTTAATAGATAAGAAAACAATTGATTTGCAACACAAGATAACATTTATTAAACAATAGTCACCAAAGGAAATTTTAGAACAAGATTTTCTTTAATCTTGGAATTATTTCGAACTTTTGTTCTCATCTTGGTTGATATACATGTTATAATAGATACAACGTTTCGACCAAGTACCCCCTGGTCATCATCAGGTGTCTATAGATTGGCTGATGGGGATTATCTCGTTGATTATTGCGAAATATCCTAGTTGGTTATACGTGTGTTAGTATTTTTCCAGTGGTCAAGAGTTCAATCATTGGACTTGGTATTGGCGAACCAAATTTCAACATGAAAGAACAATAATTGATTTCACACGATATTTCGCAATAATCAACGAGATAATCCACATTAGCCAATCTATGAACACCTGATGATGACCAGAGAGTACTTGGTAGAAACCTTGTGTCTATTATAAAACCTATCTCAACCAAACTGAGAACAAAAGTTCGAAATAATTCCAAGATATTTGAAAATTACTCATCTCAGAAATAAATGCAAATTAAGATTTTCTTTTCCCGGAAATTATTGTATACACAAGAATGAATATGTTAATAAATATATTTAAGTGTGACATACTGTGTTAGTATTTTAGTGTGAAGAGTTCACAGCCCTTTTAGCTTCAGTCTGAAACGTTCATGTCACGAAAGGAAAAGAATGACTGTAATTGTTTACGTAGTTTTATACCTACAGAGCTGCTGCTGATACTATATTTATTAAAATATTTTAATATTTATTTAAATATCCTTAACCAACCAAGCATTAACGTGAATACAGTGTGGAAACCAGTAATACGCAATATTAGAGAAAATCAATAACAACAACAAATTGTAATATGAGCTTTGGTTAAAAATTGTTGCTGAATAAGATTTATAAGTGCCAAAAATTTATACAGTATGGTTCTCACATAGACCAGTGGATAGAAACGCTAGCTGAATCCTTGACCCAAGAATTGTGAGTTCAATACCTAGCTACAGCATAGAGAAAATAAATAGAAGTAACTGATACTGAGATATCTGGAAGAAGCATGATAGGTGGAACTAGAACTCTCTACCCCGGTAGACGAAATAAAGGGTTCGGTCCAAAATTCCACTCATCTGAAAAAGGACGGAGGGTACAACGGCCGAAACGTCATGAATATTGTCATAATGATGAGGACAACAATGTAAATACTGTAAATTGCTACGTCTTATCTTGATAACTTTGACTGATATACACGTGATATATTATAGTGCAACAGAAATACACCAATATATATAATTTCAATTTTGTTCATGAAAAGAAGTAAAATGAAAAAGATTAGTTGAAAGATACATTCTGTTTGGACAGGAAAATATTATTTTCTTGTCTTAATTGTCAAAACAAATTTAATACGTACAATAAGATCCTAACGATATTTACCCTTATAAATATACTAGCATAAATATACTAGCTATAATCCCGGCGTTGCCCGTGCAACTCAGAACATTTAAGTAGTAGGAGAAGATGCAAGACACCTTCCGCTATTGTAGAGTCCCATTGATTGTCGTCTTCCAGTAAACCGCATTTGAAGCAGGTTTCTCTTCAGTAAATATAATGTTTATAATATTAAATGGATAAATTCTTTTAAAACTCGGTTATATAAAAAATAATTAAATAAAAAATTGTTGCTTAAAAATTGTTCAAAAATTCCATTAAAAAAATATATTTTCATTTTTCATTTATTTTGCGTAAACGTGATTTGATGTTTTGTGCGACATTGTAAACAACATTGCGCTTATTTTTATTTCAAAATTACCGGGGGAAATATTTACATTTTTTACTGACTAAATGAATTTAACATACAAATAAAAATTATTTATTTTGTTTTACTGAAATTAGAAATATAAAACCTATTACGCTCTCAGTTTGAAAATTTTCGAAGAATATTTTAAAATGTAGACATTTAATTTTAGAGGAAAAAGTTACATTAATGCCACACGAATTAAAGACAGTTGATTTCGTGCATGAAATATTTAACGAAAAAAAAGCTTTATTTTTTTAATTTTATTTTCTGAATTATGAAATATTAAATCTGAAAAAAAGACTTAAATAATTAAATTAACCATTGGCACTTTTTTATATATTTTGTTTTTGTTTGAAAAATCACTTTTTTAAAAATATTCCTTTTCTTTCAAAATTACGGGAAAAAATATTCACATTTTTTGTTGACCAAATGAATCGGAATAAAAATCAAATATAAAGGCTCAATTTTTTTTAATAAAAAATATTTTAGTCGCGTTTGACACGTGTTATTTTATTTCTGTTACGTAATTTAGACACCATCTTATATCTTAGATGTTTTACGGAGCAAATGTAAACAATCGGCTCCATTGGCCAAAAAGTGCGAAAGGGAAAATTGCTGAACTTAAACTCAAAATGTATGTGTCGACTTGGCTTCCCTGTAGATATGTGTCCCTAGAAAGTTTGAATGGCGTAGCTTAAAAAATGTAAACGTGCATAGGTTACAGTCAAACACAGACTCACAGATTGCCTTTTATATATAGATAAAAATATCTGAATTTGAGTCATTCAACCTTGATCTGACTTTCATTTCTTCTTCTTCTTCTTCTTCTTCTTCTTCTTCTTCTTCTTCTTCTTCTTCTTCTTCTTCTTCTTCTTTATGTACCGTATTCCTTCAGGACGTAGACGATCATGGACTTCCACTTGCCCACTATCCCTTGTTGCTCTCAACATTTTTCCTCTTGGTATTTCTCTAAATTCCCGCTCTACCATTCACTTGCTCAAGCCCATCATGAATGTTTTGCGTTGCTTTCCCCTATTTCTCTTTACCTCTATTCATTTACCAATTCAAAGAAAGTGCTTAAGTTTTATTGTTTATTAGTGTGTGCGTGCATGCGCACCATTTATTAAAAGCTTTTTTGGGAACAGGTCTGCCCACGTTTTTGTTGCTACCTCAGCGTCGAGATTCCAAGCATTTAACAGCAACAACATATCTTTTCAATATAAACGGTTATTTTCTAGAGAAGATTAGAAGCATAACTTAATCCCTTCTATTGTGTGCGCGGACAAGTCCTAACTCGACAGCTGCTATCTGTCTCTCTTTCATTATATGCATATCTCTGGGTGCATGTTTGTGTGTGTACACACGCGAAGATAAAACTATCCTCCGTAATTGTTTTGAACCCAGAAAAGCAGTATGCTTCTATTTCTGTATCAGCAAGGGAGATCCAAAATCTAATTTCTCATAGAGGTGTGAACGTTTTAATAAAAGGTTTTCATGGTTAAAAAATAAATTAACACTGACTCGCGAAAATCTTTTTTCTAGAATTTGCAGGAGTAGTGAAATGAGTTATTTTTATTATGTAAATTGTCCAAAAATATAACGTGGTATATCTACAACTACGTCCGCAAATATTTTGAGGGTATGTTTTACTTGCAATTATTGTTTGTCAAACAAACATTCTGGTGTGATGTTATTGGTTGAAAAAGAAATATATAGGAGTTAATTTCTATGCTTTAATTTGTTAAAAGTCAGAATAGTTTTTTTGTTTTAAGAATAATCCTCAATACTCACTAGGCACCTATACTTTCGGCCTTGTGCCACATCTAAACTACGCTTAGAAAACCGTCATTTAAAATACAACTTGGCAAACACAAATTTCCAGATTTTATTTTGTTACTCTAGCAACGTCTTCGCGATGTCTAAGGCTTAAGAACATCAACTCTCTCCTTCAGCCAATTAGAAGAAAGCAACGTAATGCTTTCCAGCTATGATTCACTTGCCATAAGGGATTATTTATGACAATTTTAAGTCAGTCCCGCTTTCGTTTTCACTGGGAATCCACAAGAGAACTTGAAATGCAAGCCTAATAAACGAGAGAATTGATACAAACAGTGGCAGACTGGATCTAAAAATACTCGGTAACAGAAGACAAAGGGGACCTACCCATAACTACAAATGTGAAAAAATGGGGAGACTAATAAAAAGGACATGTATAAAAAAATCAGAGAACTAACAGGACAAAAGACATGCTCCTCAACAGGATGTATAAAATCTAAATATGGAACGCTCATAAAATGCTTCAGCGTTGTAAAAATATATAGGAAATCTCTTCCACGACAAGAGAGCAACCGATGATACACAGATATACTGACAGAGCAAAAATATTAAAATCCGAATTGGAAGCTTCATTGGTCAAACTGAATAGAAACAAAGCACTGGGCATTGTAATACTGGCAGCATTAAACAATTTTGGTGAAGACAAAAATACAGAAATAATAAATTAAATTTATACCAGTGGCGATATACCAGAAGACCTAAGCAGATCCATTTCCATAGTACTGCCTAAGAAGCCAGGCGCAAATGAATGTGATCTACACTGAACAATCAGCTTAATGAGTCACATAACAAAACACATCATTCGAATTCTGATAAATAGAGCGCACAGCACAATCAGACCAGAAATAGTACAAAACAGTGCGGATTCGTCAAGGACATTAGAACAAGGAACGCAAAATTTATACTTAAAAAGTTATCGGAAAGAGCAATAAAAATGCAGAAGGTCGTGTACCTGTGTTTAATAGACTATGCAAAGGCATTCGACAAAGTACGCCACAAAAAAAAACCTTGACATATTCGGGAAAGATGATAGAGTAACCAATAACCTATACTGTCAGTAAACTTCTTGCATTCAGACAAGAAATAAGTTCAGCAAATAGACAAAGATAGAAGTGGGTGCAAGACAAGGATGTGTTTTCTCACCAGATCTATTCAACCTATACAGCGAGACTTTTCTGGGAGCTCTAGAAATTCTTGAAGGATTCGTCATTGGCGCCTGTAATCTGAACAATATAAAATATGCAGATAATACAGTACTGATAGCTGATACGGAAAAAAAACTACTAGAATTTCTAAAGGAAGTAGTTAAAAAGCGGGAAAAAGAACTACATATAAACTGTAAGAAAACTGAATGCATGGTCATCCTTAAAAATAGGAGCCCAAAATGTCAACTACAAGCCGAGTATACAAAAAACCATGCAGGTAGAAAAATTTGAATACCTGGGAAATGTTCTAACAAAGTCCGACACTGAGATCTGAAGGTGTATTGACATGGCTAAAGTTCCATTTCAGAAGCTGAAATTAAGAGACAGGAAAATTGCGTTGAAAACAAAAAGAGAGTACAGAATGGTTATGTAATTTTTCTGTCTTTCCATATGGCAACGACTGATGAACAATCTTATCAAAGATGAAGGAAAGATTTAAGGTAACCATAATGTAGTTCTACAGAGGGATACTGAGGATACCATGAACGAACATTGGAGCAATTCCAAGATTTTGGAGAGGACAAAAACGAAAAAGAAACTAATACTTAACATCAGGAAAAGACAGCTGAAGTTTCTGGGACATGTAATGAGGAAGAAGGACTTGAAGGATCTGATACTCACGGGGTGAATAGAGGAATGGCGAGACTGGGGAAAGCAACGCGTGACAAACTTGATGGACTTGAGCAGATGGATGGCGGAATTGGGTTTGGGAGAAGTAACAGGAAGAATGAGTGTTATGAGCTACAAAGGATAGGGAGATCTGGAAAGATATGATCCCCTACAACACATCAAAGACGAATCAGAAGTTGCAAGCGTTTGGGTTTACCGGTGTGACTCTATCTCCCACGGTGATGCTTTCCCTTCTCCCGCGGGGATACTTTCCTTTGGTTGGTTTAAAACAACGGAGAGAGAAATTGTTATTGGTGATATTATTAATGTTTTATTGCGTCACGCGATGTGAGCTTAGAAAAAAATAATAATTTTAGTACCATCAAGTGCTTCTAAAAACACGGAAGCATAAAATTTAATTATTTTATGAAAAATATCATGTTTTTATAAATATCGCTGCTTTCATGTTCATATAAATTTCCTTTCCTTTGGAGTTGAATTGTTGATTCCGCTGATCTGAAAACGCGTAGACAAAACAAGTGTCAGACTGATTTGATAAAGTCACCTGAAGGCCAAGGCCACTGTTGAACACAACAGTCCGAAATAACCCGACCTGAATTAAGTTCGATGTGAGTTGGCATAATCTCATTCGTTGAGCTAAAAACTTCTGCAAATCGAGTGGGCGGAGACCGATTTTCATTAGCCGAAGACTGTGAGCCGGCCGGATCCCTAAAGAGAGAATCGAAATTGGTTATAAAAATAGATGCTCGACACGAAAAGTTCAGTTTGTGAGTTGGGAAGGGAGTTAGGGCAGTTTGTGAGTTGGGGAGCGAGTTAGAGCAGTTTTTTGAGTTGGAGCTGCTATCAGTCGAAATATAGCGACTGGGGAAAATGGCCCCAGCCGGGGAGCCATGACCCACGGCTGGTCTCCCACCATAGAACTTATGGCTAAAGAGTTAATTTCGAATGAGGCCTGTCGCAAATTAACTCACAGAAGTTATTTTGGGAAAAATGCGTCATCGACATGAATCCCGAAAGAACGTTATTGTTATTTTTTTAATCACGGGAGAATCGAAAATTCTGATTCTTCGTTCGCTCAACTTCGACAAACTCCGTTAAACTCCGATAAGGACCCGTAAGAACTTTGCTGTTTTAGAAGTTACATAGGAAAATTGACAGTCCTGATTATAAAGAATTAATGAAAAGACTTTAATGAGATACGAGAAAAGACTTTAGTGAAATTTTGAAGAGATCTCAACGCTAACGAAACTTAGACAAAACATTTCATTTAACGATTGGAAGCTATGATGCTTTTTGGCGAACTTTCTCTCTCCGTTGCAACCAGCATTTTAAACGATTGTATATCATTTTCGACAACTGTATTCTTGGGAAAAGAAAGACATTGTTTTTTCTTTATATAAAGACATTCTCCGTAACTCTCCAGGCGTGTTCGGCTTGTTCATTTATTTTATTATTTTTTATTTTTTTATTTTTTTTTTTTTTGTGCCGTGTTTAATTTTTTTCTTCTTCAAACCGCAAGTGTACACCAGTGTCCGGACTGTTTAAAAGGACGACTATTAAGATTACAAGACGTGACCTCTGGGATCTAATCACAACGTGGGACAGTGGCCCGTTGTTGCAAAAGACCTGTAGTCCAGCTTTTGTGGCGACGTCATTGGACGGGATCGTCACGACCAGCAACAACGACCAAACCAACCGTATGACCGGGTGGCAGTGTCACAACTGGGAACGTCACGACCGTCAGCGAGGACGAACGTCACATTAGACAGACGGCCAGCCCGGCGTGAGGCGTATCCGCCCTGTGTAGTGTTCACATTTGGGTGCCTTGACCGAGACGTGACCTGAAGGGTGCCGGTGCAAGGTGTATCACAACCGGTTATAGGTTAGCACGTCAATATCTTTGACCTCACGATTTACAGTCAAGGCTACCACTTCGCCTTCCTGTCGCCACCACTACTACATTTCACACTTTTTAACACAGCTTCGTTCCATCATTAACACAGCTTCATGCCTTTAAGCTTCATGCCTTTATTAACATTATTTCCTACCTTAATAAACATCGCTTCGACACTTCATTAACATTGTTTCATCCCATAAAAAACACTGCATCGTCGCGTCATTAATACTGATTTGTCAACACATTAACACTCATCGAACTTAAATTAACACTGCTTCGTTCCTTCATTAGCCATACTTTGTCCCTTCCTTAAAACTGTTTCTTGCCTTAATACACACCGCTTCGACACTTCATTAACACCGTTTTGTTCCATAATAAACATTACTTGATCATTTTATTAATACTGTTTCGACTCATAACAAACACTTCATCGTCCATTCGTCTGTTGAAGATCGTCCTGTTTGAAGTCATTTATAATCATTGATCTAGGAAAGTCTTACTATAAACGTATTTCTCTAAAAACGAGAACAGGCAGAACCTGTAGATTAAATAAGTGGTCTAGGTTGAAATTTTCTAAAGTTAATACGGAAGACAAACACCTAAAGAAGGCCAGAGAGCACAACAGCCGAAATGTTTTCATAATAACATCAAAGACCCGGATAAATAGTATCAAAAAGTAGAAAGAAGAGTCAAAGATCGCAAACCTTCGCCAAAGCAATACCAACATCATCTCAGCGATTAGCAGGAGATGATTATTAAAATGACAATAACTTCAATGAACTTGACCGCTCCCAAGAGCAAAAAATACAACAAAATGAGCCTGTCCACTATCAAAATTAAAAGCACGCTTTAAATGAAACAGGAAAGGTAATTCAGTATTTATTAATGATGTAGAGGAGGCAATTCAGTATTTAGCATTTGAAAGACAAAAGAAAAATTTAATCCAGAAACATTATCCCGTACTGGGTCGAAACCAAAATCTAATCGGTTTGTGCCAGTCATGAGACTAATTGTCCCTGAACGTTTCATCCGAATCCATACAATATCTCTACCTTAAATCTGAGGTAATAATGTAAACTTACAGGACCCGTGTAAATCACAGATTTATTTCGATTTCTTTGTTTCAATCTGCCTTCAGTACGTTTCAGCCTATAACCATTCCAACATAATTATAAGAACAGTGATATAGTCCCTCTTTTTTTTTTAATCGTTTCATTTCTAATCAAGGAAATACTGTTATTGGTGCGTAGGAGATTTCATGAGAGGAGAGTGAAGAGAATGAGGAACATGCCACAGGAGGTGTCGGAGAATGGGTAAGTAAAAATAGAAATACTGGTATGAAGAAGCTGCGTGAGATTAGAGCAGAAAGAGAGAAGAAAAAGATATAGTGGGTGTCAAGGAAAGGATCGGGGTCAAGGAGACAGGAGACGGCAATTGACATTTCATTTAAACTCCTGGTGATTGTAGCTATCAGGAAAGCAAGTATTCGAAAGGGAGTTACACAGGCGGGAAGTGCGAGAAAAAAAGAGTAGAAGTTATGGTTACATTTGATTGTTTTCACTGTTTTCACTGTTCTTAGTTGCCAGTCTAGTATCTCGAGTGAATTTGTGCAGAGAGGGGAGCTAAGCTCGTCGGAGCAGAAGCCGTGAAAATATTTGTAAAAGAGACAGAGGGAAGCCACATCGCGTTTATGGGAAAGTGACCGGAGTCGATCTGCCAAGTCGGGATCAGTTACATTGCAAATTATCTTTTGGGTGTTGTCGAGAGCCCCGAAATAAATAGCAGGGGCGCTCGACCAGTTGTGACAGCAGTATTCAATGCACGATCGGATGATAGATTTGTATATGTGCAAGATGGATTCAAACGTAAAAAATTTCCTGAACCGACCGTGACCGACCTTCCTAGCTATTGATTCAATGTTGTCCTTCTAGTTGGGGTCGGCTGTGATAGCTGGGCCGAAGAGGTGCGGTTATTGCCTTCAGGGTGACTAGCCTGATCGATGCTGATTGGGAGTAAGAGCGATTGTCTATGGTGGTTAAAGGATAGCAGCTTCATTTTGCAAGTATTAAATTTTACGAGCCAGTTCTTACCCCAGTCCATTGCAGATTGAAGATCCTTTACAAGTTCAACAGCGAAATTTGCTTTGTGAGCCTCAACAGATTTCTTATCGAGGCAGGAGTAAATGGTGGTGTCGTCAGCGGAGATGCTTACTTAGGATCTGATTACATCAGGGAAATCGTTTATGAGAATTAAAAAAGGCGTCGAACCTAGAATATATTCATGAGAGACATCTGCGTTTGTATGATAGGATCTAGAATCATGTCCGTTCAATATGACCTTCATTACGCGATTTGATAAGAACGATTGGACAAGCGTCTAGTTATACCATAGCCTTGTAGCTTGCGCAGAAGGCCAGCGTGTCAGACTCTGTCAACTGCTTTGGAGATATTCAGCTTTGTCGTTCTTATGGAAAGCCTAGTATATGTACTTTGTGATGGTCGTTAGCATATCAGTAGTAGATCTGGCGAAGCGGAAACCATACTGTTTGTCGGAGAATAGCCTGTGGGCTGTAAGAAGAGCGACCAGTAGAAGGGTTTGAAGGTTCTCCAGAGTTCTTAAAAACTAGAACCACAGCGGAGGACTTCCAACACACAAGAAAACAAGAAGCAGAGAGGCAGTAGTCGTGGAGTTTTAAAACAACAGAGGAGAGTTCAGTGGCACATTTCTTCATAACGATGATTGTGATTCGGTCACCTCTGATCGCTTTTTGAGAGTCAATCTTTAAAATTTTGTTAAAGACCAGAGTGGGGAAAGGTAAACGTCATTCCGTTGAGCGTCAGTTCTAGGTTGGAAGTCGGGTGCGTATACTCCAGACGAATCAAATGTGGAGTTAGTGGAGAATCTGTGGGCAAAGCACTCAGCCTTGTCCACAGTAGCTGTGAGGACCTCAAATTTATTTATTAAAGGAGACATGGAAGGTTTGCTGTTGTTTAGCACACTTTTGCACAGCCGCTAGTAGTCTTTGAAGCAAAACATGCGGGATGCTATATGCTATTTCATTCTATTAGCAAACAACAATTTGAATCATTTCTTAGTCTCGAATACATTTATTGCGTGCAGAGACAAAAGACGCCTATTATGATCTGACGCTTCACTCCGGTAAAACTGGAAGAAGTGGTTCCTGTGGGCAATGGTGGTTGAGGAAACAAGAGAGAACCAAGAAGAAAAATGAGATCTGAGTAGGAACTTTCTGGATGGATGAAAGCATCAATGCCAACTTTCACCCAAGAGTAGACTTCAGATGCACAATTCTTAATAGGAAGACAAAAATCCTAGAGTAGAAATATCAGTCAGTCGTCAAAGGCCGCATATACTAGAAAGGAACCGGCGCAGTCTGCAGCATAAAGCGGCCTCAGGTTTGCCCACCGGAGACACTCGGCAGGGACACCTATCCATGCACCACATGGCGCTACAAGAACCCCGATTTTATTGTGATTAGAGCAGCAGCTCTCAAGACGCTACGCAAGAGTTCGGACTCCTAATTACCAGTCGAAAGCATCAATCAGGAAACTACCAACCGGGTACCCTATCAGTATGAAGGAACATTGCCACCATCCACACAAATTACAAAAAACTTGTGACAGCACCACTATTAAGACCTGAGGAGAGGAAAGAAAACCGTGAATTTCTTCCTAAACAAGGAACAAGGGATGAGCCTCTACTCTTGCTCAAAAGAAGAGAGAGAATTATTAACCGGGCGATAGTAGTGCCTATCTATTCCAGTTAAAAAAGAAAAGTGTTAAGGAAATACAAATTTGGTAAGTGTTAACTAATTTAAAATCAGGAGAATTTTAAGATAACTTTCCACGTGAGGGCTAACGTTCACTTAAGAATGTCTTTAAAATATTTTGCTGTCAGAATATCTACAATCAAAACATCAAGGGGTGAGTTGAAAATATTAAATTTATAATTTAAGCAAATGCTTTACATATAATATTTTAAAATTTTACGTTCAGAAAAAAAAATACGTTGAATTACAGCTTACCAGATAAGAAGTCTGCGTCCATCAGAATATTAACTGGTTTGAGTAAAACTCAAAATTCATCATCGTGATTTTTATTTCACTTATGTTTTAGGTGTTACAATTCCGTCAGCAAGAAGCGTTCTTGATCTTAACATATTATATCGAATATATATATACTTGTAGACAAATAAAAAAGAGTGAGAGAGTGAGGAATACAAACCGAAAAGTCTACTCTGAACCAGAATCAGTACCTAGATCTTTAAAGAAAACATAAATTGGGCTAACAACGATCAAAATGTCTACAATACATACATTAAGAGCTGAAATGTGATATGACACACAACTTCGATAATATCCGCAAACATTTGCAATGGAATAAATATAAATTATAGACGGTCTCCCCACATGGAAAGTAATATTAGAATAACATGACTTAATTTTTCTAAGTTGAGGTAGGAGTCAGGTGTAATTTGGTATGTTTTAATCATTTCAATCAAGGAGGTAGAGCCACTACTGCGCTGGGGGGTTACAGTGAGTGATAAGACTCGAGGTATTAAAAAAAGGATAAAATATAAACGGGATTCAAGAAGATAGAAGATGGCATTTGACCTTGCATTTAAATTGTTGGAGATTGTGGCTATTAGGGAAACAATAAAATTGAAGTGATTTTTATTGGCGAGAAGTGAGGAGAGAAAAGTATTTGTTGTGAAGTAGAAATGGCGGTTACATTTACTTATTTCAACGGTAAAAGAGTGGAACCTAAATGCCAATCTAGTAGCACGCTTAAATTCACATAGATGGGGCACCAGGGATAAAAGTTCGTCAAAGCAATTGCCATGAAAATATTTGTAGAAAAAAACAGAAGAAAACCACGTCATGTCGATGAGCGAATATCTGAAATCAAAGATGCCAATTCAGAACCGATTATATTGTAGATCATTCTTTTGTCAAGTACCACGAGATGAATAGCAGGATCACCCGACCAGATATGACAATAGTATTCAATGCAGAGATGAATGGGTAGATTTATAAATGTGTAATGTGGATTTAGATGAGAGAATCTTTATGAACCGACAAAGAGACCCTTGCAGCAGATGCAGCTATAGATTCGATGTAGTCGATCAACATCAAGTCGATTGAAAAACTGAGGTAACGAAGGATGTGAATCAAAGATAGACAGAAATAAAATTAATACGTTGTGCAATACATCTTGTTTTATTCCAATCATTTTTACATTAACATGATATTCTTATAAAGATTTTAACAATTTACAATGATTTTCTAGAATATAACTCACAGAGAATTCGTATCCATTTATATATGATGATAGAAACCCTAAATGCTTTAAAGTTGTTTACGACTAAATATATTCTGACATGTCATAATTCTAAAAGCATATAATAATTATAAAGTGTATTTATTTATATTTCCAGTGCTATCCATAAGGAAGGTAAATCTACATCAGTAAATTTGTGAGCGATTACTTCCCTCAGTCTTTGTTTTTGATAATCTATACAAATAAGATTTATCTGCATTTAAACAAAATTAGTTCATGAGGAAAATATACCGTTTAAAAGCTTTACTACTATGTTCTTTAGATTGCAGTCTTATTTATTCAAGTCTTTCATGTGAGGCACATAGATACCTTTGTCTATTAAGTGAACGTCTTGCTTCACTTGCGAGATACTAGTATGGTTGGGAAGAAATAAGTGAGCATTTTGTTGCAATGTTGGTATGACCTCTTTAGTTGTGATGCGTATAGACATTTTATATCAAATGTTTATGCGCGTCTGGAAAATTTATCGCGCAAAACATATTAAATATAAGTAACACAAAACAATGCATATAAAACAGATGGCAATGAATGTTATTAACAAAAGGAATTACATGTGTACACAACAGTAACGAAAAGAAAAAACATTAAAACAAGTTATGAGAAGACAGCGATTGTTTGTGTGTCTGTACAAAACTAGTGCATGTATGTGTATATGCGTGTTTGAGAGATTTGGAATGTTAACAGAGGAAGCGAACGCGCAAGTAAACAGAGTCGTTGAGTATTTTACCTGTTTCGTTGTGATATGTATAGACATTTCATAGTAAATATATATGGGCACTTAGAAATATGATCCTGCAAACTATATTGGCCGTCTCGTGCAAGTTCATATAAAAATAATGTCAAACAATGTATATAAAAAGGACAATGCATGTTATTAACAAAAGGAATTACATATGTACGCAATTTTAATGAAAGAAAAAATATTAAAAGTATTTATGTGAAGAATGTACTTATTTGCGTGTAACAAGTGTTTGTGATAAACACGCGTGCATATGAGCGTGCGTGAGAGAGTTTAAATGTCAAGCGAAATCCAAAGAAGAGAATGCGATCTGTCAACAGCTCTCCTTATCAACGTCAGCAATGTTAGGACGGAAAAGCTAAAAAGAGGAAGAGTGAGAAGATGATAGACGTAAAGACCCCCACACACACACACATAATTTAAAAGGGGTTTTTGTAGACCAAGTGAGATAAGACACAAAAATATAGGCCTATTATTATAGATGAAAACTATAAATAACAAATAAGTTACCATTATTTTGAGAGCATCACCTCTTTTGCTCTAATGTGTATAAACATATTATAGTAAATGTTTATGGATCCTGGAACATTGGTCCTCCCCTCAAACTATATTGAGGGGGAAAATTCAATGTGATTCTAGATAAAAATAATGTAAATCAATGAATATAAAAATAGGAGAATGCATGTTATTAACGAGTGTTAAACAAATGAAACAAATGTGTGTGATACACATATGTGTTTATGTATGTATGTAAGCGTGTGTGAGATTTTTCAAAAGTGAAGAAAGGACCAAGGAAGTAAACGCGCCCTGTCAGCAGCCTTCTTTATTAACGTAAACTACTTGGGGAAGCAATAGTTAAAAATAGGAAGAGAGTGAAGTTAATTGCTTTTTTATAGGCTTATAGACCCCAACCCCAACCCCTAACAGACATTTTGGCAAAGCCAAATTCGATTACCCAAACTTCAACTTGGTCTTGAATTAGGCTTTGTCGTCGCTGTCTTTGTCGTTCTGTTGCTAATGTTTTTCATACAGGAGATATTTCTATTTAACTACATAAAATCTTTTACTCGAAAAAATAATTAGCGAAAATCGATTTATATAAGACAAGAAGTAATTACTGAATTATATATAGCATTGAACGTCAAAAAACGTGAATTCTTTATCTCAGTTTTATTGGATTGTTTTAAGACTTTTGAGTTATTACATCTCATTATGAAAACTTTTTATTCATTGACGTCATTTTTGTCGGCACGATGCACTAATATATACATATGTACTAAGGTAAGTCAATTTTATACTTTTATACAAATTGATTATACTTTTGATTTTAGACAAATCAACGTTGAGCAACTCGAGATAGTTTAGGTCTTAATGAGCTAAAATTACCACCAAATTGTAGATTCCTAGCTTTAAATCCTTTTTGAGGAAATACAATTAAACTCGGTATTGACAATTCGTTTAAAAAGACATTCATTTTAGAAATATTTGACTGAAAAAATTTATTTTAACATAGAATATAAAGTTAGCTATTTTAATAAATAAATGTTATATTCATTTAAACTACTTTAATCTAGATATTTAAATAAGCTTATCATTAAAATGTTCTGTGTAGGTCTTAGATGACGACATCAGGTTTTTGCCAGAATATGTCTATGTCATCCTTGAAATCCGTAAACAACATCGGAAGCTTAAAAATTTTAATTTCACTGCTCTTTCAACACTCTGAGAATGTGAATGAAGATTAAGCAACCCTAATTTTGTGCAATTTATAAGAGATGCTTGAATTTCATTATTTGTTTATACTTCTGAGATGAGATAGTATTTACACTATTTACATTATTCAAACAGTAGTCCGAATAATGTAAATAGCTTGAATTTCATATTCTGAATTTTTTTCAGTGGTTGCAAGTTCACAGAGTCCATTTATAGATATATGTACCTCTGGTCTATATATACATTAACCTGGTCTATATATATATTAACCTGGTCTCTACAAAGTTACCCATTTTGCATCACATAATGGTTCAATTTTTCAGGAAGCAAATGTAGCGTTAACTTGATATATTATATTCGAAAAATAGCCTTTAGTCTTTACTGAGAACCCCATTTTCACCATAGGTGCCATATTTGTATTTGTGTGGTCCAGAAGAACAGTCTTAAACTGTCTATACTACCAAATTTTTAGTGGCACTTGTAGTCGAAACTAGTTTATGAATTAGGTATTTTTTAGTCTAAGTTCCTGTATTTTGAGTAAATGTTAAATGGTGTTCTGGGCGCCTTTCTTTTTTTTTAGTTTAATGTCACCATTTACCCTATAATTTCTTTATACAACAAAGTTTCTTTATCAATCTTACTGTAGGGACACAACAGTTGTTTCCTCCTTAACTGAGGGTGTGACTTTGGCTATCACGTGTCCGTTGGTAGGAAGAATTTTTTTTTATAATATTGCCATTTTTATGTACACGTGAATAACTAACATTAAAGTAAAATTTATAAAGCATGTTTTTCATATAACATAAGTATATGTGTATTCTTTTAAGTTTATCATTTCTCGTATTTTAAAGAAACATTAAACCTCAGTTTTAAATTGATTTATATCTAATTTATTTCTTAACATGGAATAATCCAGCCTGGTTATTCATTTCTTAACATGGAATAATCCAACCTGGTTATTCATTTCAGTTAACACTGCAACAACCCCCGCGGTATTAATTTGATTTTAATTGCATTTCCTCAAAACGAATTTAATTTTAACATAAACTATTTTGTGTGTTGTTTTAAAATCGATATATACTAATATGTGCACATGATAAGGTTGCATAATAACACAAGTAAAAGAATTGAATCTTTAAGATGTTCGTAAATATTTGATATCAACTCGGGTCCTGCGCCCAGTGCTAGGTGAGAATTTGCTAACGCACATCTAAGCAAGCTTCACTATTCGTCTAGTCAGGTAATTGGTATTCATTATACACTCTATTTTAGTATTTAGACAAACGACAAAATTCGTATAAAAAGAAAAGTTAAGCAGAAAATTTGATGAAATTTTATTAGCCAAATAAACGTTAGTTTGTTTTCCAAAGATAGATAAGACGTATTGGGAAGGCAAGGGAAGTGTTCCAAAAGCTAATCAGAGTACAAAGAAATAGAAATATTTTAGAAGAAACAAAGAAAAGAGTACTAAATTGCTACGTTATATCGGTCCTCCTGTATGGCAATGGGTGGTGGACGATCTTTTCAAAGATAAAGAGGTGACTTGAAGCAACAGAAATATGTTTATACAGATGGATGTTGAGTATACTATGGACCGAACAAGTGAACAACGACAAAGTTTTAGAGAAAAAGAAAAATACAAAACAAAACTTAACTTAACATCAGAAAGAGGTGGTTGAAATTTCTGGGACACGTAATGAGGAAATCGGGCTTGGAAAATCTGATACTCCCAGGACATATACAGGGCAACAGGATCAGAAGAAAACGACCATAAGATACGTCGTGAGCTTGAAATGAATTGTGGAACGAGGCTGAAGAAACATATCCGACAAAATTTATTAAGAGCTAAAAGGAACAGAAAGTCGTGGAGATTCATTATCACTTACGTCTTAAAAGTACACAGCACATAAAGAAGTCATGATTTAAAGTTGTGCTTTGTTTGCAATCGAAATACATTGTAAATTGACCCACTTTCAAGGAACCAAAATAAAGCAACCCCTTGTGTTTTTTTCTTGAGACAAATAAATAACTTTTAAGGATAAAAACTCATACTAAATGAAAATCTAGTGTTAAAATTAAAATTAGATTATATATGCTACATTAAAATTAAATACAAAATTAAAAACCTGACATTTTCCTACCTTTTCTAATGCTAACAATTGTATGTATCTAAATTTCTGACAACATCAATAATGTACATTATGATGATAATGATGATAATAACTGTAAGAGCTTCCGGTCACACAAGGGAATGTTGGGAGCAAAGAGATCAAGCGGTAATTTTAAAATAAAATAATTAAGTTTAACACGTTTTGTTGTTACTTCGGGATTTCAAGGCCATTTCCATATAATTGATCTTTCTCCCAAAAAATATATATTGCTTTAGGAAAAAGTCATCAGGAAGTGACAGCTGAGGTTTCTGGGGCGGGTTAATAAGGGACGAGGTCTTGGAGAATCTACTACTCACAGAACTGATAGAGAGCAAAAGAGAGACAAGGGAAAGCAGCGTGAAACATACTTGATGTGCTTGATCAAGTTGAAGGCAAAGCGAGTTTTGGTAGAAATACTAAAAAGAAAACTAAGAACGACAAGGGTTACAGGCAAGTGAAAGTCTATGACCGCCTACGTTCTGAAAGAACACGGCAGATAAAGAAGAATATGTGTATAGCGACAACAATAATGCTGATTATTACTTCCGGTCACACTGGGGAGTGCTGGGAGCAACGAGATCAAGTAATAGATTATAGTTGCTGAGTTTATTGCTTAGCATGCCTCATGCCATCTTCTTGTTGCTTCAGCTTTTCAGCGACCAATCTCATATAATATCTCTTTCCACTATAAGTTCAGTGGAACACTGACCGCGTCTTTAAACATGCGCACCTGAAAACGTTCTACTATTTTATATCTACATGTCTAAAGTATTTTCATTATCTTTTTTTAAATAATTAACAAAAACATTAACAAATCTCGATAAAGGCTTCAATGTCACTTTTTAAAAGAATATAAATTAAGAAGCTTATTTAAGATTGTTTTGGATTTTAATCAACCCGCAACAACGAAAGAATGCTTTTAAAATATCAAATATATTTATTTTCCTGTTTTTTAATTTTTCGTAGTGTGTATGAGTGTTCTTACAGTCTTTGTTTGGAAATGAGTTTAATATGAAAAGAAATGTGATTTCATCTTTTATGTCATGTAGCTTGACCACGAAGAGTGCAAGTGTCACGTGAGAAAGACTAATGAATAAGTAAGGGAATTTCTTTTAATTTGCTACGTTGTAAAATGTCGTCGTATGATGTTGTCTCTATCTCCTTACTGGCTTGTCTGGTATATAAACTTTGCTTATATACCTTTGAAAGGGATCACAAAACATGTTTGTTTGTTTTTTGTTTTCGTTTTTTGTTTGTTGTTTTTTTTTGGGGGGGGGGGGGTTTATTGTCGGCGGGAACCTGCCCCGTTGGTCAAAAGATGCTAAATATCTATTTGCAAAGGATTAATTTATTATCCGGAAAGATGCGCGAATCCTTCAACTCAGAAACTATTTTTTGCCATTTTTTTTTTTTGTCATTTGGTGTTTGACTGTACTTGCTATTTATTTATGTCTTCTCTCTACAAAACAAAATAAATTAAAAAGAACGTTATATATAAAAAATAACTTTATAGATTTTATTCTTTGACGGTGTCGCTTGTGTGGAAAAGGAGGGCAGTCACAGTAAGTTCGCACACACGAAGGAGCTGTCGGGAGTCGGAAGCCGGTGGGGATTACTTCAGCCAAAATTCTACACTTTATATATCTTACAACTCCCACGCCTTTTTAATTACGCAATGCTTGTTTTTATATTGGCAAAGCATGTTTTCCATTGCTTACGGCTTACGCACACGCAAATATTCGGTATATTCCAAGGTTAGTGTGTCCACGTATTCTATAAGATTGGATTTTATATTAAAAAAAGCCTTAAAAGGGTCTTTAATTTTGGCTTCAAAACTGGATAGACTATATACGAGGAAAGAATAAACAGACAGAGTGTTACGAATAAAATTTATATTCGAAAACTAACCGCAGATTATTTATGTTCTGAAGATATGTAAAATCGAAGAAAGGTCGGGGCGTTGTTGTGCAGTGTAATCGAACCAGAAATCGGAGAGCCAAGTTAGAATTCCAGTTGAATTCGTTGCATTCACATACGCGCAAATACCCTTGGGAAATGCATTAATTCTTTGCTTCTTCCTCCAGATATGGGTTAAATAACAGAACACATTTGGTTCTATAGCTTTAGTTGTCAACCAGTCTACCACAGAAAGTAATATCAATCTACTGTGTGAACATTTTCTACCCAACCAGAACATGTCTCTTTCGAGACATGATCGCCTTAGCGTGTATCACGTATGGCACTTAACTGACTGAATTCACGAGTTAAAAGTAGAACATTAGATTGAACAAAAAGTTTTTAATATCAGAAGATCACTGACAGTGCAGGTACGAATTCGTACTCGACAGATTTAACCCTTCACCACAAACAATTGCCATTATCTAAGATGACCACCAACCTGTATCGCTCTTCATTTTTGTCACTGTATGTTCCCCTCTCTTTCTGTTTTTCTTCTTATGCCTCTCTCTTTCAGTTTGCTTCTCGACCAAGCGGGACACACGCCTTAGGTAGGAAGGTACATGCGTATTAATACACGGATAATTGGCGCTTCATGCGATTGTGAAGATATGTATTAATGCATATATGCAACTAGATCCAATATTTTAATCAATTTGAAAAATTTAACAACTAAATTAAAAAGTCATTTAAATTTTGAAAAAAAACATTTTTTTTTTAGTAAAATTTCTCTTTGAGAATAGTTTGCATATGCAAAAGAACCTTTTTTTAATTAATTAACAAAAAACTCTTTTCAAAATACAGTGAGTTGTAATATAACCTTTTGTTTTATTCCTGTCAAAAATATACGATAGGTTGTGCTAATGAATTAAGCTGCTCCCATCCGGGTAAATTCTAACTAAATACTCATAGTGGCCACCTCGGCGTGGTGTAATGGTTAGCAACCTTGTCTCGCGGGAATAATTAGTAACTGAGTTGTGAGTTCGATCCTCACAGGTGGTCCTAAATTTTCATACTTATTCCACATCTAAGGTGCGCTAAGATAATGACCATATATTTTTTTCGAGAAAAGCATTTCGTGGTTAAACGGACAACTTTTTGTCTCCCCCTCCTAATTATGGCATTTATTTTCGAGAAATAAAAAAATAACATGTTTCATTGGCACATTGCCTGACAGGAATTTGCGATCACAGATGCAGCTGAAGATTACTTTTCGAAATAAACAACACAACTTCTGAAAGAATTATTTGCCAGCTTCCATTGTATTTATAAAACTGGGCAACTTTCTTAATTTGTTTTTGCGATTATCACAAACATTTAACTTAAATTACGGAAACAAAAAAAAACGTTTTAAACAACAAAAGTATTTTCGTTAAAATCTTTTTAATTGCAAGTTCACCTCAGAATTCAGGCGTTTATATCGCTTCACATCTTTCCTTTTTTTAAATATCTGAACGTTAAAAATTTTCAGAAATTTTCTTACTAAACAATGTGAAGCCTTCTCCACATGTTTGAAATCAGGCATTTTCTTAAACTAGTTACCAACCAAGGCTAGAGAGCACGGTTTTGCTTACCCATAAATGAGAGTAATGAGGAAGAGATAGATTCGCACCTTTACTGAGGGTAATAATAAAAAATAAACTCAAACTATTCTGGCTGGAATTCGAATATGATTCATTGAATGATTTTTCGTGATGCCAACTGTTACTCCACTTGCACATGTTCTTCTGTTTTTACAATGATATTCAACCTTTACAAGGCTCGGGAGCCACTCGAAGTAGATTGTTACAGAGCAAAAGGTACAGTTTGTACGAATATGTAAGGAAGATAACAATTAACCCTAGACTTAAACAGGTTATGATGGTAATGATCGCGGGAGGCACGCTCTTGGAAGCAGTTTCTCCAGCTGCTTGAACTTACATATCACCAACGCTATAAGAAGAGAATTAGTATTGTTCGCTAGACTGTGCGTGACACTGGGGGGGGGGGTCTTAGACGTGAAGGTCAGGACTGGTGAAACTAAGGAATGTAGTTCGTCTGAACACTATCCATGAAAATAGCGGTGGAGCAGCGAGAGGCTTATGGTGTTTCGTTGTTGGGGAAAGTGGTTGTAAGGTAGATAATAATTTCATACCCACAAAGACGCGGAAACACTTTTTGGCTCTATCGTGAGTAGAATTTTTTCCAGAATATTTAACGTATATGCACGAGTTCCACTTGAGTTTCGCTTTGAATTTGACTCAAAAAAGACGATCAAGGTACGGGCTCTCTCTGAGGGTACATCCACTCATCGTGATTGGTGATTATGAAATGTAACGAGTTTCATTTTCAAGGCATTGAATGCAACCAGACATTTTTCTCTGAATCAGCTTCCAATTTCTAGTCATTTTGAACTTTGGTGTTCGCATTTCTATAACGATTACAAAAGGAAGAGACAAAACATTAAATAGTAATTCAGTCAGTCAGTTAAGTGCAATACGTGATGCATGCTTTGAGCGATCATGTCTCGAAAGAGACATGACTGACTGGGCAGAAGATTATCCCGCAATAGGTTGCCATTGCTTTCTTCGATAGACTGGTTGCCAGTCAAGGCTATAGAAGCCAATATGTCCTATTGCTCAACCCATAACTAGAGGGAAGAGACGGATTAATACCTTTCCCAAGGGTATTTGCGCGTAAGTGAATGCGAGGAAATCAATTAGAATTCTAACTCGGCTCCCCGATTTGTCGTTCTGAGTCAATATCTACTGCACCACAAATATGCTCTAAAAACACTGCAAGGAACATTAGTTCCTATTTTGTTGGATATGAATTTTAAAGAAGATATGAACTCCAGTAAGCTGGCCTATGGACATTAATGGGTTTTGAATAGGAACCTATAATTTAATTTGTTTTTTTTTTTAACTTATAATGAATGTCGGATATTTTTATAAATTATTAATGCTGAATTTTGCATTTGATTTTAATAATTAATACAGGAATTTACAGTTGGTATTAATGTGGTGAAAGATGATAAAAATATACTATTATGGTTTGGTGTGTTTTACAATATATCCATATATTATAGTTTATATAACGCCTGTTTTATCGCACGATAAGATATATGGACGTAGATTTTGGTTGCATTCGATTCAAATAATGAAGACATAAATGCAGTTTGCACGATTATGAAAAAGATATTTATAGGCTTGTTTTGCAAGTAAGTCAAAAAGGTAGGCAAATTTTGGTTTACAAAAGATTGACAAACGGTAACTGTACTTTGGGTTTGTGTCCAGTTCAGTGTAATAAAAAATTATTGTAAAAAAATATATTGGGAATAAATTATCTCATCTGAGTTACTTTCTACTCATCAGTAATATGGAATTTGATCATCGCTATAATTTCAAAAGTTAGTTCGGTGTACCTGTCAACCAGAATATAAGTGAAAGTCGTCGACCAGTTAAAATCGCTAGTCATTAGTACCTCATCAGATGGGTAAAACAAATCAATTAACATTTTGAGCAGAGCGTGGGAAGAAGAGGAAACACCAAGATACCGCATGACCAACAAACAACTCCGGATAACAACAACGCCTATCTTCTTTCATGTGCCGGATGAAGGCGCTTATATCACTCTACATTTTATTTTCTTTTGTAGCTCTTAACATCTTTTGTCTTATTATTTCTCCCAAACCCTACGCTGCCTTCTATTTGCTTAATCTCATCAAGTATGCCAGGCTCTAAGTAAATAACTTTTTGACATCAAATAACGCGAGAATGACTTGGTTTGGTGTTGCAAATTTAAAAAATCCAAGGAATTCGTGAATTGATTTAATGCTATAATTAGTAGATAAGAATGGGGTGATATTATCATTCAGAAATTTTTAAAAAAATAGTTTATAGGTGTTGGAATCTGAGAAATTATAGTTCGTAATGGTTATCCAGGTTTGTGTATTTTAACATTACGGTATAAGTATATAGGTTGATAATCGCCAGTAAGTTTGTTAAATTTCAGGGATTCTACAACGGCCTTGTTAAATGTTATGATTTTATTTAGATATTTCTTTTAAAAAACGACCGTTTACTACGCAATATCTACAGCAACTTCTCAACAAAACTTGTAACTGCCGTTGAAAAACCAAAAAGCACCCCTAATATCGTCATTCAAAAAGCTGCTAAATGCAACACTGATGTAATTTTGGTTAAATTAGATAACCACAAGAAATTACAACACGCCATCGATGATCGATCTAAATTCACAAGTTCAAATAAAAGTCCAAGCAAAAATTAAAATCATACTTGACTTAAACAAAAAAAAAAATAATAAATTATCTATTACACAAAATTTAAAACCGCTAATCTCATCGTCAAAAATAACAATTCACCTACAAGAACTAAAATACAAAAAAACAATATTATTTACGAATTTACGTGTCCTTTAAAGAACTGTGTTCTTAATCAATCCAGTTTTGTAAATAATTACCTTGAACAAACTTCCACGCAGTTAACGTTGCATCCTCCCAGACCAAAGCTCAATTCGATTCACACGGAGACATACTAAACTCTCTATTGTTGATAATACAAATGAAATTGTATCATCCACAAGCAAATGTAATTGCATCATCCACCAAAAGCAAAAAAAGCTAAAGATAATGGAAGCATAATTAAGAAAAAAATCCAACATTTAATAATATCTATTATGAACTTGTTTACCTTATTCGAAATGTAATAAACCAAAATGACTTGTTTACCTTATTCGAAATGTAATAAACCAAAATGACTTGATTACCTTATTCGAAATGTAATAAACCAAAATGACTTGTTTACCTTATTCGAAATGTAATAAACCAAAATGACTTGTTTACCTTATTCGAAATGTAATAAACCAAAATGACTTGTTTACCTTATTCGAAATGTAATAAACCAAAATGACTTGTTTACCTTATTCGAAATGTAATAAACCAAAATTGACTTGTTTACCTTTATTCGAAATATAATAAACCAAAATGACTTGTTTACCTTATTCGAAATATAATGAACCAAAATGACTTGTTTACCTTATTCGAAATATAATAAACCAAAATGACTTGTTTACCTTATTCGAAATATAATAAACCAAAATGACTTGTTTACCTTATTCGAAATATAATAAACCAAAATGACTTGTTTACCTTATTCGAAATATAATAAACCAAAATGACTTGTTTACCTTATTCGAAATATAATAAACCAAAATGACTTGTTTACCTTATTCGAAATATAATAAACCAAAATGACTTGTTTACCTTATTCGAAATATAATAAACCAAAATGACTTGTTTACCTTATTCGAAATATAATAAACCAAAATGACTTGTTTACCTTATTCGAAATATAATAAACCAAAATGACTTGTTTACCTTATTCGAAATATAATAAACCAAAATGACTTGTTTACCTTATTCGAAAAATAATAAACCAAAATGACTTGTTTACCTTATTCGAAATATAATAAACCAAAATGACTTGTTTACCTTATTCGAAATATAATAAACCAAAATGACTTGTTTACCTTATTCGAAATATAATAAACCAAAATGACTCTACACACATACATAAACACTACACATATCCAGTCACACGTAAAATTAAATTCATCCTCGATAATGGCTAAAAGTATAGCCGAAAATGATGAAGGAATTGTCGTATAAATGACCAAAAATTGAAAATAGCACTGACATCTTACTTTAACATGTATATTTGCTAAAGGTACACAAAAATATCTTGAAATACTAAAGAGTAAATTCATTTAATAAACCACCATTGGCTTCAGCCACGGCCTCCAGACAATTTCGGAATTTCCTGAATCTGCAATTCTTCTGAACGGTCTCCTTGTTTAAGTTGTTGAAGGCTGCCATAATCAGACGTTCTATTATTTCAAACTATTGTTCTCATCTTGATTGATATAGATGTTATTATAGAAAAACGTTTGGACCAAGTACTCTCTGGTCATCATCCGGTGTTCCTTGATTGACTGATATGGAATATCTATTGAATAATGTGATATAGCCAAAAGATATTTCATATCAGCTAAGCAATGGACACCTAACGATAACGATACGATAATTGGTCGAACTGCCGTGTCTATAAAAACATCTACATTACCGGCCATATATTTTAAGCCACCCCAGTTTTTTAAAAAAAGGTTATGTATTTCATACTATTTTTAGTATTTATTGTCAAGTGGATAATTCTAAATGAAAATAATTTTTTTTTTTTGTTATTATTACTTTGCAAAAATTTACAAGGCAGCCAGGAAGCCTTTGCTTTGGCCAGCCACTAAGAAGAGACTGGCAGGGGGAAGAAAGTACAAAACCTGACACCAGATCAGTTCATTTGATGCACATATTATTGTGCAGTATTAACAAAATAACCATTCTATTTTCATTTAGAATTATTCACTTGGCAATAAATACTAAAAATAGTAGAAAGTATATCATTTCTTTTAAAAACTGGGGTGACATAATAATTATGGCCAGTAGTGTATATCAAGCAAGGTGAGAATAGTTGTTCGAAATAATACAAAGATATTGAAAATTACTCATCTCAGAAATGTTATACTATGATACAAAGCTGTCTCGAAATAAGAAAATAACTTCATTAAAACATACAGAATATCATGAATTGGATTTCACTTTTAAGATCATCTGAAGACACAGAGGAATCAAATAAGATCCAACCTGGTGAATAATTATCATATTCTAGTAAAAACATTATGGTAATCAATTCCAAATAGTTTTTGGAAAAAAATAGATAAGTAAAATTCCTTTAAATTGCGTTTCTCTCTTACAATCACAATATTTTGAACGATCATTTTTGGAATAAATCAAGCATAAAGCTTTTTTTATCTTTTAATCAAATAGGAACTAAACTTAGGGCTTCACTCTTCAAACAATAGCAAATATTCTAATGGTATTTGATTTTCTTTAGCACTCATAGTATATGGCTTAAAGTCGGAAGAGAACTAATTCTTTAAGGGATTTTTTTTTCTTTCTATCTTTAATCATTTCACCCCAGTCAAGTCGAGAATGCTACTAATATGCTGGAGTTACAGAGAGTGAAAGTGAAAGAGAATAGAGAGGATTGAGGAAAGAACAAAAGATAAACAGGATTCAAGATGATAGATCATCGCGATTGACTTTCATTTAAACTGTTGAATATTGTAGTAAGTAAATGGAACAAAGTTCCACATGCGGAAAGAAACTGTTGGAGTAGAAGTGAAAGTTGCATTTAGCAATTTCAACAGTAAATGAGTTGGATTGTTATCATAGGATACGCCATTAGCGGCCACAATGTCAACAATATAAGACAGGCAGATGACAAAATACTGATAACAGACACGAAAAGAAAATTCCAAGACCTTCTACAGAGGATAGCAAAGGAAACGGAAAAAATAGGAATAAGCATAAACATCAAGAAAACTTAATGCAGAGTCATCAGCAAAAAGAAGACCCCAAAATGCCAACTCCAAGTCGGGGATACTAAAATCAAGCAAGAGCAGAAATTTATATATCTGGGAATTGTTCTGATAGAGGAAGAAAAGTGTGACACTAAGATCTGAAGGAGCATTGGCATCGTCAAAGACGCATTCCAAAAGCTAAGCAGAGATGAAAGACAGAGAACAGGAAGATTTCGATGGAAACAAAAAAGAGGGAACTGTGCTGTTTTGTGATATATACCCTCCTATATGGCGGTGAATGTTGGACGTTCTCCTCAAAGATGAAGAAGAGACTCGAAGAAATGTGGTTCTACAGAAGAATGCTGAGGATACCATGGACTGAAAATGTGAGCAACGAGAAGGTTTTGGATAGGATGCAAACAAAAATAAACTTATACTTAACATCACGAACAGACATGTGAAGTTTCTGGGACAAGTAATGAGGAAATAGGGCTTGGAGAATCTGATACTCACGGGACAGATAGAGGGAAATAGAGATAGGAGAAAGTAACACATGAGATACTTGATGGGTTTGGGCAAGTGGATGGCATAGAAGTGTTTGGGGGAGATCTCAAGAAGAAAAATGTTAAGAGTGACACGGGATAGGGTTAAGTAGAAGTCCATGGACATCTACGTCCTGAAAGAACATGGCACATAAAGAAGAAGAAGAAGAAGAAGAAGGAGGAGGAGGAGGAGGGGGAGGAGGAGGGTAGACGCGTGATCTATTAGTAACATTAATGTTCTCATGAAAATGATCTTAATTTTCTGGTATTGCGTAAAAGTTAATACATCAAGTATATTTCCTAATCTAGACGTCATCACAACATCAACCAGTTACGCATTGAAGCGTATTACACCACGGTAATCAATGAACTACGATGTACTGATTAGTATTAATTAGCTTGTGTTATATGATCCTTTGCACTCACAACATCTTATCGTGAATTTCTGCTGGACCTGATTCAGTGTCAGTCATAATCTTTTATCAACGTAGTAATTTCTTGGGCCTTATCACAACTGTTATCATCCAACAAGCCAGAACTCAAGTGTATTCATTTGCCACTATAAACAAATAGTCTGTTAGCTTCTAACCATTCTTTTATTTTTGAGAAATTTTCTTTGACAAAACTGAAATCCAACTTTTGGTGCTTGTTATTTTGCACACCTAAAAAGAAAAGATGATCGAAGTTTACCGATGCATTGTGTTTGTCCAAATTCGGATAATAATTCGTCCACATTCGGAATAACAATTTCGGATAACACTGTCCAAAAATCCAACTCTTCTCGTTAATGTTTTCATCAATATTTATAGAATTGAAAAATTTGTCTAAACACCTGACAATTTTTATCTCAAATCTCTGCAAAATTTGATGACCAAAAAAGAAATTGTTGAAACGATTCTGTGTATCTTAACCGCATTTTATCCATTGACTTTAGTTAGAGGTAATGTATTTTAGATATTACAGAAAAGATTTATTATACACTTGGTTACAGCAATATGATCAGGTAAATTGTTCATTTGATCGCCATAGCTTATCCACAGTGCTGCTGTTTTTGTACATGGTGCTTCTGAAGAAGCCAACCGATAAGCCTTAACATCTATATTTTTGATAGAATCTTCAGAATCTTATATCTCCTTAATTTGCCTCTTTCGTCGGCACTTAGGATTTTCCGAATTTCCTCTAGCAATATAAAAAATAGCACTGATGTGGCTATATAAATTATTTATATTATTCTAACTGTTTTCTAATCTTGAATGCTATATTCGCAACGTTTCGGTCGTTGTACGCTTCGAACTTCTTCAGATAATTAGAATTATAAACTAAAGATTTTTTCTTCGATCACTTGAATCGATTGTTCTCGTTCCATGGATCATGCTGCTTCCGGATGATTTAGTTATTTTCATTTCACTCAAATTTCTGAGTTGTGTCTGTGTGTTTTTTGTCTTGTTTTTTGTTTTTGTTTTTTTGTTTTTTGTTCATCAATGCCGTAGTCGGGTATTGAGCTCATAACTATTTGGGTCAAGTCCCTGCATCCGACCAAAGCTTTTATTTATTGGGCTATGTGTCCTTGAGGGCTTGAGAACAACAGTTCAAATAATGTAAATAACGTAAATAATTACAATTTCTCATCTCAGAAATATAGACGAAAAATGGCTATTGATAGCTCGAACGTACGTTTTCCTAGGTTACATATGGCCAGCAGTAATTGGATCATATACCGTTTCAAGGGCGTGACTTATTCTATTATCTTTTATATTATCCTCAATAACAACCAAGAAAACATTATAGTTGGTGGCATCCTCTAAGTCACGTAAGAACTTCTAATTTTCTTGGTCAGAAACAATTTTGCATATTTTTACATACTTTATCTTTATTTAGATATGCTGCCCCCACACGAGCATTGTTGAAATCAGACCCTGGTGATGAGGGTGGACGTTATGGACTTCTTTCGATTGCTGATACAAACGTGGATAGCCGGCAGTACATCCGGGTGTTTTTATATACGAGACACCATCTCAAGAAAGATTGCCAACTAGGCTTAAGCCAAAATGTCCCGTCTACCCAATTTCACTCACGCGGCCTGGATCAACCCGTGGTAGAATTTTCAGGCTTTTTTAAATGTGCCGCACGCTTCGATCGCCTCTTCTAAACCGATAACATCAATAAGTCACCTTCAAACCCGGGCTTCATAGTCAGAAAGTGAACGTTTTAAGCACTTGTCCACGCAGCCAGTTATGATATTTACAGCATTTGCAACTTAGAGATATTTTCAGCAAATTCATTCCACTAAGGAACTACTTTGTTTCAATATTTCTTTTTAATTTTAATATTTGAATTTGTTCGCATCCCGAAGCCTGCATTTCATTTATTTTACAAATTAAATTCTGCAACTTCTCTTCAGAGACGAAACAACTGTATCTCTTTGACTTTGCTTAACACAAATATATTTATTTATTTTTTAAATTAATAAACAAATTTTAATTGCTAATTCGTCTTATCGGTCGATTGTAAATGAATTCTGTTGGTTAATTTTAGCGATTCAGGAAAGCTGCCAATTGATTTAATAAATAAAAATTAATTTATAAATAATTGCGCTATATCATTTTCATTTATCTGAAAGAACAGGTGAATTTTTTACCTTTTCTAATGGTATTGCGTGTAAGCGAATATAGCTAACACAACTGGAACAAGGGTCTTTGATTAACAATTCGGAACAATTATACTTTATACAAACTGCACATCCGGTATTTGCAAGTGGTCATCGGACTAGGTACTGACAAGGTTCGATGTTGCTTAACTTCGGTGATTTTAAAGAGACCCGTGTTTCAACGTAATATAACTGTAAGACTACCCACGCATCAAAGCTTATAGCACTTGTTATTCTCAAACGTTAGGCTTGACGTTGCTTAACTCTGGTAATCGTACGGAAACCGGTGTTTCCACGTGATGTGTCCGTAAAGAAAGAGTTTACTCAGAAAGTTATTGAGCATATTTTCTTTTGCCCAGTGTTCCAATTATTATAGGTATCACAGTAGTTTAAAGATTGAGAAAACCACCAAGGTAACTCCTTTTTAAAAAATTATTTCTCTGATGCTTAAAAAAGGTGGTACAGTCTTTATTCATTAGGTTTGTCAAAATCACATTTTTCAGAAGGTAGCCTCTCTTCGCCATATACGGTTGTATTACTAGTTCCTATACGGTCACCGACGTTAAACAAAGTCGACCCTGGTCATTATCTAGATGGGTGAACGCTTGGGAATACCAGGTTCTGTAAACTACGTTGTGCAGATGGAATAATGGGTTTATGGCTACATCGCATTGAAACACCGGAACCCGTATGCTCACTGACGTTAAGCAACGTCGAACCTGAACATTATCTATATAGGTGACCGATTGGGAATACCAGGTTCTGTAAGCTTGGGTGTTCAGGTGGAGTAATGGTCTCACTGACACATCTCTATGAAGCACCGGTAAGATCATAGAAGTTAAGCAACGTTGAGGCTAGTCAGTACCTAGATGGGTGACCTCTTAAGAATATCAGGTTCTATAAGCTTGGATGTACGGGTGGAGTAATGGCTGCATCATCACTTTGAAAAACCGATCAATGTTTCTTGTATAATTACTTAAATTAAGCAACGTCAAGCCTGATCATTATAGAGATGTATGACCGCTTGGGAATACCAGGTTCTGTAAACTGCGTTGTGCAGATGGAATAATGGGTTTATGCCTACATCGCATTGAAACACCGGAACCCGAATGCTCACTGACGTTAAGCAACGTCGAACCTGATCATTATCTATATAGGTGACCGATTGGCAATACCAGGTTCTGTAAACTGCGTTGTGCAGATGGAATAATGGGTTTATGGCTACATCGCATTGAAACACCGGAACCCGAATGCTCACTGACGTTAAGCAACGTCGAACCTGATCATTATCTATATAGGTGACCGATTGGCAATACCAGGTCCCAAACGCACAGTTGTGCAGATGGAATAATGGGTTTATGGCTACATCGCATTGAAACACTGAACTGAATGCCTGCAATGACGTTAAGCAACGTCGAACCTGATCATTATCTATATAGGTGACCGATTGGCAATACCTAGAACGTAAACTGCGTTGCAGATGCAATACGAAGCTATGGCTACATCGCATTGAAACACCGGAACCTGAATGCTCACCGACGTTAAGCAACGTCGAACCTGACTGGCCATCTATATAGTGACCGATTGGCAATACCAGGTTCTGTAAACTGCGTTGTGCAGATGGAATAATGGGGGTTTATGGCTACATCGCATTGAAACACTGAACGAACGCGTGCTCACTGACGTTAAGCAACGTCGAACCTGATCATTATCTATGAGGACTGATTGGCAATACCAGGTTCTGGCAAACCGCGTTGTGCAGATGGAATAATGGGTTTATGGCTACATCGCATTGAAACACCGGAACCCGAATGCTCACTGACGTTAAGCAACGTCGAACCGACCGTTATCTATATAGGTGACCGATTGGCAATACCAGGTTGTTCCAAACTGCGTTGTGCAGATGGAATAATGGGTTTATGGCTACATCGCATTGAAACACGAACCCGAATGCTCACTGACGTTAAGCAACGTCGAACCTGATCATCTATATAGGTGACCGATTGGCAATGTCAGGTTCTGTAAACTGCGTTGTGCAGATGGAATAATGGGTTTATGGCTACATCGCATTGAAACACCGGAACCCGAATGCTCACTGACGTTAAGCAACGTCGAACCTGATCATTACCCATATAGGTGACCGATTGGCAATACCAGGTTCTGTAAACTGCGTTGTGCAGATGGAATAATGGAATGGCGTGGCTACATCGCATTGAAACACTGGAACCCGAATGCTCACTGACGTTAAGCAACGTCGAACCTGATCATTATCTATATAGGTGACCGATTGGCAATACCAGGTTCTGTAAACTGCGTTGTGCAGATGGAATAATGGGTTTATGGCTACATCGCATTGAAACACCGGAATCTGAATGCTCACTGACGTTAAGCAACGTCGAACCTGATCATTATCTATAGAATGACTGATTGGCAATACCAGGTTTTAAATCGCGTACAGCAGATGGAATAATGGGTTTATGGCTACATCGCATTGAAACACCGGAACCTGAATGTCACCGACGTTAAGCAACGTCGAACCTGATCATTATCTATATAGGTGACCGATTGGCAATACCAGGTTCTGTAAACTGCGTTGTGCAGATGGAACAATGGGTTTATGGCTACATCGCATTGAAACACCGGAACCCGAATGCTCACTGACGCAAGCAACGTCGAACCCGATCATTATCTGGCGATAGTGACCGACGGCAACAATGGTGGTTCTGGGTAAACTGCCGCAGATGGAATAATGGGTTTATGGCTACATCACTGAACACCGGAACCCGAAAATTGCTCAATGCCGATTTTTTTGAGCAACGTCGAACCTGATCATTATCTATAGCAGGTGACCGCTACTGGAAATACCAGGTTCTGCAAACTGCGTTGTGCATGGAATAATGGGTTTATGGCTACATCGCAATGAAAACACCGGAACCTGAAACGTCACTGACGTTAAGTAACGCTGAACCCGATCAGTTACTCATATAGGTGACCGATTGGCAGCACTTGTGGTTCTGTAAACTGCGTTGTGCAGATGGAACAATAAGTTTATGGCTACCCGCATTGAAACACCGGAACCCGAATGCTCACTGACGTTGGGCAACGTCGAACCTGATCATTATCTACAGTACCTGATTGGCAACACGAATCGCAAACCGCGTTGTGCGATGGAATAATGGGTTGTGGCTGACATCGCATTGAAACACGAACCGAATGTTCATCAGACGTTAAGCAACGTCGAACCTGATCATTATCTAGATAGTGAATTGATTGGCAATACCAGGTTTTGCAAGATTCGATGTGCAGATGATGTTGTCTCGGAAATGCTAATGAAAAAGTCGAACTCTAATTCTCGTTAGGTTCGTTATATTCACTTAGGCAAAGATACTCCGTCGCTTCTCCAACAACTATAGCTTAATTAATAAGACGTGCATCAACCAAAAAACATGTAATTATAATTTTTACAGTTGAAATATATTTTTGGCTTTAAATAAACTGAAAAGGGTTAATAAGCCGTAGAAAATGAAGCAGTCATCGACATTTTTTCGTCACTCGAAAGTTCAAGCGTTTCAAAGTCTTTCGTGTGGCTTTTTTATTTTTTGAACTTGTGACCGTGACATTTTCTACCCAAAACAGTATCTGTTTTTACCCCGAACAACAGAATTACGACACAACATGAAATTAGCACGAAACGCTGTCTGTGTTGCAATTACAGATTCACCAAGCGCAGAAACGTTTCAACTACAAACAGATAGCGTGCACCCATCCAAGCCATAGTGGTATCTGACGTTATTTTTAAAATAAATAATAAATGATTAGCTACATGAAAACATCATTGCCAATCGCGCAGGTTCATTAGCATCACAAGGGTCATGGTTTAAAATGTGGGAGGTACTGCTGCCACACTCTGTGTATTCAAACAAATTGAATACAAAAAAAACATTCAAAGAATACAAGAAAAAGTTTCTTGGGAAATAATTGCTGTTTATGTAAAAGATAAAAATTTTAAAATAAAACAAATTCTTCCTAAGTAGGTCAGTCAGTTTTTTAAGTGCCATAAAACATTTTTAAGTATAAGTTTTAGTTCCTCACTTAACCTAAATCAACATTATTCTGGAGGCGTTTTGCTCGTACAGTCGAACAATATATAGACATGAACGATCGAAGTGTGACACAATATGACGACTACAAATTTGTACTCGGGGCAACAGAAATTACTCCCACATTTTAAAGGTTTAAAAATACCTGAAGTAACTTCTTTTTTAAAAATATTTTACTGTTGTTTAAACAAAGGTTTGCATTTTGTATTCATGTCGTTTTTAAAATTATATCCTCCAAAATGGTAGCCCCATTCGCCATACAATGTCATAGACAATTTCTAAAGTTTTTCATTAAATGAAAATTCGAGCGCTTCGAGGCCTTGTACGTGACGTTTTTAAGCGCTGGACCTGTGGCCGTGAAATTTTTAATCCATAACAGTATCGATTTTCTAACCCGAACAGCAGCATTACGACGTCAGATATTTTTTATAACCATTTCACTCCAAGCAAGGCAGAATCGCCACTAGTGCGCAGTGGGGTTACATTAAAAGAAAAAATAAGGTACAGTGGATGTCGAAGAAAGGATAAGAGATGAGTGTAAATCAAATAGATAAAATATGGCAATTGTCGTTTCATTTAAACTTTTGAAGGTTGTAGTTACCAAGGAAGCAAGAAAACTATAGGGAGTTTCACAAAAGGGAAGTGCAAGAAAATAATATTTTTAGAGTAGAAAATGCTGTTACACTTAACTATTTAGACAGTAAATGAGTGGAACATTGATGTCAGTCTAATACAATGAGTAAATATGTGTGGTTGGGGAACCAGAATTAAAAACTTGTCAGAGCAGTTTTTATGAAAATACTTGTAGAAAAAACAGAGGAAAACTACATCTTGTCGATGAGAAAGTAACTGAAGGCGAGCTTCTAAGTCAGGATTGATTATATCGCAGATCCACCTCCGGATTTTTTCGAGAACCTCAAGATGAATAGCAGGAGCACTCGACCAGTTTTAAATCACACACCGCTCTCTGTCTTGGAATTACAGATTCACCATTCCTAAAAACAACAACTTTTCAGCAGCTAACACACGGTGTGTACCGATTCAATCTATGATAATAATTGGTGGAACCCGAATGCTCACTGACGTTAAGCAACGTCGAACCTGATCATTATCTATATAGGTGACCGATTGGGAATACCAGGTTCTGTAAGCTTGGGTGTTCAGGTGGAGTAATGGTCTCACTGACACATCTCTATGAAGCACCGGTAAGATCATAGAAGTTAAGCAACGTTGAGGCTAGTCAGTACCTAGATGGGTGACCTCTTAAGAATATCAGGTTCTATAAGCTTGGATGTACGGGTGGAGTAATTTGAACACAAAGAAAAAATCCGACGATTAAGTGAAACAGCTTTTATACGATTCTGGCAATCATATTTTAATGATTGACAAAAACATCAACGGAACTGTTATTGAAAAATATATTTCTTTATTATTTAAACGAAGGGCTACAATTTTTACGCATTTAGTTTTAAAGTTATATCCACTAAATAGTGGCATCTATCCGCCATAGACATTTTAAAGTTACCTCAACCAAATGGTGGCCTCTATCCGCCATGGGCATTTTAGAGTTACCTCCACCAAATGGTGGCCTCTATCTGCCATAGACATTTTAAAGTTACATCCTCCAGATGGTGGCCTCTATCCACCATAGATATTTCAAAGTTACCTTCACCAAATGGTGGCCTCTATCCGCCATAGACATTTTAAACTTACATCCTCCTAATGGTGACCTCTATCCACCATAGACATTTTAGATTTACATCCTCCCAAATCGTGGCCTCTATCCTCCATAGATATTTTAGTGTTACATCCTCCAAATGGTGGCCTCTATCTGCCATACACATTTTAAAGTTACATCCTCTACCATAGACTGTTGTAGACGATTTCTAAAGTTTTCCGTCACCCGAAATTTCGCGCGCTTCGAGGTCATCAAGGCTTTCTTTTAAGCGCTGGACCTGTGGCCATAAACTTCCAACCTATCGCAGTATTTATTTTTTATCCGGAACAGCATCATTCTGATGTAAAATGAAATGAGCACGAAAATCTCTCTATGTTTCAATTAAAAATTCACCGGTATTAAAATAAAATGAGTTTCAATAGCAAACAAATCTACAATGGGAATGGATTTTACTTTTACAAAATCAAAAGAAGGATTTGCAATGTAATCAATCCTAACTTCGTATCAACTTCAGTCACTTTGTCAAACTTTTACAAATATTTTCATGGTAACTGCTTTTACAATCTTTTTACTATGGTGCCCTGCAACCATATGAATTTAAGTGTGCTATTAGATTGACTTTTTTTAACGTTGAAATAATTTAATGTAAGCGCCACTTCTACTGTAACAGTACTAGCACTCCGGCCCTTGAAATATTCTTCAGTTTACTTATTCTCCTGATAAATAAAACCTTCAAAGTTTTAAATGCAACGTCAATCACCATACTCTTCTTGAAT
The DNA here is from genome assembly GCA_037127315.1 of Ascarosepion bandense. NCBI lineage: Eukaryota > Metazoa > Mollusca > Cephalopoda > Sepiida > Sepiidae > Ascarosepion > Ascarosepion bandense. Next base: position 5,403,256 of record JBBBDQ010000515.1, read on the forward strand.
CTCGTTAATCTTTCATCCTTTCCTCAATGCTCCCTATACCCAGACTTTTCTCTTACTTTCACTCCCGGCATGCTCGTGGAAATTCTGCTTTGCTTAGGGTGAAATGATTAAAAACCAAAAACAAGAAATTAAAAAAAAAACATGATCACATACATTTTACATAGATAAAACCCTTTGTAAGATGTGAGTTACCTGAAACTACAATTTCTTGTATTTCTTTAATGCGTGGTCTGCCAGGGATCCCTTCAATGACTCTATAAGAACCGTTTACAAATAATAATTATTATTATTAGGACATTGAATAAGTTCTCTTTGATTTTTCATGAAAAGTAATAACGGTTTATTTACAAAAGTTAGTAAGAAACATGTTACTATCGCTATCCACTACTTTTTCCTATATATCTGGCAACATTTGAATTCCACGTTGGAAAAACGACACGTACTTTGAGGCTAACTGCTAGTCAACCAATTTTTTGGCATCTTTATAAAAATAAAAGTGCTGATCAGCAAGGCCATGTGCCATCGATCAGAAAAAGTAATAATCGGACAAAGCAGTGTCTAGCGAATACGTCGGATGGGATAGAACTTCAATTTAATCGTTTTTAAGTAGATTTTCACCAGTTTTGCAACAAGTGACCTAGTGTCGTCATGTTGCAAAATCACTTTGTCATATTTCTGCTCGTATAGCAAACGATGTTTCTTCAATGCACGGCTCAAATGCATAAACTGTACTCGAGAGCAATCTCTCATGATGGTTTCAGTTGTTTTGATCAGGTTCATAATAAATTCCACCCAGCTGATCCCGCCAAATGCAGATCAGAAGCTTCGAACCATAGTTAGTCGGCTTTGACGCCGATGTTGATGCATAGCTGAGCCCACCCCACGATCTTCTACGCTTAGGGTTATTGTAGTGTATCCACTTTTCATCGCCGGTCCCGATACGATGCAAAAAACCTTTTCTGTACTGCCGTTAATGTAGGTGATCAATCGTGACAAGACGTCGTTCTACATTTCTCGGCTTCAACTCGTACGGCACCGAATATTCTTACTGTTGAATCATTTCTAATGCCTTCAAATGCTTCGAAACTTTTGTATGATAAACTCCTAATGGTTCTGCATTTCATGACTCCAATTCTTTGTCTTCAAACTTTTTCGGTATGCCAGAGCGTTCTTTATCTTCAACATCAAAATCATTATTTTTAAGCGTCTAAATCAATATCTGAGAGTTGTTTCCGACAGAGCATGATCGTCGTAAGTCTCAATAAGAATTCTGTGTGCTTCGGCGGCAGATTTTTTTGAATAAACTAGTGCAGTAAAATTACCCGAAAATACACCTTTTTGTCAAAAATCCGATATGTTTAATGCTATGAAAAACAAAGTGTTTCAAACTGAATTTTCAAGGTTGTTTATAGTTCTACCTTATAGATGCGTTATCATCTAAACTTGCACGCAGTTCTAGGAACGCCATCTGTTGGAAAAGAGCAAGAACTTATTAAAGGTCTTAATGTTATTATTATTATTATCTCTTTTAATTTCTTTTAAACAATCTACCGCGCCAGTCTCGATCAGAGACGTTGAGAAAGAACTATGTTTTAAAATTTAAGTGCTAACTTGTGAGTTGACATGTATATTAAGCGATTGGGAAAATATTCAATATTTCATAAATTATTATTATTGTTAGTATTATTGACTTTTTTCACTTTGGTAAGACATTCCGGAATTTCATTTTGCACGGAAGAGAAAAAATAGAGAAATTCATTGATTTTTACAGGAAATCTCTGAAAGGAATTTGGCACCTGCAAATGTGATAAATAATCTGATATGTTTGGACATGTGTATTCTCTTGGAGAAAGATAAACGCTCCAAAAACTATGGTTAGTAAATAGAAGTCTGAAGTTAAACAGGAAATTAAATTCTTTGGCTTGGAGTTGATCGGATTCTTCAAAATACATTTTTCGAAAGATAGATATTATGAAACAGTGATAAAAATGGACTTATCTCGGTTCAACTGTTGTTAGTTAATACTTTCCTGATAATTAGTCGAAATAGAGAAGAAAGAGGAGGGAGAGTGAAATGAGGAAGAAGATGAGATGGAAGAGAAAGGAGTAAGGACAAAAAGAAGGAAGAGGAGGAGGAACAAGAGATAGAAAGTGAGAAGAGAGTAGAACATAATGGAAAACTGACTGGGACAAAATAGAACTGAGTTAGAGGGAAAGCAAACGAGAAGGAAAAGAAAAAAGGGAAAAAACTTTTCAAAAATCATTGAAGGAAAAAAAAACAGTAAAAAGAAAGTAAAAGACAGAAGCAGAAAAACAGTGAGAATAAAGAACAAATAATTAGCAATAATGATATAAATAATAATGTAAATAATAATAATAATATAAAATATATGCAATAAAAAACAATAAAAAAATGCCTTCTTCTTCTATGTGCTGTGTATCTTCAGGATGTAGACAATTACAGCTTTCCATGACTTCTATTTTTAGTAGCATTTAGTAATGTTTGTCTTTCCCATCTATGGGTTAAATAGTAGTATCTATCTAGAAAAATCATTACTCTTCTCAAATAATTTTAATGAAATATTTGCTAAAAAAAGTATTATTCTTACACTTTTTTATGATCGTTTCAACACATGCAAGATAGGACCTCCACTGGTTACTTTTAGAGAAAAGAAAAAAGCTATAGAAAATTTCGAAGAAAGGTTAAGAGAAAGATGGAATTCAAGCTAACAGAAGATGTCAATAGACGTTGCACTTAAACTTCTGAAGATTGTAGGTATCAAGGAAGCAAGTATATGGAAGGGAGTTCCACAAAGAGGAAGTGCGAGAAAAGAAACTGAAAGTAGAAGTGGCGGTTATATTTGACTAATTTGATGGAAAAAGTGTGTAACCTAGATGCCAGTCCAGTATCACAAGTAATGTGGTCGGGGTACCAGGGAATTAAACTCGTCAGAGCATAAACCGTTAAAATATTTATAAAAAAAGTCTGAGAGAAGCCACATCCCGTCGGTGAGAAAGTGACTGAAGTCGAGCTGCCAAATCAAAATCGATTAGGTTTTATCGAGAACCTAGAAATAAACAGCAAGAGCATGTGAGTGTCAAATCTTTCAAGCCTGTTTTCTCATTATTTAACTTAACCTTCTCTTTTTAATTATGTGTTGTTTTTTTGTTGTTTTTTTTTTTGTTGTTGTTTTTTTCTTATTTTCCTTAAAACTTTGTCATTGTTCACACTCCCCGCCTATGGTCCCCTCAGCTTACTCCTGTAGAATAATATCACAGTTGCCACATATCTCCTACTCAGGCATGAAGAAAATGTCCAATATTTGCTGATATCATATTAACTCTGTTATATCTTTTTATATATTTTTCAAATGTAGTTTTGGAGTCGATTACACAGGTAGAACGACGCAACGCGTAGATGCTAGGATTAAGCAACACGGGCCTACAAAAATAATGAATAAAAATTTTCGTTTGGTGACGCCATTCGAAATACATTCGGGTTTTCTTTTGTTGACTATTTAATTAATAATCTGAACTGCGCTCGTGATTTTAGTGTTGACTAGTTCTCTGTTTTGGCCAGATTACATTCGTTTTATCTGAAGGTGTTGGATACGCCTTTTACGACGGTTCTCACTTAAACGAAGAGAGGATTTGCTTGGATTGTCTTTGTAGAGTCTCAAGCATCTTTAGGTTAAATAAATTTAAACCAAAGAATTTTCCCCTTCCTTTGTTCATGTCCCCTATTATATATGAATATATTTTTCCATAATTTTTCCCTGTTAGTGTTCTGATTAGTGGGGAACAAAAGTGGTCAACTGGTACTTTTTGTTTTAAATATTTGTCATAGGCTGCAGTAAAAAAGTTTCTTTTGCTTTTATTGCCAAATCGAAATTCACTTTCATCCATGATTGTTTGATCATACAATCATGGATAAAAGTATTTTTAAGACCCTTAAAAAATTCTCCTAATTTTGAAAATTGCACGTTCATAAAAGATTTCTCTTACGTGAGTGTTTGAAAAACGGCAAAATCAATTATGATGAATCGCTTGACGATACCAAAATTTACAAACGTATGTCGCGAAAAAACTCGTTTCTAAAGGGAAAATATTAAGAACTTCTACAATATAATTGTATATACTTCTACAATATATTGTATATACTTTTTAATACAGCTGTGTACTGGTCTAATTTAATTATGACCCAAAACTAACTAAGCAATTATATATTTATATATATATATATAGGTGTGTGTGTGTGTGTGTGTGTGTGTGTGTGTGTGTGTGTGTGTGTGTGTGTGTGTGTGTGTTTAGGCAGCAATTTTTTTTTAGACATGTCAGATAAAATAAATTGCAAACATTTTATCTGCTTATTTTTAATAAAATCCATTCGTACTCACGGATAGTTTTTCGCATATTATAATTGAAAGATGTAAGAAATGAGCTGTAACGCTGACAGATGATTTTATTATTTATTTCTTGAGCTTTCAATCTTCTTCCAAGATCATCTTCAGGGGTGTGATTTGCGGTAACAAAAAATAACCGCAAAATTGCGTAAGTAAAAATTACTGTAAATTTTCTTTTTGCTTCAAATATAACGGTTGACAAATTGCTTAGCGTTCATTAGAACGTGAAAATTGTCTAAAATGTATTTTTTATGTTGTAACGTCATGGTCGTGCACATGTTAAAATAAAAAAATGTTCTTTTTATAAACATGTTAGAACATTTCTTACATCTTTCAATTATAACACGCGAAAGATTATCATTGAGTATGAAAGGATTTTATTAGTAATAAGCAGACACAACGTTTGCAATTTATTTCATCTGACACACACACACACACACACACTCACACACACACACACACACACACACACATATATATATATATATATATATATATATATATATATATATATATATATGCAAAACTGTCTTTATTATAGTAGAGAGTATTTATTGATTTTAGTCGCTACTTTTCTTGTGGTTTGTTTCGTAAATATTCTGATTGTTGTAGCTTTTCGTTATTCTACTAATCAATTTTTTTCTTGATTTTAGAGATATGACAATTACTTCCATAACAAGGCTTTGTGTAAAGACGTTAATTAGGAACTGCCTTCCAATCGTTTCACTGTTTCATAAATTTATCAAAGTAATTAACACGAGAGACGCTGAATATTTATGTGGACATATTGTATTGATTTTATTGCTTTCAAGATGATTGGCTGAAAGTTTAGAGATGACGTTTCAAATGAAACCCTATCGGACTGAGTTCCAATTCAAGTTGATTTTGTGGCATTCACTTACGCACAAACGCCTTTGGGAAAAATATTATTCCATCTCTTCTCACTCCAGCTATTGGTTGAATAGCAGGACAGACTGGGTTCTATAGCCTTGCATGGCAACCAGTGCACCGCTAAAAACAACAGCAACCTTCTGCAGGAAAAAAATCTGCCTAGTCAATCATGAATAGAAAGATACATAATCACCCAAGTGTGTATCACGTGTGGAAGTTGACTGTCTTTATCTATTCTCCCTACAGCTATTAAGTCCTTATCTCATCAAACCAAATTCACAGAACTAATTCTGGAAATAATGCACCAAGGAAGCCCTTTCTTTGTTTCTTTAAAAAAAAGACTTTTTTTCAACTAAAACATAATCATCAAAATAGCTTATCTTGGTAAGTTTGTTCTTTTAGCAGTTTTTACTTACTTTGTTTTCAGAGTGAAACACATTTCAACTGAATATATTCACTTCACACCAGTAAGACATAAATATTACAAGGAAACAAACATAGCAAAACAATCTGAAAATACTAAAACCGTCAACATAATACCCTACAAAATATATAACACTTACAACTGATCATCCTCAAACTATATATCTATAAAATATACGTTTACCTTGAAAGTTTAAAACTTTGTATGAAATATCTGTATTTGAAAAAAATATAATTGCAATCAAAATGTTTAGTTGATGCTACAAAATTGTGTTGAAAACATTTTAGATTTCAGTATTAAATAACCCATTAATGCTAAAGAAAATCTACCAACATACTTATATTATTTGATGAGTGTATTGCGTGTTAACACCCATCCAGCATCTTATTTTTTAATCTCCCCTACCTTTTTATTGAAAATATATCATTTTATTTAATAATGGCGAAGTTTTCCTTAAATGAATTAATGAATCTACATAGCTTTCTCCCTTTTGGGGTGTAGTTATACAGAAGATACTTATCTCCCTTTTAAATCAGATGGATCACATGGTACACTGCTAAATGTCGTCACTCGATTGGTAGTTATGAGTTATCTTCATCTAGCACGGCTCTAATTTACTTGTTCACCACTGCTGTAGCCTCACAACTCTTTGGGTCAAGTCACTGGAACTAACAAATGTCTATATCCAATGGCCCTGGTGTTTACGGCAATGGTGAACCAGTAACTTAGAGTTGTTTTAGAGGAAGATAACTCATGACTACCAAAAAGTTTTCGCACAAAGAAATGAGAATGATATATCCTAGTGATCGTAATAAAGGGTTTGCTTCGAACTTCCTAGCACCTGAAGAAGGCCGGAGCATACAACGGCCAAAACGTCGTACAAATGGCAAGAAAGATGAGAACAATAGTCTGAATAATGTAAATAGTGGAAATACGACCTCATCTCAGAAATATAGACAAGTAATAAACTTGTTTATAAAGACCGTCTGGAAAACATCGTTCAAACATAATCTTTAATAGATTCTCATATTTCAGTAGAGGCTGTGTTTTTATTCATTTATTAAACAATATATTTATAAATTTACATCTATCGGTTTTAATATTCGAGAAATTTTGCTATAAAATAGGCACCTTCCGACAATAATCGGTTCAACGTCACTAACTAGACATCGTCATAGCTGATGCGAGTATTCAATAATAATACATGAGAATCCATTAAAAATATAGTTTAAACAAATAAATTAAAATATATTAGAATAAATTCATTTTCTAAAAATAGGCTTGGTTTATGTTAGGATACAAAACAGAGCAGTTACATATCTTTCGAGAATCGGCACACACACACACACACACACACACACACACACACACACACACACACATATATATATATATATATATATATATATATATATATATATATGAGTTCAAAAGTAGTATCTGGGCTTTGTTTGCTCTGTACGACCTATGTGCCCGAGAGGTCAAGACACGTCAGTGCTAATGACGGTTTACCATAGAGAATATCAATAATATCATATAACCATAGTTTGTGTTAAATCCATTATTGTTGTGGACATAGGTTGATGTTCAGTTTATATAAAAAAAAATTAGTTGTAGTTGTGATAGAGTTAGTAGATAGAACAGTATATTTTTTGATTCGTTGGATTTGACAGGAAGGACAGCTTTTCTATTTTTTAATTATTTTACGAGCTTTTTGGATCGAGTTGAATATCATAGAGTTATGGTATTAGAGGAGCTTGAAAGTATTTTCGAATTATTTCTTTTCGTGTAAATATTGAGGGTCGCAAATTCCGAGTGCTCTTAAGTAGTTTCCAATGATCGGAATTTATATTACGGATTTTATTTTGTTGTTATGGTGAGAATAGAAATTTATGAGATCATTTTTATTCGTTGATTTTTTGCGGAAACTGTGTTTATATATAATATTTCAGCAATCTATGAATACCTCATACAAATATAGAATATATTGATATAGAAATGGGGCCCATTTTGCAGATCGTGCCCGAGGGGAAAAAGCTCAACCAGAGCTACTTTCCGAGACAAGCAAAATTTTTAAATAAAAGATGAAAATTATGATCGCCTGCAAAAAAATATCTTCTCCCAAACAGAATACCTGATTCGACAAATAAATTTTATTGATGGGTACATAGAAAGTTAATGTTTCCTGGAATGTATAAAAGTATTATGATATCGATTGGAAGCAATTTTACATTCGTTGCCCAAATGGACGGAACTGTAGTCGTCGTAAGAGGGAAAATGTTATCTATATTTTAATACGCTTGTAAATGTTGATGTCATGCTTGGTATCACTTGGAGGGAAACAGAAAGCCAGAAATATACAGAATAAAATAGAGAGAGACAGGAACGTAGAGAAAAAAAGACTGTGGTGGCGAAGGATTGGAAAGACAAACAGAAAGAAAGAGGGAGGTAGAGTAAAGGATAGAGAGAGGGGAACGTAGAAAGACAAAAATGGAAAACTAGTGAGGGATTGGAGAAACAAACAAAAAGAAAGAGGGACATAAAGAGAAAAGCATAAAAAGAGAAAAAGAAACGTAGAAAGACAAAAACACAGTGTGACAGAGTGAGAGATTGCAAATGCAAGTAGAAAGAAAATGAGACATATAGTAAAACAAAAACAGAGAGAGAAACGTAGAAGAACAAAAGTACAGTAAGACACAAAAAGGGACTGGAAAATTCAAACAGAAAGTAAGAGGAGCATAGAGAAAAATAGAAAAAGAGAGACAGACGAGGGGTACAGAGAGACAAAAAGACATATGGAACAAAAACAGAAATTGGAGAGATAATAAAAAGAAAATAAGAGTAATATAGAACAAAACAGAAAAAGAGAGAGATAGCGACGTAAAGAAATAAAATGGAAGTGCAAAAAAGGCAAAATGGAAAGAGAAACAGAGAGAAAGCGTGACATAGATTAAAAGGAAAAAGAAATAGAAAAACATAGAGAGAGAAAAAATAGTGCGACTCTGAGAGAAACACAGAAAGAAGGAGGGTGACAGAAAGAGGGGAAAGAAATGCAGTAAGACAAAACGACAGTGAAAACACAGAGAGAGTTTGGAGAGGCAAAAAAAGAATAGACATAGAGAGTAAAACAGAAAAAGAAGTGGAGAGACAAAAATATGGAGCGACTGGGGGGGGGGAGGGGGGAGCAGGTAAGATGAAAGAGGAGCATAAATTAAGATAGAAAGAGGGAGAGACGTGGAGAGACAAAAGGACAGTGAGAACAAATACGGCGATTGGTGAGGCAAACAACAAAAACAGGGACATAAGGTAAAACAGAAAGAGAAAGAGAGAGAGATGAGGACGCAGAGAGATAAAAAAATGAGAAAATAGTGAGGAATTGGAGAGACAAAGACAAAGAAAGAGGGTTATAGAGAGTAAAACAGAGAGAGAGAGAAAGATAGAGAAACATAGAGAGACAAAAATATAGTGACATCACAAAGAGAGGTTAAAGAGAGACAATCAGAAGGAAAGAGGAACTAAACTGAAAAAAATGAACATATATAGACACAAAGACTGTGGAAACACAGAGAGGGATTAGATGGGCAAACAAACTAAAATTAGGACACAGAGAGAAAAACAAATGAAGAGAAATAGGGAGAGAATGACGTAGACAGGTAGATAAACAGTGTGGGATTAAAGAAACAAACAAACAAAAAGGGAGTGGGGCATAGAGTAAAACAGAAAGATAGACGGGAACGTAGAGAGCCAGAAAGATAGTGAATCACAGAGTTATTAGAGAAGCAAACAGAAAAAGGAACATAGAAAATAGAACAGAGAGAAGACGAGGTACGTAGAGAGACTAAAAGTAAGTGCGACACAAAGTGGGATTGGAGTGGTTCTTCTTAGATAAAGATAATTGTTTTTAGTGAAAGGTGAACCTTTTCTGCCTTCTATCAGTATGGCTGATGCTAACCTCCAGAAAAATAACTCTCTGCGTCTTCTTAGGCGAACATTTTCTGCTGACATGAAGTTTAGATATTATATTGAATCAATTGAGAATTCTGCTTCTAGAAATTTTGGTTCACTCTGTTGGATCAGACGATTTTTATATTTATAAGTTACACATTTATAAGTCTACCATTAGTCCATGAATTGAATACTCCTGTCACATCTGGTCCGGTGATTCTATGTATTTAGAACTTCTTGATAAGAAGAATTTGTAATCTTCTCGATCCTGACCTGGCATCTCGACTTGAGTCACTTTCCTTCCACCATAACATAGATTCACTGCACCTTTTCTATAAATATGATAATTCTTCTGATGAGCTTTCTTTTTTGATACATAGACTTTATGAATGCCAGCGTCTCACCATGTTATTGTTAAAATTTCTAAATTTAACCTTAAGTTTTATTCTAGCAATTTCTTCTTTCGTACTTCTCGCTTGTGGTGCTCTTTTATGTCTTCTTTCTTTCCACTCAACTTTGCGCTTCAAAAATTTAAATACAATGTTATTCGTTATATAGTCTTCTTACTGCTTGTGTTTTCATTGTTCTCTTGCTTTAATAATGTGTTCATATTCTTTCACATTAAGTCTTAGGGGCTTTATTGCCTTGAATGAGGTAAATTGATAAAAAATTTAACTTATTTCCATAAACAGCCATTTTATTAATAGCCGCCTTTCTTTATTAGTACGTAAGTAGTCACTTAATGGCTTCTGCTCCAACGAACTTAAGTCACTGGTGCCTCAGCAACAGGTGTTTACTCGTGCAACCAGACTGACAACTGGGGCTCTCCTATTCACAGTTAGATCAACCAAATGCAGACGACGAATCTACTCCTGCAGCTTCTTTTCCCGCACTTCCCGCCTATGGAAATCGCTTCCTTATTCTTGCTTTCCTGACGGTTACAACCACCAGGAATTTAAATGCAAGGTCAATACTCATCTCTTAACTACTTGACCCTACTTCTTTCCACACCGTCCTGTAGATCCTTTCCTTTCTCTCCATCTTCGCAACTGTCATCACACCTGTATTCCCATCCTTCTCTTGCTCCTTTCTAACTGGTTCGTCCTTCTCTTCACTCTCCTCTAATCCTTTTACTCTTATGTAGCCCCCCTGCACATCAGTGACGTTACCGCCTTGCTCGGAGTGATATGATTAAGAAAAAAATTAGTACATCAACATTTACCAAATTTAAATAAACAGTATTTTAAATTTATCAGTACATACTTACCTATCTTTATTAATATATAACCAGTCACCAACCTTTATTTATAATAAACAATCAGTATTACTGGCACCTAACAGTCACCAGTCTTTATTAGTAAATAAACAGGGAAAAGAGGCTATTTATGTTTATTGATAAACGTGTTTTATCTGGTATTCTGGGACGGAGACAGTTTTCCCTTAACAAAAAGATGAGTTCATTCGACTATAAAACAGGCTACAGAAAGCGAAGAATTTTCGAAGGAGTGAACTTCATTCAATCAAAATCCTTCTTTTAAGAAATACTGTCTTGTAATTCTATTATAGCTTTCCCTCCAAAAATATTTAAGACTCCCGCTTCTAAGATTATAATTTTTCAAAATAAAAAAAAATCAACTATTTTAGAACAAATGAAAAACCCTAGTTTGATAATTTCAGGAATCCTATTTTTTCTCATAAGAAGAAACCTACGGTAAGTTCTCTATTTATTTACGAGAAAAAAGTAACACCCGGTGGTAAATATGTTACACACACAGACATTCACACACTATTCACCACATGACGATCTTTTTAACAAACGCCTTAAAAATTTTTGCATTTGAATAATATAGAATCGAATTGTTTGTTATTTTTCCAAAAAAGTAACTTTATAAATCTTTTTTACCACTCAATTTGAAATAAATAAATAAAATTTGTCTAATTTGTATAATGTGCTAATGTACCTTAGTTAAACACTCCCTTTTACTGATTGTGATAAATCTTTGGAAACAATGGATCTGTTCAAAAGAAAATAAACTAAATATACATTTTAATAACAATATTTCGAACCTGAAAATGGCAGAATTTGTGCGTTTTGCGCATTTCCAGGTTTATGCTTATTCTTATGTAATTTGATGTGTAAAATCAAATGGTATAAATTCAAAATGATGTAGAACAATATTAATAACAATATTACAATCCTAAAAATGGTAGAAATTGATCATCTTGTGCATTTTCATTTTAATGCTGATTTTTTTGTAATTTGATGAGTAGTATCACATGGTATCAATTAAAATTAATGTAGAGAAATGTTAATAATAATATTACGATTCTAAAAATGGCAGAATTTGTGCATTTTGCGTTTGATTAATTGTATTAATTATATCTCTGTAAATAAACTACTGGTGAAAATTATATTGAATATCTGCTGAAAAACTGCTATAATTATGAGTTATATCTTTCTTAAAGAGAAAGTCACTTCTGTCATAGAATAGAATTAAACACAAGGCAGCACATGACAGCATGTCAAATGAGAACGTTTTCTGGGTAGGGACTTGCTCTAAAGACTTTCAGTATTTCACTGACGGAATACGCAAACATTCTGTACATTTCAAAAGTGAACTCAAATATAAATACTTGAAATATCAAACATTGAATACTGTTGACATATCTAATCAATTGCTCCTGATATTTATCTCGAAGTTCTCGTCATAATCCAAAGATAGATCTGCAATGTAATTGGTGCTGACCTGGCATCTCGATTTCATTCACTTTCTCATCGCCGTCATGTAGCTTCCTTCTGACTTTTCTACTATATTTTCACGTCTTCTACTCTGACGAGATTTTTCCCCTGGTAACCCCATCACATAAATGTACTTGTGCTAATAGAATGGCATTAAAATCCCACCCTTTTACCGTTAAAATAGTCAAATATAACTGCCACTTCTATCTTAACGGTTTCTTTTTCTCACACTTTCCGTCTGTGGAACTCTTTTTCGTATATTTGCTTCCATGATAGCTACAATCTCCAAGAGTTTAAATGTAATTCAATGGCAATCTTCTATCTCCATTAATCCCACCCGCCTTCATAATTTCTATCCATCTCCCTAAAGTCTACCAACCACCCAAAATCCTCTCCTTGTCTTATCTTTCCATTTGGCATTCCTTGTACCCTGTATTTTACTCATTGTAACCTCCTGTACGCCCGTATCAATCCTGCCTTGCTTGGGGTGTTGATTATTTTTAAAAAGTATACTCTTCAAATTGATTGTGATGGGTGATGAAATATAGATACTTATTATATAACAGAATATAAGTGGTTTAAGTAAAACGGACGATCATTAATTGTGCTAAAAAGCCAGTCTGTTCAAAGATTGGAAGGGAATCTTCTATTATAAGCTCCTCCTAGAGAACTAAGTATTGGTTAAAACAAGCAGTGCCTGCAATTAAACCAATCGAGGGAGAAGAAAAAAAAAAGCATACAGAATTAAGAGAATGAATGTAATCCAGCTAAACCAAAATTCTTAGGTGACCAGAAAGAAACTGTTACAACTTTATTGGGAAGTTTACATTCATCCACAATCTTTACCTGATATGAAACATTCAGATTATCATTTCTTTTGCTCTTTACAGAAATGTCTTAATAAAAATAATTTCAATTCTCTGGAAGATTGCAAAACATACCTAACAACAGTTATTTGCTAAGCAAGATAAACAAAAATGTTCTAGAATGAAAGAATTAAGAAGTTGACTGAAAGGAAGCAAAAGAAAAAGGTGCAATGGGTAAATTGTCGCCATTTTATATTTTGTCAACTACACACTATAGTAGGATCAGTTGGGCACTGCCCGTAGAAAAAATTCAGCATGACGCAAAAAATACCTGACAGTAGTTGTTTGCTAAGAAAGGTAAAAAAGAATGTTCTAGAATAATGAAATTATGAAGTTGGTTGAAAGACAGAAAAATAATGAAAGAAATGAAAAATATATTGTTTAATTTGATAAAAAGTGAAACAAAACAAAAACACTGGATTTAGATGTTAAAAGTATTACTACTAATAATAATAATACTAATAATCCTAGCATATACTCAAAATTGCATGCCAAACAGAAGTTAAGCATAAGGTAACGCTTCAGCGGATATTTTTACAGGATTCTTTTAAGTATTTGTTTAAATCAACCTTTTTTTAAAGTTGTTTCTAATAGAAAAAAATTAATAGCCAAAATTAACCTCATGAAATGCAATAAAGCATTGTTTATTTACATCATTTTTACGAGTGGAATGTAGAATGATAGTAGACATCATGTTACTTCTAAATATTTAATTTATTTTCTTTAAAAAATCGAACTACAAAAGAGTTTTCATATGTTTCCTACAACAAAAAATATGCAAAATGAAAAAATATTAGGCTCGTGTCAAAATAATACGTATAATAGTTATATTTCTTCCCCCCAAAACATTTATTGATTTAAATAAGAATTGTTAGAACGTACACATTGTTGCCAACAATAAACAAATCTTTTCATTCTGATAGCATAGAAATTTTGGGTTTTGGAACGGAAGATCTATGCTGATAAATACAAAAAGGTCTTGGATGATATAATTCTAAAATTGTTAGAAATAGGGAATAAAAACTTGGAAAACATTCTGGTAAAATGCTTCGTTCAATAAATTTCACCCCTCAATCTAAAAAAAAAATTGTATTTTATCTTAATAAATAATATACCAAATATACTTTTTTGGTTAGTCCATAACAAAAGAAGCGTTAAAATCTATTTATTTGCTTATTTCATTGCTACACTAGAAAACCATCCTGTGCTCTTCCGTTACAACCCGAAATTCTTGACAATTAAAGAATGTAATCGATCCTGGCATCACGAATTCAGTCACTTTTCTACGACGTGACGTGTTAGCCTTCCGTCTTTTCAATAAATACTTTCTTAGAAATTGTTCCAATGAGCTTTTCACCTTGGTGCTTCGTCTACATGAATTTAAGCCATCTACTAGATTAGCAAGTAAGTCTCACCGTTTTAATGTTGGACGTGCTAGAGACAAAAGTAGGTTCTATTCTAACAGTTTCTTTTATCGCAGTTTATGCCTGTGGAATTCATTTTTGATTACTTGATTGTCTGCCACCTACAATCTTTGAAAAAAAAAAAAGAAAATCTTCACACTATTTACATTGTTCGGACTATTATCCTCATCTTTATTGCCATGTTTACGAAGTTTCGGCCGCTGTACACTCCGGTCTTTTTCAGGTTGTAAGAATTTCAAACCGAACCCTTTATTACTATAGCTCAGTCGATTTAGACGTTGGTTAGTTTCACTAGCTTGACCAAAAGGGTTGTGAGTTCAATACCAGACTACAGCGGTGCTGAACAAATAACTCAGAGAGTTAAGTGAAATAACTATATGGCTACCAGAAGTGGCATCGCACTTGAAATGAGAATGATATATCCCAGTGGTTGTAATGAGAATTCAGTTCGAAATTCCTAACATCTGAAGATAGCTGGAGTGTACAGCGGCCGAAACGTCGTAAACATGGTAATAAAGATGAGAACAATAATCTGAACAATGTAAATAGTGTAAATACTACCTTATTTCAGAAGTATAAATAAAGAAAATCTTCTTTAAATACATTTTTCAACACAAGTTTCAACACTCAAGTGGTACATACATCAGACTCTCTAGTGTATGAACCTGCGCTTGAGATATTTTTATTAAACTCTTGTTTTACTGGTAAGTTTTCATTCCACAGGCAGCTATAGCTACGATTTTATGAAATCGTCAGCTGCCCAAAAAGAATATGTTACAAAGGAAAGGCAAGAGATATGTTTTTGCACCGGTGTCTTCGTATAAGTTTCCATAACAAGGCTGAGTTCAACGTCATACATCAAATTTAAATAGACGATTTATTCAAAAGCCTTTCACAATGATTTTTCTAAGTATATCTTAGATGTAGAATGAGGTCAAAAGTGTGGATCACCAAGGGAGGATCAGGCTCACAACCCTATCTTAATTGCTATAGCAAGACAATCTTGCCGACCATTAAACCTATTCGTAGCACTATTGTAGCACCAAAGATAAACTGTTGGCAAGGATTATGGCAGTATTTACTAACTTAAATAAGGAGAGCATCTGAAAGAGTTGCAGAAGTTTTCAAATTCGTAGTGATTAAAGACAATGGTTATTTTATTGCATAAATTTACTTTTTAGTATTTCAATATCTTTTGTATATTTCTTGTAAATATATCTGTTAAAATGAGATGTTAATGTCATCTTAATATTTGCCTAATTTAGATGCACCCTGTATTGCACCCTGTATACAGTGTTCATCAAAATACTTTTACAGATGTTGGGGAAGGTTCTTCACACAAATGTCCATATAAGCATATGTCCACAAATCCTTAGTTTTTTAGTCATTAAGTTTAAAGAAAGTTTACTGTCGATAACGCTCTGTTGCCATTTAGTACTAAGTTACATTTGTCATTCGTGTACATTTGTAGCTAATCGATTTTCAACCTTTAAACATCCACGATTCGGTGCTGTTTACTGTCGCGTTAAGCAATGTTTTCAATAGGAATACGCTAAAACTCAACTATAGTTGCTGTAACAATTTAGAGAAAATAATTAAATTACATAACAATAAAATAATGAAATTGTACAACAATAACAATATTAATTACTCATTTTAATTTGCTCCATAGTAAATGCTTTTGTAATTGTAGAAACACCAACCAATGCCCCTTGTCTAAAAAGTGTTTAACTAAATCCCTGGTCTCGTCTGTAAAACTTACTAAAATTTATATTGGTAATACAATAATTTTTTTCAAAACGCGTTTTTACAATCATCTGTTAAATTTTACTAAAAAGGATAAACAAAATATGACATCACTTTCTAAATATTTTTGAAAGTTAAAAAAGAAAATAAAGCACCTAAAGTTAAATGGAAAATTCTCAAACAAGCTAGAATATCTAGACCGGTAAATGGACCATGCTCCCTTTGTCTAAAAAGAAAAAATTAGAAATTATTAAGTACTTGAGGAGTGACATATTACTGAATGTGAGGCATGAAACTACAGTAAATTGTAAACATATTAAAGAATTAACCTTACAATTCTGCTAGACTTGTAAAATATAAGGTATGAAACTCCAGCAATTATAAACGTTTTACAGTATTAATCTTACTATCTTGATAATTTACTTTAGCTACATGATCTTTCTTCTTATGTTATTTTATCTTTATTTTTATCTTTATTTTCTATTACAAATTGTGATCTATTTACAGTTTTAATGTTAATTTTAATTTCAATTTTAATATTAATTTTAATTTTTCCTTTAATTTTTATTCTAAATTTTATTTTTATTTTATTTTTAATTTTTAATTCTAATTTTAATTTAATTTTTAAATTTTATTTTTTAAGTTTAATTCTTATTTATTTTTTCCAAAAAAAGTTATTTTATTTCTCTAATTTATTATATTAGCGCTAATGGATTTATATTTTCGTGTTGTGTTTTTAAATGTCCTCAGATTTGCGTTATATGAATAATTCCTTTGTTTGTGAATATGATTTCATAATTTTTTTAAATGCCAAACGATTTAGTTTTAAACAATGTAACGAACGTCTGTATCTATCCGCAATTCACTTCCGGCAAAAGTTTGAAATTTTTATTTCTTTGCGATTTCTTTTGTCTCTCCCTACCCCCACTTTCTTTCCTCTGTGCATTTTATCACTTTTTTTCTTTTTTGTTAAGCCCAGACGTTGTGTGACCGATATCTGTGTCTGTATATAATTTATTTTCTGCCTAAATTTAAAATTTCTCTCTCTTAACCGTTTCCCTTGACTCTTTCCTCTCGGTTCTTTTTCTCTTGTATTCCTCTTTGTTTTTTGTTTCATCTTTCCTTTTTCTTTTCCATTTTTTATTTCTACTTTTGCTTTCTCATCTTTTCTACCCTCTTTCTTTTTTCCCCTCTTTTTAGTATCCTCTGACCTTGCACAAAATATTTCCATAAAATAAAAGGAAGTCAGTTTTTTTAAATAACGTTTATTACCATCATTATTAACTACCTGATAAGACATTGAAAATCGAAACAAAATGTACAATTTTGTAGTAGATTGTAGTTTGTACATGTTCTAAAGTGTAATTTATAATAAATATTCATTGCTCTATTTTTATATTGAGCACTGTTTTAAATTATTGTTTTGAACGTTGCAATTATTTTCTTCGTTCCTTCTTCATTTGGATTTTCATGATAGATAGATAGATAGATACAATTGCTTCGTTCAGAGAGTTGATGAATAAACAGATGCTAATTTTTCTCAGAATATTAAAAAACGGTTTATATCAGAGGAATTTGTAAACCGGAAATCAATTGAAAATAGATACATCAAATCACACATATAATAAAATACAGAATAAGGAATTAAATCACTCATTTAATCCCTCTGATATAACCCCTTTTTATATTCTGACTGAAATTAACATTTATGCATTCATCAACAGTCTGAACCAAGCAAATGTAATTTTTAAAATTGCTGAAATAATAATGGATTTATAACCGTTTAATTATGTGGAGAATTTTCCTCTCAATGTATTTGCTCTGAATAGTATCCATTGAGCTCCCTATTTTTATCTATTTGGCTATTTTATAATAATTACATAAAATCTTTTGGTTTGCTTTTTCCGTCTTTATGGATTGACATTCTTTTCATATATATATATATATATATATATATATATATATATATACATATATATATATATATCGCTCTATATGGATTTAGATATATATATTTTATATTAAAGAAATCTTGTTGGATTATCCTATCCTCACAGTTTACGGACTGACAACTATATATATATATATATATGTATGTATGTATGTATGTATGTATGTATGTATGTATGTAAACGTTCCGTTTATTTGTTTTCTACCGACCAGAATATTACAGAAATTTTATTAAAATAAAATATACGCCCTCAGGCGGAACTCGAACCTACGTCACCCCTAGGGCAAAGGGAAACTGCCGTTAGATCTGCCTTAACCAACTTGAGTGCCTCTCGTCCAGTTCATACTCCTCTCAGGTCTTGTTCTTTGTTTTCTGTTTAGCATTGTGTTTCTAGTTTTGTCTATCGTCTTTTCGTTTTATTTTGTTTCTGGTATCACCTGGAGATTTAGTGGTATTATTCCCTTACTTAGGATGGTCCTTCTTACTCTGTAAACTTGAGTGAATCTTGGGCCTTGTACAGCGTGAACATCAGTTTAACAGCTGTTTATATACACGACTGACCAACAGTTGGAGACTATATTAATTTCCTCTAAATTTAAAAAATTGCTGGAGTCTCATGTCTTTGAAGAAATAAATTACGTTTGTTAGCAATTGTGTAACAATTTAAATCAAAATGAATATAAGATAATTATGACTTCAATTAAAGCAAATTTGTTCTTTTCATCAAAGAATCCACCACGAGTATTTATTACTGCAGAGCAAAATCTTGTCATTTTTTTCTAGTAATGAGTAAAAGTATGTTGGTGAAAGTGTTTCCCTAGCAGTGTGTAAATATGTAAACAACTATTCGTAGGCAGTTCACTTCAGACTTTAGTTTGGTTCCAAACTAGGTCAATTATTGAAAAATCTGGAGACCGGAGCGGGGAACAAGACATTATTTATAACATTCTCTTGTCATCCCTTGATTTTAGATCCTTTTTACACAATTTTGAACCGTGTTTTGGATCATTATCTTGTTGCAAAACAACATTAAACTCATTAATGCAAAAGCCAGAATAAATTGGATGCTTCTGCAGTACTGAATGATACTCTTCCTTTCGCAAAATGTCTTTAATTTGAACAGCGATTTCACATCCTATACATTATCAAACAAGTATGGCATCACCACTGCATAACAGTTGTTTCAATGCATTCGGAAGGAGTTCATCTGACACTTATCGCTTACACCCAAAAAGCTGAAATGTTGATTCATCACTCCATAGTACCTTTTCTCTTTCTAAAGTTCAGTTCTTGTGCTGTTGCGCCCATTTTAGTCTTTTCAACTTATTTTCTTTTTTAAAAATATGTTTCTTGACTGAAACACATCCTTTTTTTTAATCATATCACCCCAAGCAAGGCGGTAACGCCACTGATGTGCAGCAGGCTACGTAAGAGTAAAAAGATTGGAAAAGAGAAAGCCGGAAACCACATCCTAAACAGGGAACAAGGGATGAGCCTCTTCACCTGTTCCATAGACGTGGGTGGAGTGTGAACCGGGCAATAGTTTAGTCTATATACTCCAATTGAAAAAAAGAAAAAAAGAAAAGTGTGAAAAGATTAGAAAAGAGAAAGCCGGAAACCACATCCTAAACAGGGAACAAGGGATGAGTCTCTTCACCTGTTCCATAGACGTGGGTGGAGTGTGAACCGGGCAATAGTTTAGTCTATCTACTCCAATTGAAAAAAAGAAAAAAAGAAAAGTGTGAAAAGATTAGAAAAGAGAAAGCCGGAAACCACATCCTAAACAGGGAACAAGGGATGAGTCTCTTCACCTGTTCAATAGACGTGGGTGGCGTGTGAACCGGGCAATAGATCTATCTATTCCAATTAAAAAAATAAAATAAAATGTTGGTGGATTGCTAAGTTTTAACTTAGTTAAAGTCCAACCAAAGAGATTTCTGCTAAAATTTAAAAAAATAAATTAAAGAAAACCAATTTAAAATGAAAAGTTTAAAATTAAGCAAAAAAAAATAACTTACTTTTAAGAATATTTCAAACAAAGTTGATTACCAGGAAGATAAAAATTATTTTTCACTTTTTAGTCACACCAAGTGAGTTAGTCAACTGAAATAGCCAGTGAGTGACCCAAGAGTATAGCAAGACTGCCAGCCCGCCAAGAAGAGAAGAGGAGAGACAAGATGACAACATAGGGCCAGCGAAAAAGAAAGAAACAAACTAGCAGTACGCCAGTCAAAGAGATTTCTGCTAAAATTTAGAAAATAAATTAAAGAAAACCAATTAAACTCAACAGAAAGAAGTCTTCTTTTATCAATCATGACTGATCCTGGATGCTGGCGTGTAGAATTAAATTCACAGGTTAGTTGGGGAGCTGTGTTTTTCTGTTCCTTTTGATAGACCTGATCATGTATTTGTCCTGTGCAGCAGATGTTACCTTGGACATCCCAGATCTTTTTCGGTCAACATTTGCGCCGGATTCTGCGTGTTGCTGCAGACAATAATATACCCCATTTTTGGATATCCGTAATTTTCTAGCAATCTGACATTGGAAATACCCTTTTGTAGAAAAAAAATTCCACCTGTACTCTCTTTTTAAGTAATAATTTGTCTAGTTCTTGATATTTCAACGGCTTCTGAAAATTAATTTCAATCACATTAATCTATATGGAATTGAACCCCATTCAACCAGTGGAGTTGAAATATTTGTAAATTACTAGTCTACAGTTCAGAAACGGTATTAGGTTGTTAAAAGAATTCCAAACCTTATGTAAATATATTTATAATGCTTTGCAGAAATATTTGTTTGAATTTGATATAAAGGTTTGTATTTATACACAATATATACAAAAAGCATGTTTACATTTTGAAAAAATGGTTCGTTTATAAACCCTACGAAATATTGCTTTTAGAGCATCTCTCATATCATTTGCTTTTCATATCAATTCAATAATTCCATTCGGATTTTCAGTACATTTGTTTGTGTTTTTCTACTGACCCAGCCACGTGACAATGATTCTGATTGATTTTCCCAATGATTCGGCGGTCAACGTTTCTTAGTGAAATCAGCAAAATGTCGAGCACACAACGAGAATCGTCTGCGTCTGTTGAAAAATCAATGATGGACCAGAAACACCAAATCGATCATTCATATCGATATTTTACATGAAAGGCTGATCAAAAGTCGCACGGCTAGTGTCAACATTGCTATAAACAAAGAAAAGAACTTTAAAAATGTATCCAATTTTTATATAATTTTATTCTGCTTCTGAATTCTCAAGGATCGAGTGAAGTATGATGTGGATTTTATTAAAATAGAAGTGAAAGATAATTTATAGTTTCATTTCGAAAGTACTGAGCTTTCAGACACTCTTCGCTTGGTTAATTTCTCTTGATGCTTTTCTCTTTGTTCTCATTAAATCAGCAATCTGAGTAAAGAAGAAAATTCATTAAGTAAACGGACGATCATTCAAAAACATTAAAATTGATTTATTCAGAAACTGCGTAAATAAAATCATGCTAATTGCATTCACTTTCACACTAATATCATTTTGGACAGAGATAAATCCATAATTCCGCTCATATATGAATTAAATAGCATGTTAGTTTGGGCTCACTAGCTTCGCGCTGCAGTTAGTCCAAGTGAATAAAAACTTTGAATTCAAAACAGTGAAGAAAATTAATGCAAACTACTTCTTTGTCTTTACCGAAAAAAAATCTGTGAGAAGTCAGGGTCGCCTACGTCTTGAATTAACCTGATCCTAGACATATTTGGAGTCACTCACTTGAGATTATGTGATACGAAATCTTAATCTATTCGTCCACTGCATCAAC
Source organism: Ascarosepion bandense (assembly GCA_037127315.1). NCBI lineage: Eukaryota > Metazoa > Mollusca > Cephalopoda > Sepiida > Sepiidae > Ascarosepion > Ascarosepion bandense. Next base: position 5,425,473 of record JBBBDQ010000515.1, read on the forward strand.
CACATTTAAAATTCAAAGCCTCGTCGTGAATTTCGCCATCCTCTCCTTGACAGGGCGACATCTTCTTTATATGCCGTGTCCCCACAGGACATAGATGAATATATTTATCCTGTTCACGCTCACTAAGTGTTTTATGCATTGTTTTCCTCTGCCTCTTCAATCTGCCATGTAAGTATCAAATTTTCCAAGCCCTCTTTCCTTATTATCTGCCCCAGAAACATCAACTGTCTTTACCTGATGTTGAGAATAACTTTTTCTTTTTGTTTCGATTTTCTCTAAAACTTCGGCGCAACTCACATGTTCGGTCGATGATATACTCCGCATGCGTCTTTCGAACAGAATTCCTACTCCTTCAAGTCTCTTCTTCATCTTGGAGGAGATTGTCCAGCACTCATTGTCATACCGGAGGACGAATATTACATAACAGTTTTGTACTCTTTTCCCTGTTTCTAGCAAAAGTTTTCTATTTTGTAATACTCTTCTTAGATTTTGAAAGGCATTTTTGGCTATTCCAAAACGACTTCGGATTTCAGTGTCAAATATTTTCCATCCTCTGTTAAAACACTTCCCAGAGGTTTTTAATTCACGCTTTTTCTCCTAGATTAATTGCTTCTTTTTGTACGATTTATCAACCTTTCGTAGGTTATTTAAAGCCAGAAAATAATTTGGGAAAAGATAATTCTAATCTAGGGATACAGGTCTAACTAATTAATCTATAGCTGAATGGAGAAGTTGTGGATTCTAAGTGCATTTACGCTAAATTAATATTACGAACCCAAAGGGGAATTGAAACTCGTCTTTTCTATTAACACTTCTGAGCGCTTAACTATTACACTACCCACACATCCAAGCTTACAGTACTTAGTATTTTCAATTAATCAACTATTTAGGTGCTCCCAGTGCTTGACGTTGCTTAACTTCGGTGATCGTACGATAATTGTTGTTTCAACGTGATATGGAATTAGCCCATTACACCACCCGAACATCCATGCTTATAACACCTGGTTTTCCCAAGATGACACCCGTCTAACTACTGACCAGACTCGACGGTGATCGTGTTATAACCGGTGTTTCAGCGTGATATTGCCGTAAACCACAATTCGATTGTTTACCAAACACGGATAATGAGCCAAGTGTTCTTTTTTATTTGACCCATAGTTGGAGAAGTGATATGTTTATATATTTACCAACGCTGTTTGTACGAATGTGAATGTAAAAATCTCAATTTGAATACAAGCTCTCCTCCCGGATTTCTTGTTTGGGTTACTAATTAATCAACTGCACATCGTAAACCTCCTTAAAAATATTCTATTTTTTTATGAATTTCATTATGCTGTTCTCAGAATAGATTTAACTTTTGCTTGAATTTCTTATTGCCAAGCTGTTCGAATGCGACAATATTTTCTTCAGTAATGTCACCTTCGTAATCTGTAGTTTTTATAATTCTTTGCGCAGATTGTCATATTTACCCGTTTCCACGTCGATTTTTGTTTTATCATATTTAGTGAATGGTTAAATTCATTTGTTTACGGAGATTTGAGCTGGAGATTATTATTTGTTTGAATGTTAATATCCTCAAAAAATTTTTCTATTCTCCAAGACAGCTTCAGATTTTTGGTCTATACTGTTCATCTGTTGTGCTTATTCCAAATCACTGACACAATTCCGAATCGATCAACATTTCGGAACTTGTGTTGTTTATTAGTAGACATCGTTTTCAGATTGTCTCATGCAACTCTGCTGGCCTTTTTACCGTTTTGCTTACATGTTCTGTCAGTTAAGCTTGTCGTTTCATCGATCTTTCGTGTTTATCTCAGTGGTCCTTTGATTGCCAAATCAACTCAGTCAATTTTCTAATAAATTGTAGCACATGTCTCACAACAAATCATGTCAAAAGCAGACTTTGTACCCAGTCTCATTCATAAAGGCCAGATGCAGATGATGATGATGAACTTCTAGCCGCCGAGTACGAATTCAGGGAAACGGATCAGCTACAGCTAGGTTGCAATCATGGGAAAAATTTATATAGCTATATATAGATATAGAAATGGTTTGCATATTTATTTAGTAACCCGAGTGATTTTTATTATTTAAATGTTATTTTTAGTGGATATTCGTATTTGAATAGACGCTCCGTTTATTTATTAAACAGTATATTCTAAGCGCCAGAGAGCGCATAATTCGATCTACGAGCACTTTTCGAATATTCAGGCCGGTACACAAAAATAAATATGCTTTTTAATAAATAAACGCACCGTCTACTTATGTACGTGTATCCACTAAAAACAACGTTTAAATTGACGTTCAATCTATCCTGTGAGTACCGTCTTTCCAGAGCATTCGTTTCTCAATGTTTGCCCTATAAATTTCAGCTTTCCCTTTCTGATTCAATAAATATACAGCCCACGTTTGTGATGTTGAGCTTTGTATCAGGTCTAGTCTCCTTATAACGACTAATATTACTGTCACATTCATATTCTACAATTTATTCATCTCCTGTAAACAGTCAAATTACTACTCTGTATTTTTACTTTATCTTTTTTCAAAACTAGGTGGATGTGCGTTGTGGTGCAGTGGATATCGGCTCGGAACGAGAAATCGGGGAACCGAGTTCGAATTCCAGTTGAATTCATTGCATTTACTTACGCGCAAATACCCTTGGGAAAGGTATTAATCCGTCTATTCCTTCCAGTTATGGGTTAAATAACAGGACAGATTGGGTTCTATAGCCTTGGTCGGCAACGAGTCTACCACAGAAAGCAATGGCAACCTACTGCGGGATAATCTTCTGCCCAGTCAGTCATGCCTCTTTCGAGACATGATCACCCAAGCGTGTTTCACGTATAGCACTTAACTGACTGAATGACGCAGTGATCTTCGGCAATATTTGGCACCTTGTTTTTTCTTTCTATTGTGTCGTGTCCCTTCGGAACGTAGTTGTTGATGGCCCTCCGTAACTTCCTATCGTTTGTAGCTCTTAACAATGTCCGTCTTTTTACGATCGTTCTCACTTCTTATTGCCATCCATTGACACAAGCGCCTTAGGTAGGTTGGTCATGACTCTCCACTACTTCCTATCTTTTGAAGCTCTTAGCAATGTTTGCATTTTTACCATCGATCCCATTCTCTGTTCTACTACCCACTAACAGTTCGTTGAGTAGATTGATTATGACTCTCCACAACATCTTATCCATTGTAGCTCTTATCAATGTTCGTCTTTTTACAATTTTTTGACTGTTCTTCCATTCACTGACAAAACTTCGTTAAACAGCGTGATCATGAATCTCCACTACTTCCTATCATTTTTAGCTCTTAGCAATGTTTTTCATTTAACAATCCTTCTCACTCCCTGTTCTGCTATTCATTGACAAAAGCTCGTTAGGTAGCATGATCATGACTCTCCTACTTCGTATTATTTCTAGCTCTTAGCAATGTTCGGCTTTTTTACAATCCTTTCCACTCATTGATAAGATATTCATTGACACAAGCTCGTTAGGTACGTCTCTCTCTCTCTCTCTCTCTCTCTCTCTCTCTCTCTCTCTCTCTCTCTCTACTCAATTGAAGATTTTCTAAAAAAGATTTTATTATTACAAATGTTTACAACTTACAGTTACTTATTATCATAATGACAATGTCATATAACAGTCGGCAGTCTGAAAGTTTATGTAGTGAGCCAGTTTTCAAATATCTTGAGACGATTATCTCAGAAACAATTTCAAGAGTAGCGCAAAAATACAAGGGTATAATTAAAGAAGGAAATGATTTGAATTAACGTATAAACAAGTAAATTGACAATAAGGTATATGGAGGGATCTAATCAAGTTCTCGCCTGCGCAATGACCCTGAAAAATGAAACGTACTGATTATGATGATTATGATAATGATGACTATCTAATTAACGATATATAGTCAGACAGGTAGATACAGGCCCGGTTTTCACTATAGTCAACCAGGTAATCACAGATTAGGTTTACACTAGAGTCGAAATATAGGTCCAGTTTACAATAGAATCAAACTCTTAGATAAAGTTCCGGTTTCCAGTAGAGTCAAACGGGTAGAAATAGATCAGATGTACACTAGAGTCAAACAGATACAGGTCCGCTTGACACTAGACTAAAAGACATTTCATGCATACACTAGCGTCAAACAAGTAGATACAGATCTGGTTTACATTATAATCAAGTATATATCACTCCGGTTTATAGTAGAGTCAAGCAGATAGTTTACACTCGAGTCAAGCAGATATAGATGTGGTTTACAGTAAAGTCAAAGTGAATGATACAAGTGCGGTTTACACGAAAGTCAAACAAATAGATGCGGGTCAGGTGTACAGATAGTGACAGGTCCGCTTTACACTGGACTCAAACAGGTAGATACAGGTAAAATGTATACTAGAGTTAAACAGGCAGATACAAATCTGTTTAACATTAGAATCAAGCAGATATAAGTCTAGTTTACACTAGATTCAAGCAGATATTAGTCCAATTTACAATAGAGTCAAACAGGTAGATACAGTTTCAGTTGACACTAGAGACAAACAGGTAAATACAGTTACCGTTTACACTAGACTCATACAGTTCGATATAAGTAAGGTTTACTCTCCGGCTATATCGTGTTGAATACACCGGTTCCCGTCCGATCACCGAAGTTAAGCAACATTGGGTGACCATTTGGGAATACCAGGTGCTGTAAACGTAAGGACCAAGAATGACCCACCGGTCCTCCAGGGTTGGGTGCAGGGCTAACAACCCTGCCCCGTAAAAAAACAGTTTGTTACAGAAACAGCAACAAAAAGTTGCTGCCCTATGCACCATCTGGGTGTGATGGATAAATGATGGTGAAGGTCTACTCTAGAGCAAAGCAGATACAGGTCCGTCTAGTTTGCACTAGAGTAAAGCGGATATAGGTGCGGTTTACAGTAGAATCAAACATGTAGATACAGGTCAGGTGTACACTAGAGTCAAACAGGTAAATACCGATTTGGTTTACAGTAGAGTCAAGGAAAGAAAGGTCTGGTTTACACAAGAGTAAAGCAGATAAAAGTCCAGTTTACACTAGATTTAAGCAGTTATGTGTCTATTTTGAACTAGAGTCAATCATGTATATATATATATATATGTAACACTAGTCAAACATATACATATTGATCTAATATAGACTAGATTCAATCTGATACAGGTCCGATTTATAGTAGATTCAGGCAGATACAAATGAGATACACGCTAGTGCAAATAGTTAGATAGAGGCTCGGTTTGCACTCGTACCACACAGTTAGATACAGGTCAGGTTTGCACTAGAGGTAGATATACGTCAAGTGTTACACTAGAGTTAAAAATAGTAGACATCAGTCTTTTTTTTATACTAGAGGCAAAATGTTAGACAAGTGACTAATTTATACATGTGTCTGCAAGCATTCATGTAAAATGTGACATCTTTCATATGGTACGCTAAAATATAAGAAAGACAATACCAAAAGGTTTAATCTTGATTTTTATGCCCATCTTGCCACGAGCCATGCAGGTATTTTGGGCGCAATTGCCAGGTTTTCTAGAAGACCATTTTTCGCCTATTTTGATACATGTCCCATTTTCAGTAAGGCACTCTAAAAGAAAGAAAAAAATAGAATATGTGAAATACAGAATAGAAACTTTTCAAAAAGTTTTTAGTTAGAATGCAAGAACGACTTCTGTTGATAAGTTAATTAACTGCACTTACTGCAAAGCCGGGCTAATTGAATACTGGTGAGGATCAATCTGACTAGAGTAAAATAGTGATTTTTTTGGTACGATAAGCCCAGGTCCGTTTGACAATGTGTTTTGAGTCGGCTTTTAATTTATATGGATTGCAAGTAAGTATCTGCGCATTAATCTTCGCTAAGTATCATTTTAAGGAAGAGTTCTTATTTTTAAGCTTCTGCCCCCGCTTGGCAATGTGCCTGGCTAAACATCTTTAGCCAGGCACATTTACTTTATATATATATAAAGTAAATGAAAAGTAAATGTCAGAGATCTCTGGACTCTAAACCTGTTTTTCTCTTGATCTGGATATATATATATATATATATATATATATATATATATATATATATATAAACAAGGATTTGTAGCCACAGAAAGAAGTAATTGCTCTGAACAAAATGGACGTCATTATACTACCCTAACCTGAGGAATCTTTCGTCAAACACTTTTTCAAGGGTATTCGTTGGATTTATTAAGAATTGTTAATGCAAGACACAAGAGAACAGCAAAAGTTTAACCTACAAAAACGGGTGAAAAGATTTAACTCGTCTAAAAATAAATTTTAATCAAAATAATTAAAATGTAAGGTGGGTGTAAACACAACTCCATAAGAGTGATAAAATGGAAAAAATGTAACACTCACAAACTCCCCAGTAATTGCAAGGAGCGATAAAATCGCTCTTTCTGCCTACACAGGCTCGGTTGTTGGATTTTTAAACAAACAGCTTTTAAATACGTAGATGATGAGCTGAGCAAGCACTGTGCAGAACAGAAAACCATGTGTCCTCGTAATGTGTCCTTAGCAAAGGAAGGAAACACAGGCCTCGTTTGAAAAAAAATTATTTTTAGACGAGTTCCATCTTTCCCCCCGTTTTTGTAGGTTAAGCTTTTGCTGTTCTTCTGTGTCTTGCATTAACAATTCTTAATAAAGCCAAGTGTTTGACGAAAGATTCCTCGGGTTATGGTAGTATAATGACATTCATTGTGTTCAGAGCAATATATATATATATATATATATATATATATATATATATAATTTACAAAATAAGTATGTTATAACATTACTACAAATTACTATTTTTTTCAACACTTCTTTTGTCTTGTCAAGTGATGGTGCTGATTGTGAGATGAAGATTTTTAAAAGATTCAAAGCTTACCAAAAACTGTTGAAACAAAATAGCTACTTCGTTTTGACGTGATAACATACTTGTATAATAAATTTTAAATAAATAATATTTTTTTACTTTGCATTGAGCACACTTTCAAGAAAAGTATATTTTGGGTGTGGGGATATCAGAAGTTTATTCCATCCATACTAATTCTAAACTTGGAGATGGTAATGAAACCTGGTGGCTACACATATGTATATATATATAAGTATACCTAAAAAGATGTTATTAATTACACTGGTCTATAATATGAAAGTTTCAAAAACAATAGGCACTCTTAGCTAATTCGAAAACACTAGAAACAAAAATGATATCAGAATTTTTTTATATGGTACTAGTGCTTTGTAAATATTTTATGAAAATATTTTTATCAAAACCAGATTAATTATTATTCTCCTAATAAAATAATTATTATTACCCTTTCAACTCAAGTTTTCATAAAAAATGTTTCTGTTATGCGAAGGGTGAAACTGCATCTCAAAAGCAAAATATAACACCACACCTTAGATATGATGGAACACTACATTCGTCAGTAAGGTCACTTAAGAGCGTATTGAACCATCTTAATTACTGTTGTTTTCAGGTCCGCCTTGATCGGGGGTGGTTGATCCTGTTAGGCTCCCTGCTTTAGGCAAATAGTGAACTCCGAAACAAAAATCAATAACCTAGTCAGTCAGGTGCCATACGTGAAACACGCTTGGGCGATCATGTCTCGAAAGAGACATGACTGACTGGGAAGAAGATTATCCCGCAGTAGGTTGCCATTGCTTTCTGCGGTAGACTGGTTGCCGACCAAGTGCTATAGAACCCAATCTGTCCTGCTATTTAACCCATAACTGGAAGGAAGAGACGGATTAATACCTTTCCCAAGGGTATTTGCGCGTAAGTGAATACAATGGATTCAACTGGAATTCGAACTCGGCTCCCCGGTTTCTCGTTCTGAGCCGATATCCACTGTACCACAACGCACATCCTTCAATAACCTAGATATCTATAAAACTAGATTCTTATAGCAAAATACCAGTTATATTTTTTTATAAAATGATCAACAATACATTTTTGTGGTGAAATTAGCAATATAATAAAAAACCTATCAAGAATCAGTCAGTTAAATGTCATACGTGATAGACACTTTAGGTGATCTTGTCACAAAAAAGACATGACCGACTGGGCAAAAGATTATCTCGCAGTAGGTTTACATTGCTTTCTGTGGTAGACTGGTTGCCTGTCAAGGCTATAGAAGCCAATCTGTTCTATTATTTAACCCATAACTAGAGGGAAGAGACAGATTAATACCTTTCCCAAGTGTATTTGCGCGTAAGTGAATGCATAGAATTCAACTGGAATTCGAACTCGGCTCCCCAATTTGTCGTTCCGAGTCGATATTCACTGCACCACAAATTCTTTCTAAAACAATATATGTAAAACCATGTTTTCTCTGAAATAATAAAATTATGTACAAAATAATAGTAGTTGAATACATAAATGTGCGTACAAAATATTTAGATTTCGGCATTAAATAACACCATAGAGATTGACATACCGATAAACAAAATCAACCAACCTAATATAACAATTGTTGTGACAACAACAATATTTCGGATACAATTGTGACACTGTGATTTCCGGAGGTAAATAAAACAAAAAAAAAAGAAGAAGAGGTAAGAGTTTGTTGAAATTCACAGGAAAACGGATTGAAAGGTTAAGAAGAAAATTAAAGATGAAATGCGTCAACAAATCGTATCTAAGTATTAAGTGAACTCCAAAATTGTTTCAAGGAGAATCAAATTCAAATTTAACTCGACAGAATTCAGTAAGATTGAGTAAAACCAAGACTACCCGTCCTTCTCCATTTCTAGCCAATGAGATTAGAGACCAATAATGTATCCAAGAAAATATCCAATAGAAAAACATGTTGTCGATAAAGAAATCAGGATGGTCACCGAAATAACATTTGAAGATCTGGACAAAACCTAGGAAAAATATCTGGATTGATTTAGGCAAAACAGAATAAAAGTGTTCATTCAAATATAGAAATTAGTCTGATGGGTTCGTTCATTTTAATTTTTGTGACATTCGTCAAGAAAAATTTTATATCCAACATTATTTTAGATTCCTCTGTATACAAGTGATAAAGAAAAAATTGCTATTTTGAGGTGACAGTCGTCCAAAAAATCTGTGTGACTTTATTTGACGCATAAACAGAGGAAAGACAAACTTTTGTTTTCATCACTAAAGAGATTGAGAATATTTTACACCTCGTTTCCCACCCATGACAATTCTTGAGATTAGCTGGCAAGTGAGGGTGCATCTGAATGCGCAAATAACAAGTCCTTGGTATTTGGAATTCATGTAATATATTACTTTGAATAGCAAATGTTATTGACTAGTACATCCGCTCGTAGGTAAAGTCAATAAAAGACAAGGATGTGATTGACAGATATATCCAGCCGTAGATGATGTCAACAAAGTATAACAAAACATAGAAGAGACTATTGTCTTGAAAGGCAATAGAACGCTGGGTGTGACTGACAGATACATGGAGCCGTTGTTAAAGTCAACAAAGCGAAAACTCGAAAAAGCAAAAATGAGTGGAGGAAGAGGCATGGCCGTGTGGGATGTGTGTTAGTTTTAAAACTGTATAAGGTCTAGAATTTTTGGCTGAATATACAGAAAGATCCTCGCTGGATTCCGGGTAACGACGGATCCTTTGTGTGAGCGAACCCTCTCCAACTGCTCTACTACGTCACACAAGCGTCACCGAGGAAGAATAAAAAATATATTATATTTTTGTGTTTACGTGTTCCGCGTTTTCTGTCAAGATCCATACTATATACACAATTTGGTTCCGGAACCAGGACATGACGTAAATGGCTGATAAAAACGCGTCAACCGTTAATAAAGAAGTTGGAATGGAAGGCATGACCAGCTATCATCCACTCTCAAAGATGATTGCTCAAAGTATGGAACATCAGAGTCTACTTATGTAATTCAGGGGGCTTCTGATGGATCACCTGGCAGCGAGGTAAGCGAGGATGTCCGTGTAAGACAAATGTCTAATATTGGGGCAAAAAGAACTGATGCGCCTATACGTTCCATAGATTAACGCAAGACTAAAAAATAGCAAATGAAAAATATAGTAGACTTACTGGCGGATATGCTGTAAGATAAGTTAGAGAAGAAAACTTCAGGAGAACAGAGGAGCGCTTCAGATACAGAGTTACGCTAGCTTCCTTGTGACAATGCATACGAAAGTTGTAGTCCGTGTGAAAAACATTAAGGTTTCACCATCTCTAGCATTGATACAGAACACAGGATAGCCTAGGAAATTAAGAGTCACGGGCTCCTTTTTTTAGACTAAATTAGTTGAGAATTGGGAACTGTAGGTGGTGCGACTTATACGCCAAGCTAACGGCATGCGCATCATCAAAAGATAGAATCAGGCCCTTTGGTAATTTTTCTTCGTATTTTTCTTCGCATTTTTTCTCTTTGAATGACATGTACTTCAGATAATGGCAGCTTTCCTTTGTTCAAACATAGTGTATTTGAAATTAAGAAGTTACATGTGTGACGTTGAACGCGAGTAGAGGCACGTACGCGTGATGTTACTAGAAGGTCATTTATCCGATGTCAATTTAAAAATTTTGAAAATTGGGGCGTGGTTACCACCTATGATCGTATGGCTGTACATCAAGATGTATACTGATAAGTTACAACGCGGAGAGAAGTAAACCAAGGAACGAGGATGTGGTTGACAATATATCCAGCCGTAGATGATGTCAACAAAACACAGCGTAAAATACAAGCAAAAACCGGCTTGAAAGTAAATGACCGCTAGGTGGGATTGACAGATAGCGTAATCACAATCACAGCGTGAGACATGCTTATAAAGTATTATTAATGTTTGAAAATCTTTTTTCACCTACGCATTCTGAAAGTCTGGACTCGCTACAGGACGGTATATCGGCCTTGTTGAGATTAGCTGCTGAGAATGTAAGAGAGAGAAGGGAAAGAAATTAACAACGCCTATATGAAACTATGGCATGAGATTAGGCGTGAATGAAGTTGGAACAAAGAGGCAGCTTGATTCCTTTGACCACTTTCGAAAGGGACAACCCCAAATTTGAAAAAACACTCTATTTAACATATTTAGAAAATATATAAATTTAGAAAAAAATGCTAAGGATAGAAGACAACCAAACCCAATCACTGGTCAACCCAACTTCTGCTAGACGCAGGGTTTCATATAACCTGAGATTTGGGTAACTTGCGGAGTCCCCAGGTTAACGCTACTGTAATTCACATCGTTCGCCAAAACCTACTCACCTTTGTGCCGGCCCTTAAAACCAGAAATTAGAAATTTAAATTACTACTAGCACAAGCTGCAAACTCCAAAACGGGGTCCCAGTGTCATTCGATTATAACAGTAAGTGGAAAGGCTTAAAACCGTTGTATACAACAAATCATATTACGAAACGTTTCTGATTTACGAAATGTACCGGCCCGGATATCTTTGAAAATCTTTTAAAAGAAAATATGTCATTCGTTAGGATTCGAATCTACAACTAACAACATAGGGGAAGTCATTAATTGATTTGATGCGGCTAAGATCGCTCGACTACGAATGATTTCACAGTTTAAACAAAGCCGAATCAAGCCTAAATTTTCGTTTTCTCCTAATATCCACCTCTGCTCTGAAAGTGTAATTTAATATAAACAAATGTAAACAGACAATGTTACAGAAAGTTTGGAATATTTCCAAAATGGTTTAACAACCGACATATATATTTTAATTTATTTGAACATTATTTTTCATAGATATTTCTAACAAAATTTCTCAAACATGTTTATGTCGGTATATATATATATATATATATATATATATATATATATATATATAATTAAAAACAAACAGAGTATCTATTCAAATACGAGTATCTATTAAAATAATGTTCAAACGAATAAATTAAAAATATTCATATATAAATTTCGTATGAAATTGAGTTAGATGATGGGAAAAACAATGAAACATTAATTTCATATGATCAAGATTACTGTGCAACATCCGTCTTTACATAACAACTTATAGCTCAGTAACCTAAAGAATTTAGATTTAGACCTTCCTTAGAGAAAACTGAATTTTTAGTTTTCAGGTCACAATGAAATGATAATGATTTTATAGAACCATTTAACATCATTTAAAATCCGAAAATGTATCAAAGCTTCTCTATTTCACAATGATATTGTTTTAAATTCAATCCCAGTTCGTCATGCAATTCAAATGAATGGAACTTATGACAATATGAAACAACTACTAAGATGTATTAACTATGACCAACATAACTTAGATTTGAAGTTTGTTGCCCTCTTTCTCGGGCTACAAGGTAAATATACCATGTAATGTTGTTTTCTTTGTGAGTGGAAATGCCAAGAGAGAATCTCTCATTACATCAAGAGAACTGAGAACTACAAACCTGGGAGAAAATACGTTAAGCATCCAATACTAGTTGAGTAAAAAAAAAATCATTATTGCCACATCTTTACATCGATATTGGTTTTATATTATGAAAGACTGCGTGAGGTCAATGGAAAAAACAAAAGCGGCATTCAAATATATACAGAATGCATTTTCCAGGATTCGTGATGAAAAGATAATAGACGACAATTTTTTTGGTCCCTAGATTCGTAAACATATTTTGGATGAAAATTTTCAGAGTACTAGACCGCAAAAAGAAAACTGAATAGAAAGCTTTCAATTCAGTAGCAACGAAGTTTCAGTACAGTGAAAAAGCGGAAAATTCCAGAAAACGAGCTGAATGCCTCCGGAAGTTACACAAACGCCTGAATGTGAGGGGAGTTTGGAGAATTTGATATTCACATGAGAGATAGAGGGAAAGAGGGACAGGGGAAAACATCGCATAATATACTTAATGAGCTTGAGCTAATGGATAGAAGGGCTTGAAAGTTGTACCAATAGAAAGGATGTTCAAGAGATAGGGAGAAGTGGATGGCTATGATCGCCTACGTTTTGAAGGGACATGGCACATAGAAGATGACACTTCTGAAGAGAGTTTTCAGGGTTTTTTATTCAATAAGCACAGAAATTGCCATTTTATGCGTTTGTTTATTGCTTTGGTAGCCTACGTAGAACAGAAAAAACATCAATGCAGATCTTGCAAAGCAACATTGTTTTACTTGGAGGTACCCATTTTGTGCTCATGCGAATCATATATCTAATTAAATATCTCTAAATCTAAAACCAATAATTTTATATGTGTCATTTTGGAATTCAACATGCGCAAATACATATAAATTAGCAGATTTCATTTCTTAAATAGACTAGTACTATAATTATTGCATTGTACATAAAAATTATATCATACTGATATATTTAAAATGAGTCGATCTTCAATAAGTAACATGATCTTTCAATATCTTTGATACAATAAGATAGATACGTTGGCAGAAGTAAATAAAGATAGAGAATAAGATAGAGAAAGATACAAACTATGATACCTCATATCTAAAGACAGCAAGTAAGACAGTTGCCACCCAGTCTGAGCCGAGACCGGCGGCTCTCTACCCGAAATCACAGACACAAACACTCAGAGAGATGACTCGCTCAATATTCATGTACCTCCCACGTAGGTGGAATGTGGCACAAGACTATTTGAAAGTGGAGTCTCCAAGCCCTTAAGCTCGGCCAAAAATATTCCATAGACTCTGCACAAGGAAGCTGTCGGTTTTCCCCAGACGACGCTCTACCCTTCGGCGGAGCCTCGTCTGGGTACCTTCTGCTCGAAGGCAATGAAGAAGACAATTGCCAACTAGTCTGAACCGAGACAGTCATAGCGATGAGTCACTCTCTTTTGACGATTATTGTTGTCAGTATATATACTAGTTGAACGAGTCCTAGTCATATTCTGGAGAGTTGTGTTCATCTCCACAACATTCCCTCCTTTTTAGATATACATTTTCTTTTGTTGATACTTTTTCCGACATAGGTTCACTTCAGACGTTTAAGTCAGATTAGGTTTTCGCTTATCCTGGCGATGTATTGTATTATTAATTTTAGGGATAGGTACTTGAAAGACATCGTAAAGTATATTCATCGGTGAATTAAATTGTACTGGTTGCTTATTCATTGCATATTTTATTTTGCTGCTGAATGACAACCATTGCATTTTCTAATTGCATTTTGAATATCTCTGCTCAACTTTGGCCAATAATTGTAACTTCTCATCCGGGATTTCATCTTTACTATGATCAATTTGCAGTATGAATTTTCTTCAAGCAAAATTATAGCAAGCACTTCCTTTTCAATTTCACTGTAGCATTTCCGTATTTGTCAAAGCAACTGCTTTAATTTTTTTTTTTTAATAGCAACGTTTTTATAATAAGCACAAGAGCAGAGGTAAAGCGAAAAGTAACCTACCTTTCCTTTTTGTCGACTGTTACCACGATAATGTAGTGGTTTCTTAGTTCGTAACCAGGTTCGCTATCAATCTATGTATATTTTTTTTGTTTTCTTTTAGTATTTTTTTTCTTGGTTATTTCTATAAGACACAGCGTGTCACTGCGCCCCAAATTTTGCATATATATATAACGCCGGCTGGATCTACAAAGGTCGTCTTGTCAGACAACGACAACAAGGATAGATAGATAGATAGATAGATAGATAGATAGATAGATAGATAGATAGATAATACTGCGTTATATAGATAGATAAATAGTACTGAGATAGATAGATAGATAGATAGATAGATAGATAGATAGATAGATAGATAGATAGATAGATAGATAGATAGATACTTTTACGGAAATAAATACAACGAATAAATAGAAACATGACGACAGAACAAGAGAGATATACATATTGACAAAGAAAGAAAGAAAAAAAGAACGAGATCATGACAAAATATAACACTGTATAAGAATTCATGAGCCATTTCTTTTTTTCTCTTATATTTCAGATAATATTCACAAATTTCCACTCACTTTCATTTTTCTTTTCAAAATCGAGATAAATCTTTGATCATTGTTGAATACTTACTCACTGAGACGATAGACGTCCTCCAGCCGTAGTGACCATATTGAAGACATTGTTTTCTGAAACATCCTGCGCCACTATACTCCGTCCATGTTTGCCCAAACAAAACACAGGTTCCATTTTCCAGTACACAAGATCGACAGCCTCGCAAGTAAATGAAAACAGAAAACAATTAAGGACTCGTCAAAAAAAAAAGAAAAATTGGAAAGACTGGAACTTGGTAACGTTGAATAATTAAAACTTATATTCTATATGCTGAATCTGTACACTAAACATCAAACATACGTGAAATAAAAACCTGTTTTCAAATGAACTCGGGCATCATTAAAAAGTTACTTTTTCTTTCCTGTCTTCTATGATCTTCATTGGTTTGTCTCTTTTCAAATCAATATCGTGTATTAGCCGATCCATACATATCTTAATCCATCATCGTCTTTTCTGTTTTCTGTGTTTAGGCTCCCGCAAGTATAGTTTTGTTATATTTCTTTCCTTACAGTATTTATGTCTTACAGGTGTGAAGTAAATACACTCAGTTAACATGCGTTTCACTCTGAAAACAAAGTAAGTAAAAACAACGCAAAGAACAAACTTGATGATTATGTTTTAGTTGAAAAAAGTTTTTCTTTAAAAAAAGAAAGAAAGATCTTTTTTGGTGCATTATTTCCAGAATTAGGTTTGCGGATTTGGTTTGAGAAAAAAGTGACATAATTTAGTCATAACGAAATATTCATTAAAACTATCACAGTCTAAGCGATCATAATTCTTCGTTTCTATAATCTAGGAAAGAAGTAGATAGCTTCGATCAGTACCAACGCCTTTGTGCAAATTAATTGAAACAAAACGAATAATGTCTCTTTTCATACTTTCCCTGATCACGTATACGTCGTCTCTTGTGCTGATGGATCAGTTTCTTTGTCTTGGTGACAGGGCTGACAGTTGAAAGTCTGACACCAACAATAACCGCTATCTCTCTGTAAGTTCTGCCAGTGTGTTTGTGCAGCGCTATAATTTTCGTACGCTTCCTTGGAGTAATGATTATTGCAGACAATAGCAACTAAACGAAAGACAAGCCAAAATTGTCTGGTTACGATAAAAATCTGATGCAATCACGAATAATGCAGTCTTTTTCAAGGCCAAACAAATTTCACCTTACACCCCTAAAACAGATTCATTATTACTGCACACCGCTGCAAATGACCTAATCTGATGAAAAATAGTAATCGATTACACCCTGTCATATGTTTTAGTTGAAAAAAGTTTTTCTTTAAAAAAATAAAGATCTTTTTGGTGCATTATTTTATGATCTAAAACTGACCGTATAGTGAAAGAAAGTAAAGTAAAGCAGTTGTTTCAATTAATTTGCACAAGGGCGAATGTTCTGTCATTCATCTTCCTTGTTTAAGTCGAGCTTCGTATCGCCGTACCCTTTTCTCTTGAATATGCCCATAGACGGTCTACTCCGACATTTACTTCACTTCCATTATAGATATAGCAGATTAGAATCTGCTATATCTATAAGGAAAAAAAGTCAATTTTCACACACACACACACACACACATACACACACACACACACACACACACACACACACACATATATATATATATATATATATACTTACACTGTGAATTATAATTTACATAAGGGTGTATATATATATATGTTAGACATACTAATTCATTTTATACGTGAATTCCCCTCCCCTTGTTATAAGTATACAGATGTATATGTATATTTATTTTATCGTGTTTCCCTAGTTTTAGCTCTTCATTTTTGTTGTTACTGTTCTTTTCGTTTTAATTCATTTTCCAAAGATTTTTCTCCTGATGAGATGTTGGACGAAACAATAAATTCCTTATTTTTAAAATAGCATATCAATTTTGTACTTTTAAGCATTTGCGTATATATATATATATATATATATATATATATATATATAGAGAGAGAGAGAGAGAGAGAGAGAGAGAGAGTGAATGAGTGAGTGACAGACAAACAGACAGTTGTTTTTATTTGCCTATTAACTGAGCTAGTTCACGCTTACCGGTTTTTTAAAATGGGTAGCTGCTTTTAATTAATATTTTTTAAGCTCTACAGTGTGGCCAGTAAAAAAAAAAGGTAGATAGGTAAATTCATACTTTGAGAAAATACACCAGCTCCTTCTTAATGTCCCTCTAAAATCCCCGATCTGAGTGTTATGGATTACTGTATCTGGGGTATACTTCTAACTCACTTTCAAAACCATCGTCGTTACATCGTCGATATCGATTAATTAAACTGAAGTTAGCTGAAGTTTAGAATAAAATTCCTTTTGAAACTATCCGCGATCCACAACCTTTTGGTTATGATGCTTACAACTTATTGTTGAACATTCAGGCAAACATTTTGAACATGATTGTTTAGTTTGTGGATGAATCATAATAGCTAAATAAATTTCTTTCTGAATTTACCGCTTTTTTCTGGTCATCTTGTATTATTTTGTTCATGTTTTTCTAATGACAAAAGTGAAACAGTACCGTAAAAGTATAAATAACAAATGTATGGGTATTAAAAAGAGTTTTTAAAAGAATTTAAAATATACGTAAGAAAACGATTATACAAATAATTGGACAGAGAGATTTTTAAAGTTTGAATGATTTAACTGCTAAGTTGATTTTGAAGTTACGACTAGATACTTGGGAACATTTTCATTCAGAAACCATCTCAGTGGACTGCGTTACCCGAACCAAAATTTTTCATAACTACTAGATCCAAGATATGCGATTTTCAACCTTCTTCATTGATGAATCATTGAGAAATTTGAGCTTACTTGCCCTAGAGGACGTTGTAAAATAAACTTTGTTTTACTCACAATACATTGGAAGCCGACCTGGTTAGCTACTAACTCAAGTGACTGCAACAAAGACAATACATCTTTAATGCAACGTAAATGGAAGTTTGAGGACTTCAAATATCTTGTATCGTATATTGTAGATTCTGGAAAAGACTTTCGATTAAAAAAGGTTCTTGCTTGTGATGCTGGCAATATGGAGCTCGAAACTTCTCCGTTCCTTAAAATTTCGAACTTTCCTAATATTGATTAGGCCGCTTTTTTTTCAGGACCTTCAACTTTGTCTACACATTTGGAGAAACGAATGATGGCACTTGCTCTATTATGCTATGAAATATCCACAACATCAACTGAAGATCCCGTTCAACATTGACCTACATCTACAGTGGTATCACACCATTATTCACATAAGCGGAAAAGGCTGCAATTTCCTGGCCACTGTTATTGAGCTCAGAATGGGATGATCTTAACCGTGTTTCTTTGGAATCCCTCTGGAAGTGTTGTATCTAGAAAACAGACATATCATCACATAATTACCCGAGACTTAGGGCTGGATACAACTGAGTACAGCAATGCTTGACTGTTTTATGTGGGGTGAAATTGACGATGGATTTCCGAACGACCATAGGTTAGTCAAAGGATGACGATGGCAACTAGGACTAATTAATATTATGCGCTGGTCTTATCAAAGTCCTTATCCATATGAGGCATATTTGGTTGTTATGCATATGTCTGGTATACCTTCATGTCTTCATGGTAATTTGGGGGTTTCTATATTTGCAACTTGATGTCACTTTCTTGGCGTGCTGCTAATCCGTCTTTTTTCTGTATGCCACATCTCTTCAGGGCGTGAGAAATTATGGCTCTCCAGTACTTCCTTTTTCTTTGTAGCCCTTAGCATCATTTCCCTTTTCTTTTTTGTTGCACTTTCTACTCTTTCATCCTTTTACACAAACGTGTTAAGTTGGCTACACGCAACTTCCCTCAGCCTTTTTACCCTCAACATATTTTCTTCAAGCTCACTTTCTTCATTATGTCAAATAAATTTCAACTTTTTGATGCCATATATCAGTCAGTTAATTAAGTGCCATACGGGATACATGTCTAGGCGATCATGTCTCTTTCGATTCAAAACTGACTAAGCAGAATTTCCCGTATAATGTTTTCATTTCTTTCTGCAGTAGACTGTTTACCAACCATGGCTATAGTACACAATCTGGCTAATTATTAAATTCTTTTATTCACTCAGTTAAGTGCTATACGTAATACGTGATACTTGAGCGATCATGTCTCTTTCGATACATGGCTAACTAGACAGAAAATTTCTATCTGCGGCAGACGAGTTGGCAATGCTATAGAACCCTATCTGTCATCCTACGAAACCCATAGTTGTAGGGAGAAGCGATGAAATTATATTTTTCTCGGGGTATCATTGCTCAAGTGAATGAAACGAATTCGACTGGAATACGAACTCGGCTATTCGATTTCTCATTCCGAACCACTATCCATTGCACCGCATCCTGATTCTATATAAAATGTTCTTTTTGTTGTCTTTTTGCTTGAAATTTCTTCGTTTCTATCCGTAGTATTCTCGTTATCCTTCTGTAGAACCGTTAGTTTTCTCTTCATCTTTAAGTAAATAATCAAGCATTAATCTCTCTCTCTCTCTCTCTCTCTCTCTCTCTCTCTCTCTCTCTCTCTCTCATAACAATCTTGCAAATCTGTTTGAACGCCTGAAGAGACGGTGATTATCACTTACCGTTTTGAGGAAGACTCTCAACAATGAGAATAAGACAGACAAAGAAAATAAACACTGCTCTTGAATGCATCTGAAATCAAAGAAAGGAGAACAAATCAGTACAAAGTGCGATGAGTAAATTATAGTAATTTTATATTTTTAACTTAGCGTGTGTGCGTTGCTGTTTTTGATTATATCGATTGCGTAGTATAGTAAGGAATCCACTTGTGTTTCATCTATGAGAAAAAGAATACAATGAAGAATATTCTTGTATATCATCTATGAGAAAAAGAATACAATGACGAAATTTACTGAGCAACAAAATTTGCATGCTGCATTCCTTGGCATTCGCATCGGAAGATCCAATATCAACCTTTCAGATCGTTTGGGTGTCAATCTCAGGACCACTGAGAGGATTCAGAAAGAGTTGACTGAATCTAATGATGATTACGAAGGTACGGCAGCTCGGAAAACTCACTCTGATTGCTCTGATAACAAAATAAACTCCCGAATTCGCTAGTTAACTAAACATGAAGGCCTACATCAACTGCTTTGAGAAGGTTGTTCTGCTTTGGGTCAAGAAGC
The DNA here is from genome assembly GCA_037127315.1 of Ascarosepion bandense. Taxonomy (NCBI): domain Eukaryota; kingdom Metazoa; phylum Mollusca; class Cephalopoda; order Sepiida; family Sepiidae; genus Ascarosepion; species Ascarosepion bandense. The sequence continues at coordinate 5,445,580 of JBBBDQ010000515.1, forward strand.
TGATTGATGGAAGACCCTTTTTCTTGTCTTCAGGATGCTACGCTAGAAGGAGAGCCTACTCCTGGCTAACAGCTAATCTCTGTGACCCCATAACCTCTTACAGCTGGCAACTTATATTCCCAGACTGCAACCTCTTTCGTTATTATATATAAGGCGCAGTTGAGCAAGAGGCAAAAAAAACTCCTTGTAATTTCAAAAGATTAACTGAAGGTAAGGACTGTGGCAGCATTCACTAACTTACACAAGAAAACTACCTAGAAAAGACGGACGAGATTCCGAAGTTATGGTGAATTTTATTGAATGAGTTTACTATTTAGTATTTCTACATATTTTTGTGCAACTTTGGTAAATATTTCCTGTGAAAATCAGATATCAGTGTCATTTCCCTTTTTTGCGTCATTTAGACAACAATTTATTCATCGCATCTTGGATATCAAAGGCAATTTCAATTAACGTCTTTTCTCTGTTTAATAGTCCTGAAGATGAAATTTAAATAGATGAATGAAAAAGTTTGAAGATAAAAATTTAAAACAGATGAATGAGACAAGCTTGTTAGCCATTAAACCACGTCGAGATTCTCATAAATGATTTTCTAAGCGTAGATTAAATGTGGCACAAGGCCTAAAGTATGGAGCATCAAGTGTAGATCGAACTGAATATTCCGTCGTAATTGATCTAGTGAGACAAGCTTGTTAACCATTACACCACATTCAGAGTTCTTTTTTTTTTCCACTGAGCATAGCTTAGTTGGGGAACAAGGCTAAAATTGTGGAGCAACCAATGAAGAATGATGATTTTCTAAGTAAACCTAGGATTGGTACAAAGCCGGAAATATGGGGCACACAATGAATATTGATCGCTCTAGTTATTCGTAGTCGATTTGGTAGGACAAACTTGCTAATCATTACACCAGATCAAGGTGATTAATTACTATATTTTTGATACCATTTCTGTTTCCACGTGCAGGTGTTTGTTGCCATCACTCTACAAAAACATCACATTGTAGCCACATTTTGCTTGCGTTTTCCGCTTGAAACAGGCTAAATTTGGCAAGCATAATTTGAATTTGATAATCATTAAAATATATATATATATATGTGTGTGTGTGTGTGTGTGTGTGTGTGTGTGTGTGTGTGTGTGTGTGTGTGTGTGTGAGATACACGTTCACCCGTCAAATTGTTGGCTAATAATTCAATATGATACAGTGCAAAGCTAATTTTCAAAGTGGGGTGTTTAAGTTTATCTAGAAAACCAGTATTTATATTCTTGGTTTTTACCTGAGCTCAGACTCTAACCATAACTCTTACCTAACATGTAACTATTTCAATTTGTGTATGTTTTTGCGTTTCTTACAAAACATAAAAATGAAATATCATAAAAGGAGTAAAATATATTCCAATCCATGGATCAGGGAGTAAAATCCCAATTCTCTGTTTTAGCAGGAACAAACAAAAATGAATCACAGATATACGGCACAATAGTGGCAATTTTCTAAGCATAGACGTGACAAAATTTCGAATATAAGGGGAACCAAGTGAGAATCAAACTCATGATTTAGACGAGCTTGCTAACCATTACACCACATGCTCCAAAATGAAAAAAAATGGTGATTTTTTAAGTTTGGACAGCCAGTGAGAATCGAACTCAATATTCAATCGCAATTGATCTAACGAGACGAGTTTGCTAACTATCGCACCACGTCGAAGTGCCCATATAGAACAATAATGAACACATAAAGGATATCGACTGTCAATAAAAAAAATAACGGTTTTCTTTTTTATTTTGTTTAATCGTTTCACCTTAAGCAAGACTGTACCGTCACTAGTGCGCAGGTGACTACATAAGAGAGTGAAGGTTCAGGCAGGAGAAGAGTGAAAAGAAAGACAAACCGGTTACAGAGGTGTCGGAGAAAGGGCAAGAGAAGGATGGGCATACCAGTGTGAAGATAGTTGCGAGGGTAGAAGGAGAAAGGTAAAGAACAAGATAGACGGAGTGATGGGGAAAGAACGAGAAAAGGTCTGAAGTCAAGATATTGGAATTGACATTGCATTTAAATTCTTTGAGACTGTAGCTGTCATGGAAGCAAATATACAGAAGACATATCCACAGGCAGGAAGTGTGAGAAAGGAAGCTGATAGAGTAGAAGTGGAGGCTGCATTTGGTTGATTTAACTATAAAAGGGTGGGGTCTTGTTGCCAGTCTGGTTGCTCGAGTAAATTCTTGTAGAGGGGGCGTCAGTGAGCTAAGCTCGTTGGAACTAAAGCATGAAAATATTTGTAGAATAGACAGAGAGAAGTCACATCCCGCTCATGAGAAAGTGGCTGAAGTCTAGCTGCCAGATCGGAACCGATCACATTACAGATTCTCCTATGGAGCCTGTCGAGAACAGAGATAAATAGCAGGGGCGCTCGACCAAATATGACAACAGCGTTTAATGCACCGTCGAATAGTTGATTTGTATACGTGCACAGGTAGGAAAAACTTACTGGCCCGACGCAGTGACCCAGCCTTCCTATCAGTCAATTTAGCTACTGATTCAATGTAATAGTTCCACTTGAGGTCGAAAGAGGGGGTGAGACCGAGAAAACGCGGTGTATTGCTTTCAGGGATACTCGCTTGATCCATGCTGATAGACAGCAGGAGGGACAGCCTGTGGTGGTTGACAGATAGCAGCTTCGTTAAAGAATCATTAAAATTTACAATCCATTTCCTACCTCAGTCTACCACAGAGTGGAGGCCCTTCTCGAGATCAGCAGCGAGGTCTTTGGACGCCTCGTCAGATTTCTTACTGAGGCAGGAGTAAATAGGGATGTCATTAGTGTAGATGCCTACTTGGAATTTGATCACATCAGGGAGGTCGTTTATGAAGATCAGAAAGAACGTCAAGCAAAGGATAGAGCCCTGGGGGGCACCAGCGTTCGTGTGATCGGATGTGGATGCATGCCCGTCCAAGACGACCTTTATTAAGCTGTTAGATAGGAAATATGAGATGAAATCAGACAAGCGTCCAGTGATACCATAACACTGTAACTTGCGCAGAAAGCCAGCGTGCCAAACCATATCAAATGCTTTGGAGATATCCAGGGCAAGAGTTCGAGCTTCGCCGTTCTTATCAAGAGTCTGGTATATGTAGTTGGTGGTGATTGTTAACATATCGGCAGTAGACCTGGCAAAGTGGAAGCCATACTGTCAGTCTGAGAACAGTTTATGGTCAGTGAGAAGTTGAACTATATCAGCATTGATAATAGGCTCGAACACTTTTCCGAAAATTTCCGGATTAAGGGAGATGATGGAAGATTTGCTGTTGTTCAGCACATGTTTGCAGAGCCGCCAATAATCTTTGGAGTTAAACTTACGGGCAGCTATGCGCTGCCTCATTCTCTCAGCAAACAACAGCTTCATTCAAGATTCCCTTATACTGTTTACGAGCAAATAGGCGCCTATTATGGTCAGACATGTGGCACTGAAATAGCCGAAAGAAGTGGTTCCTGTGGGCAAAGGCGGTCGAGCAGGCAGGAGAGAACAATGGGGCGGAATAAGGTTTGGGACGGAACTTCCAGATCGGTATGAAAGCATCAGTGCCAGCTTTCACCCAGGAAGAGGCTTCAGAGGCGCAGCCCTCGACGGAGATACTAAACACTTTTTTCCCAAAGAACGTCGCATAGGAGATCGCGGAACGAATCCCAGTCTGCTCTTTGCTAGCAGTAAGAAATTCTGTTGGTAGAAGGCTCATGGGGGAGTGAGAGTGAAGAGAGATACTAATAGAAACGACAGTATGGCCGGAGTTACCGAGAGGGTAAAGCTGCGAGACTTGGCAGGAGTCAGGAACAGAGGTGAAGCAGAGATCTAGTAGAGAAGCGTATACTGAAAGGATACTGGAGGAGCGCGTGGGGAATTCCACCACTTGCGTAAATGATTGAGAAATAACAAAGTTCATGGCATGAATACCAGCAGAATCAGTGACAGAATTTTCCAGCCACTTAGCATGGTGGGCGCTAAGATCTCCAAACGCAAATATGTTAGCGAATGGGTGGGAGGAAGTAGCCTTATCTATATTATCAGAGATACTGTCTAGCAGGGAGCAGTTGGGAGAGGAAACGGAACGGTACAGAAAAAAAAGATAGCTAACTGATTTGAGAAGTGAAAGATGGGGGTATCAGGGGATTCGAGAAATGTCACCCGCGCTGTTCACATGGATGATCTGGGGGTTTACTGATCATGCGTTTACTGACGTAAACCCCAGACCATGCATATGGACACTGGAGTTCTTCCTTAAGGTAAGGTAGCCAGGAATCGAGGAGTCATAGAAGGGAATTGAGGAGTTTCTGATAAAGGCAAAAATGTACTAGACCGAAACTTATAATGTTGGAAAAGTAATTACTTATTTTAGCGTTATGAATTAGAAGTCAAGCAACTAAAGCAGAACGGAGAAAATAGAGCCTTGAATTAGAAAATAGGGCCTTGAATTAGAAAATAGGGCCTTGAATTAGAAAATAGGGTCTTGAATTAAATAGTATGTTGTTTACGGCGCTTTGCAGAGTTTAATTTGTATTCCTCGCAAATTTTCGCTTGAGGACCAAACACAAGTTTTTAACCAGGAATGCTAAACTTGCATTTTTATAATAATGAAAAATGAGGTTTACATCCCAAGAGACAACAAAAACATAAGATGAGAAAACATTGCTGACGCTAAAAACAGAACTCCATCCACAGAAATCATTACTTTGTATCTGGTGGATTATAAAAGACGTCGTCCATTACGAGCTACTGAAACAAGGAAGGACCATCAACGCAGCCGTTCATTACAACAACTTGATCGGGCAAACGAAGAATTGCGTAGAAAAGACAACAGAAAAGGTGCTATAGACTAGCAGAACATTTCAAGAACACCAACTGCAAAACAAACCCAAGACAAAATAGTAAATGCAAATCCCTTCCACCTCCTACGTCAGTCAATTAAGTGCCATACGTGCAATACACTTTGGGGGATCATGTCTCGAAAAAGACATGACTGACTGGGCAGAATATTATCCCGCAGTAGGTTGCCATTGCGTTCTACGATAGACTGATTGCCAGTCAAGGCTATATAACCCAAGCTGTCCTATTTTTAAGCTATAATTGAAGGAAAGAGACTGATTAATACTTTTCCTAAGGGTATTTGTGCGTAAGTGAATGCGAGGAATTCAACAGAAATTCGAAATCGGCTCCGCGATTTGTCGTTCCGAGTCGATACCCACTGCACCATACTTCATACTTAGTAGATTAAAAACGTATACTCACATTATTCGATCATAAGAAGTTTTTTATATAAAAATGGCAGAACATTTAGAAGCAAAAACAGAAAAAAAAAAGAGGAAGCCCAATATTTCTTTTAAATGTGGAATCCATAATTGCATTTCCTGTTAAGCAGCAGTTGTCAATAAGGAAGGAATTTTTATAATATTTAAATAAATTTGGCTTATATTCGTCTTTATATAATTTCTGATTAAAATTTAATTACTTTACGGATTTTAAAATAAATTTGCTTTACATTCGTTTTATCATTTCAGATAAAAATGTAATTACTTTCCAAATAACCGAATTTTTAAATAAATATATATTACGTTTGCTTTTATATAGTTCTTCATAAAAATGTAATTATTTGCTGACATATGAATTTTTAAATAAATTTCCCTTACATACGTTTTTAAATTATTTCTGATAAAAATGTAATAACTTTCTAAATATCCGAAGTTTTAAATAAATTTACCTTATATTCGTTTTTATATCATTTATTATAAAAATGTAATTACTTTTCAATTATTCGAATTTTTAAATAAATTTTCGTTTCGATTGATTTTATACAATTTCTGATAAAAATGTAATTACTTTCCAAATATTTCTGATAAAATAGTTGCTCACCGAATAAGGTGTTAAAAAGCGCGTAGACTGTTCAGAAAGCAATCTTTCGCGATTTTCATTGAGGTTCAGGCCGGAAAAGGAGGGGACTTTATTCCAAAATAACAATATGTTCAAATCTACCCCAGGCAGTACGTCACCTATTGAACGATGTGGTGAATTATTTTTTCTCTAATATATGCCTGGAGTATCCACTATGGCCATATGCCATATACTGTTTCGTATGGACAAATAAAGTCGAACTGGATCGAAAAACTTAAAACGCAATAAGTCACTTGTTCGAAATCTTGCCGCAGGCAAAAGAGAGAAACATATGGCAAAACCAGAAGGCATTTTTTTTAAGGTTAATCAATTCAACTAACGAAGCCACATAAAATTTGGGATTCATTTTTCATCACCTCGAAACAGTTTGAGTTCCTCGTCTTATTTCCCTCGTAATTTATTCTTTCACCATTTTCATTTCTTTATTGAAGAAATTTTTCTATTAAAACTAACATCCAAAATTATTCTAGAAACTTATGAAGTTGCAAGTCCACTACCAAGAAAACTGCAAAGCAGTGTTAACCAATGTTTTGGAAATGTATCAGTCAGTTCAGTGCCATACGGGCGATTAAGTCTCGAAAGAGCCATGAGTGACTGGGCTGAAAATTTTCCTGCAGTAGATTGCCATTACTTTTTGCGGTATACTGGTTGCCAACAAAGGCTATAGAACCCAATCTGTCCTGCTATTTAAACTATAGGTGTGGGTAGAAGAGAGATTAATAGCTTTCCGACGAGTATTTGCGTGTAAGTGAATGCAACTTGAATTCGAGCTCGCCACTCCCATTGCTCGTTCCGAGCCGACATCCACTTCACCACAACGTATATTCAATATATAGTTAACCAAAAAATAGTCACTTTTTCTTTTTGTTTTCTTTTTCATGTTTTTATTACAATATGTCTCCCTCCTTCTCTCTATCTTTCTTCCTTCTTTCTATTTCTCCAGCTCTTCCCTCTTCTCATCTCTTAAATCTAATTCAAAATAGAATGACATTATTACTCATGACTTCCTCATAAATTTAATAATTTTTACTTTATTTTTCTGCTTACAAATAAAACCTCAACAAATTTTCATTCCGCCAACATTGTGTGCTAAGCTCTAAAATCTTATTGCTTGTTTTATGTTGCTGTGACAGCTGTTTGACATAGAGGCCAGGCCACGACACAGTTGCGTCGAAACCCAAGCAAAGAAAACAGAAACATAACACAAAATGGCTGTAGCTGAATACTCCTGAAAGGTCTACTTTTCAATTTAACGTTTTGTAAGTGACAATAATATTTCCTGTCGTTTTTGTAATAGTATTGATTTGCTGTAAAGTCTGACCATATTAAAGAAAGGAATCAAATGTTTTATTTCTCAACTCTCTTGCTTGTTATTTGAGTTAATGGCATTTAAATGCTACAAATAGACAAACGAAATTGAATAATTATTTACTACTTCACCTGTACAATAAAAAATAGAAGGTATATTTTTTAATCCATATTATTAATTTTTCAATTATTATATTAATATATAACAATCTGAAATGGTACTGGTCACTAATTTTGTAACTATTAGAACGTTAGATTAATACTGCAGAAGAAAAGACGTTTTTAGGAGATTTATTTCGTTCGGACAGTTGTCTTCATTTTCTTGTTACATTCACAATATTTCGGAGGTTTTATACTCCGGCCTTCTTAAGGTGTTATTTGTTTGAATTTTAAATCGAACCCAATACGAATAATTTGAAATTCAAGCAAATATTCCTTGAAGAAGCCCCGAGCATACAACGGCCGAAACGTTGTGAATGTGACAATAAAAAAATGAGGAGAAAAGTCCGAATAATGTAAATAATATAGTTACAATCAGTTCAGAAATATACACAAATTAGACGTTTAGTAAACTAGAAAATTAGTCTCAAACTTAGACAACGTGAGACCAATGACATGGTAAATCATCCCATTAACCCATTATTGTTAGGGAACATAAAGTTCATGAATCGGTCACAAAGTAAAGCAGTGTAGTGCTCACTAGATACTGACGTGTTTAAGCAGGCAAGTGAACCCAACTCATACCATGCCAATACAGAACACACTTATCCGGAAACACCACCAGCTTGCTTGTTTTCTTGACAATACATTATGTGCTGTGACAAATTTTTAGCCACCCTTGATTATAGAAAATTTTGCTTGTGTAATAACATCATTTCTTTTTTTTTTCTTTTTTTTTTCAAAACAATACCGTGTTAGTATGAAGCTACTCTAATCTACGAAGGATAGTTGAATTAAAAATTTGCAATAAACATTAGCAAAAGTAAGGAAATTGGTGAATTTCAACAAGGCCACATAATAGGATGGCATCAGTATGGCAAGTCAAATAGGGAAATTGATTTTGTTTTCAGATTAATCATCAATCGGTTAATAATATTGTCAAGAAATTTAATGGAAAATGCCATTGTCGTGTGGAACAACATTCAGGAAGACCAAGTATCGTGTCTGGGCGAACGAAAAAAGGCCCTGAAGAGGGAAGACATCAAAACCGTCGTCAGAACGTCAAACATGTTGCCAACAGAATGGAAATATTGCCATATGCGGAAAGAAAGAATTTGAAAGAGCTAGACTTTCAAAGAAGAGTTGCAAGAAAGAATGAATTCTATTGCCTTGATTGACTGTCCGTTTGACTTCTTTCCAGCTTTAAAAATATCAGTTGAAGTCAGTGCGTTTTCATGTTGCTCAGTTATATACCTTCTTTTAATTTCAATAGACATTGTTACCAGCAAATACCAAAATATTTTGGAAAACCGAATAGTATACATTATTTGATGAGTAAACCAAAAGCAACAACGTAATTTAGAAGAATTCATTTAAAATTCTGTAATAACATTTATGCTGCACACTGTAGAATAAAAAGCACTAGCTTTAGATATGAGTCAAAATAACCCGCGAATATTTAACCAACATCTCGTAAATATTAAAGTCAGTCGCAGAAGACTGCAAAATGCAACTTCGATAGGAAATAAGTTCATTGATATACCGTGCTTCAAATCTCTGAATTCAAATCATTGCATTTATCAGGTTTTTATTAAATGACTTACAGGATATTGACTTCCAAATGTACCGTTTATTGAACGATCAAAACTTTTAATTTGCAGCTGTAGCTTGTTTGTCAGCCTGAAAGTTAGTAGAGAACGTCCTTACCAAGATTCGATTAATCTCCGGTTCTTCTAGGGTCGGACGTGCCTTGTCTCCCGGCAAGATATTACATTGAAATGAAATAATTGTGGCTAACGTTTCCAAATTTCAGAGCTGCTCTTCCCCACAGAAATAAAGAACCAGATAGTTCATGATGTTAATGTACAGAACTGGAGAATGTTAACATTTTTTCTCCTATATATACGTAGAAAAACGGCGTCTCATAATACGATTGACCTTGTGCTAAATTTGCTCTTTTTAAAGAGGTGAATATATCCAATTCTCTGTTCAACAGGAAATGTGTACCCGGTAGGTAGTCGGTTACCATGCATGTCAAACCGCTCATGCATTGGGCCATCAATGAAGAGCTGGTGCAACGCTAAATGAAAAATAAATTTTGCTATCATCTGGCGTGAGTTTAGTACATATTATACCCATCACAAATCATCTTCTCTTAGAACAAGTCCCTATTGACTGATGTCAATAATTCAATTTAAACTGTCCGGTATTCAGTTAGTTAAATGCCATACGTGATACACGCTTGGACGATCATATCTTGAAAGAGACATACCTGACTAGGCAGATATTTTCCTACAGTAGGTTGACATTACTTTTTAAAGTAAACTGGTTGCCAACCCAATCTTTCCTGCTATTAAGACCATGGCTGGAGAAGGATAATGGGTATTTGCGCGAAAGTGAATGCAATGAATTCAACTGGAATTCGAACTCGGCTCTCCACTTTTGTCGTTCCGAGTCGATATCCACATCACAACTCAGATTCGCAAGTATTATTCTTCTTATATTTGCCAAGTTCCTTCAGGCGATCATGGCCTTCCACGTTTCCCTATCCTTGGTAGCTCTTAGCACGCCTTCTTCTGTTACCCCACCCAAACCCCGCACTGCCATCCCCCTGCTGAGACCCTTTAAATATGTCTCTCTTTCCGTCTGTCTGGCCTGTGAGTATCAGATTCTTCAAGCCTGCCTTCCTCATCACATGTCCCAATAACTTCAGCTGTCTTTTCCTGGTGCTCAGTATTAATTTCCTTTTCGTTTCCATCCTTTCCAAAACTTCATCTCACATGCTCGATCCATGATATCCGCAGCATCTTTCTGTCGAACCACACTTTAGTTGCTTCAAGTTTTTCCTTTACTTTTTCACTGCCATATTGAATATTAATACTCTACTTAGTTTCTGGAATGCGTCCTTGGCCATGCCAATTCACCTTTAGATCTCAGTGTTGCACTTTCCGTCTTCCGTTAGAACACTTCACAATTACTTAATTTTTTGTACTTGCTTGATTTTAGTATCCCCCAACCTGTAATTGGCATTTGGGGCTCTTCTGTTTGCTGATGACCGTACATTCAATTTTCTTATAGTTTATTTGTAGTCCTTTCTTTCGACTTTCTTCATCTACTCTTTTAGGAGGTCTTGTAGTTTTCTTTCTGTGTCTGCTATCAGCACTGTATCATCTGCGTACTTTATATTGTTTAAAATGTGGCCTCCGATTACGAATTCTGGCATAATTTCTAGGGTCCTCAGAATAGTCTCGCTGTACAAGTTGAATAGATACGGTGAAAAGACATATTTGTCTTACTCCCCTTTCTATTTTTGTATATCAGCTGAATTCCTTGCCTGTCTGTGTGCAGGCGGTTTGCTGCCAGTCACATAGTGCAACTGTTTATCATAATCTTATTTTCCATTTGCTGGAAGTATCAATTTGAAATCTTTCTTTCACTGAATTTTCATTGTAACGTTATTCATTTCGGTGATTTATTCTTTTTTTTTTAATCATCTTATCCCAAGCAAGGCAGAAGCTCCACTGGTACGAAGGGAATTAGAGCAAAAGCAAAAACGAATTACAGGAGATGTCGAAGATAGAATAAGAGACGGATGGTAATCAAGTCGACAGAAGATGACAATTGTTGTTCCATTTAAATTATTAGAGATTGTAGCTATCGGGGAAGCAAGTAAATGGTAGGGCGTTCCACTAACGGGAAGTGTGAAGAAAGAAACTGTTAGAGTAGAAAAGGCATTTATATTTAACTATTTCGACTGTAAAAGGGTGGGGCCTAAGTGTCAGTCTAGTAGCACGAGTAAATACATGTAGTCGGGAGCTGGGGAAAAAAGATCGCCAGAACAGTTGCCATAAAAATACTTGTAGAAAAGGCAGAGGAAAGTCACATCAAGTCGGTGAGAAAGTGACTGAAAGCAAGCCGCTAAGTTAGGACCAATTATATTGCAGATTCTTCTTGAGATTTTGACAAGAACCCCAAGATGAATAGCTGACGGAAGGATGAACAAATTTTGAATTTAAATAGTTTGTATCAATTTTAAATTATACATTTATTAGTAGAAATCCAGTTTAAATATAGAAGTCAGTTAAATAAATTCAAGGGTGGATTTATATATATTTCCATTACCCATGGGTTGCTGCCAAACAAAAAGAAAAATTAGCCTTCACGAAACTTCCATTTCATACAAATTTTGTACATTTCTCTTTGCGTATTTCATTTATATCTTTTTATTTCAATGAGAGACCTAAAAATATTAGTACAATTAAAAATATTAAAATTTTAAAAATTAATTAAAAGTAATTTTTTTAAATTCAAAAAAATTCTGAAATCCGAAAAGTTCCATGTAACCTTATGATTGTTTGATCTTTTTTTTTTATTAGAAAATTAAGGGGTTTTTTTCTTCTAATATCCAACTTATATGATTTTAAGTCTTTGCCCAGGGTAAGGGGTTTCCAGACTGTGTTTTTACTTACTTGTATATGTGCCTGTGCGTACATTAAATGGCCACCATGCACAACACAGACATATGCATGTGCATTACAAGTGTGCATTCAAAGTCACATGCAGATAGTGTGTGATGGGCAGAGAATCAGCAGTTTTTTTTTATAATAGAGATTGCTCAGACGTTAGCCTCCCCACGATATGGTGGTTGTCAGAAAGATTTAAACTCCACAAATCTCCCAACCCTGATATTGGAACGGTTTTATCCATAGACCATGCTTGGAATTGGAACATAAATATTTACTATACCTCATCTCAGAAATAATGACAGATCATGAAGAATGCAAGAGCGTACAACAACCAAAACATCATGAATAGGGCAACAAAGATGAGGGCAACAATCCGAACAATGTAAATAATTACATTTTTTAGAATCATATCGCCCCAAGCAAGGCATTTTACTTCCACTGTTTTGCAGTAAGTTACATAGGAGGAAAACTATGAGAAAGAGTGACAGGTTATAGGGGGTGTCGGGAAGTGGGTAAGAGAAGGCTGAGAATACTGATTAGAGTGAAGTGGACGGAGAAAGGAGCATTTGAGAGAGGATGCAGGTGAGTGAGATAGGAGATGACTATTGACTTTACATTTAAATTCTTGGAGATTGTAGCTGTCGAGGAAGCAAGTAAATGGAAGGGAATTCCACAGGCGGGAAGTACGAGAAAAGAATCTGATAAAGTTGAATTTGTGTTTACAATTTAATGGTTCCACAGTAAAAGGGTGGGACCTAGTTGCTAATCTTGTGGTTCGAGTAATATAGGGGGCACCAGTGAGCTAAGTAAGCAATACCTCATCTCATAAATATAAACATATATCATAAATATAAACAGATCCTAAAGAAGACCGGACTGTATTGCTGCCGAAACGTCGTGAATAAGATAGCGCCACTAATAAAAATTCTTATGATTTTTAGGCTTCAAATGGCACGTGACAAAATATAGGCCTGATCGGATTATTAGTTTATAAATTACAATTATTTAAGTGAAGATACTGTTGCAAATTCTCAAACAATGGAAAAATCTGAATTTCGTGTGTTGATAAAACATGATTTTCTGATGCAAAAAAATACTGTTCAAGCAAAGCAATGGCTTAATATGTGATATTCTGACTCTACAACGGTTAAGATGTCTTATGTTGACTTTAAACGCGCTTGTACAGACATAAATGATGCGGAACGCTCAGGTCGCCCAAAATCGGCAGTTATCCCGGAAAACACAAAAAATGCACAAACTAGTTTCAGCCGATTATAAATTGATGTTGCGTGAGATAGCAGGTGTTGAACATATCAGAATGTAGTGTATTCACTATTTTACATGAATATTTGTCAATTGGAAAGCTGTGTTCAAAGTGGGTGTCGCGTTTGCTCACTGTCGATCAAAAACAACAACGCGTCGACGATTCATATCGTTGTTTGCAACTGTTTCAACGCAACAAGAAGGAAGTTTTGCATAAATATGTGACAATGGATAAAATATGGATTCACTAATTGACTCCGGTGTAAATCGGCAGTCAGCTGAGTAGGCAGCAGCATGTGAAAGCCACCCAACGTAATCAAAGACGCACACATCATAAAAGCAATCTGAACAATGTAATTGTAAATAATTACCATACTTCATCTTAGAAAAATAGAGAAATATTAAGTCTTAACAGTTTAAGATTTTTTCGTTTTCCTTTGCGTTCCCACAGAACCACGTCTACAAGCTGACAGTCTTTCTTGTTCCTTTCTTTATAAATTCCTTTTTAATCATTTCATCCCAAGAAGGCAATAAAGTCACTAAAACGCAAAGAGATACTGACCGCATAAAGAAAAGTAAAATATTATCAAGGAGAGAGAGAGAGAGCAATAAAAGAACAGAAATTAAGAAAACAGCAGAAAACGATTGACATTACTGGATTCATTTCATGTTCAAATTCAGGCGGTTTGCTGCCAGTGTAGATTATTTCCGAATATGTCGAGGTTGTCGAGCATTTGTAACAAATCTTTTTAAGGTACTTCGTCTGTAAAACATAGGTACACATCTTTCTGCATGTGTATTGCTCTTTCTGATAACATTCTGATCATAAATATTGCATTCCTGACCTGATTCTGTTGCGCCCTCTGTTCATCAGAGTTTGGATGATAAGTTTTGTAATGTGCCTCATTAAGCTGATTGTTTGGTAAAATTCACATTCCTTTGCATCTGTTTTCCTAGATAGTGGTAAGAAAATTAATCTGCTTCGGTCTTCTGGTACATTGCCACTCTTTTAGTTTTCATTTATTATTTCTGTAATCCTGTCTAGGCCGAAATCGTCTAAGGCTGTCAGCATCTCTATCATAATACCATCTGGATATGTTGTTTTGTTTCTATTTCATTTGCCCAGTGCAGCTTCCACTCCGGTTATTAATATTTCTGGTCCGTCCGTATTTCTGTATATTGTATATTGCTCTCTCTTGTCGTGGAAGAAATCTCCGATATATTCGTTCCATCGCTGAAGTATTTTCTTTCTCTAATATGAGCGTTCCGTCCTTGGGTTTTATGCATCATGTTGCAGCAGGTTTTTGTCTACGCCTTAGATATGCTTAAAAGGATAAATCAGCGCCTTTCTAGCAGTTTTCGGCTGGTTGCTTTTTGAAGCGTGATAATAGGTAGAAAGGGAACAACGTCATCATCCTTTCCTCATTCAACTCACAGATTCATCTCAACAAGTAGAGGGCGAACGTCGCCATGACGACTTAACTACAACAGAAAACGACGCGGTGATAAGAAGAATGCAGTTTATTTATGTTACGTCGGGTAACAGAATTATGTGAAATAATACAAAACAACGTAATAGTATAAAAGTAGGTGTATTGACAGGAAAGAGAATTATTTACAAGAGGTGAGGATTAGTAGAATACAGAACAAGGTAATTAGTATACAGTATCGTTGTAGAGACGTGATAGATTGACTAGTAGAACACTTCCGGTGCAATACCGGAAATACCCGACTGACTCGCTCACTCGACTTCCTTACTCGAATTCCTTCCGCGAGGTATAATCACTACTATTTTATATAGTGATTCGAATAGTCCATTTCTGTGGAAAGGTGGAGAGCGCTCCAACAATTTATATGTCGAAAATTGCTTTTTATATCCACGGCAGAGTGTACCGAAAGTTTTAAAGGGTTAAATCAAATTTATAACCCGTAGGTTGAAACAGTTATAAAAATGTAACAGTTGAATATATGATGAAAATGTAATATTTGTACCTGATATGTTTGTATAATAATTAAGAGTTACAAATATTAACCTGTAAAAACAAACTTTATTTAACTTCGTCTACATTCTTGTGTGAGTCCCTCGTGGCTGGCTAAAATGTCGGCTGGCGGGAGTAGCACGTGTGGCTGGTGTGAAATCTTTTGAGGAACTAAAAAAACTGAACTGCTACTAGTTGTTGGTTAGTAGGGATGGGCCAGAGAGAGAGAAAGACAGGGAGTGAGAGATGAAGGGATTTATGGGATAGTAGTTCGTGATCTAGGTGGAAGCACCTGGAGAAGAGGAGGGAGAAGAAGACAAAGTTAATATGTTTAGGTAATATTATTTCTGACCTCTAGTAAGGGGGTACTACAAATACTCCTCTACCAGTTAACGGAGTTCTCGTTTTAGTTTAATCTTATTTGTTTATTTTTTTTATTATTATTAATTGACTCCGTGGGATAATAATAAATGTACTTGTTATCCTTTTTCCATGTGACTGTTCTACCTGAAGTTCTTGTCTTCGTTTTATGTTCTTGTACTTTCTCAGGTGGTAAACTATCAGGTTTTTTATTTGTATTGGTAGCTGTATTTTGCGTACATTTTGATTTTTGTTTGTTTTCAATGTACGGTTTCAAACGGTCTATTGAAACTTGTGTATGTCTGTTTGGGTTAGTTTCTATTAGGAAATATTTTGGTGTTCGTTCGAGTACCATGTAAGGACCTGAATAGGGTGCCTCTAGCGGTTTCCGAACGCTATCTATCCTAATCCAAACTTTATCACAGGTGTGAAGTTGATCTGGCACGTAGGATTTTTTGTTGATTTTTCTGTTTGAAAAGTATGTCAGATCAAATTTTGCCATAGTTTTGTGCAGTTCTCTTGTAAAATCTTGTGTAACCGTTTCTGTATTTTCTGTATTTATCATTAGTTGTGGCAATAACAGTTGTGCATAAAAAGTGGGGGGGGAGAATTGGAACAGTTGGGCATACTTCGAATTCCCAAGAGGTAGGGCTAAAATCCAAGATTCTTTTCGGGCCATAATAGCTGCTTTTAAAGTTCTGTGGGCTCTTTCTATAAATCCATTACATTGTGGATGATAGGATGTTATACGTAGTCTATAGAATCCAATAATTTTTTACAGATAGAGGAATATTTCGCTTTCAAACTGTGTGCCTCTGTCTGTTATGACATGGAGAGGAATGGTTTTATCCATGTGTGGCCAGTAAAATCTAGCCTTAATCATTTTGATAGATGATTTTGTTCCAGGGTGTGATACTGACTGTAAGCTGTCGAAGATAGATTTTCGTAGTGTGCATGGTACAAAAGGTCTAGGGTATTACGTTGATGTATCACATAACACAAATTGATCTTTTCCAGATAATGTGAATTTCTTTAAATCTGGGAAGGACTGTATTTCAGTGTCTGATTTTTGTGCATCTTCAAGTGGTGGGAGATCGTACATACCTATTTGTACAGCAAATGTTGGCCGAGACAGACAATCTGCAACTATATTTTGGTTACCCTTCACATGGGATATATCTGAAATTAATTCTGTTATAATTGCTAGCTGTCTTTGTTGTCTATCTGATTTAGCAGGTTTTAGACTGTGGAATGCACCGCATATTGGTTTATGATCTGTCAAATGTAAAAATTCATCGCCTTCTATGAGGTGGCGAAAGTGTAACACTGACAAATATGCTGCTAAAAGTTCACGGTCGAAAGTGGAATATCTTGTCTGTGTTGACATTAGTTTCTTTGAGAAGAATCTTATTGGTATTGGATTTCCATTTATGATCTGATGTAAGACAGCATATACTGCATATTTACTGCTGTCAGTGATCAGTTGATATTGTGTACAAGTTGGTTGAGGATGGGATAATTCTGTTAGCTCACCAAGTATTTTTATAATGTTAGAAAAGGATTGTTTTTCCACATTATTCAACGTAATTAATCCTTTAGGTGTTAATCTCATTCTTTCAGATAAAGGTAAAACTAACTTTGCAAATCCTGGTATTAACTTCCTGTAAAAAACCTACCATACCAAGAAATCTGCGTAAGCTTTTAGCATCTTTAGGACACAGAAAAGATTTTATTTCTTTTATTTTATTAACAGTTAGTGTGATTCCCTTTGAATTAATTCTGAAACCTAGAAAATATAGTGATGTTACATTGAAAATAAATTTCGATAATGATATTTTTAGCCTATTTTCTTATAAAATTCTAAAAACTGTGTCTATATCTTTCTTGTTGGGACTGCTCGTCGTCACTGAAGATTAGGATGTCATCTATATATAGAGAGACACAGTCTATATCTCGAAAAATTCTGTCCATGTATCTTTGAAAAGTTGCTGAAGAATTTTTCAGTCCAACCGGCATAAATTCATAGTAACAAAGACCTATCGGCGAAATAACAGCTGTTTTAAGAATATCGTCTGGGTGCATTTTAATTTGATGGTAAGCCAAAATTAAATCAATTTTTGTAAATCGTGTTTCTTAGCGAGTTTTGTCGTAAATGAATTTATATTGGGAATGGGGTATCTATCCCCTTTAGTGATGCTGTTTAGTGCACGGTAATCTCCACAACAGCGGTATTCTCCACTCTGCTTAGGTACAAGATGTAGTGGGCTTGACCATTCGCTGTCTGAAGGAGCTATCACGCCTTCGTGTATGAGTCTTTTAAATTCTTCCTTAGTTGCCGTTAGTTTTTCAGCAGATAGCTGTCTGGATTTTGCAAAAACCGGTAAGTGGCTACCTGTATCAATTCTGTGATAAACACCGCAGTAGTTGTTATTTTTGTTTATATGTGGAGAGATGAGTTCTGGGTATTTATCCAGACTGGTTTGAATTAGTGTGGGTAGTTCCACTTTGTTAATGATCACGTTTACTGGAGATATCGAGTTTAATATTAATTTGTTTTTGGTGGCTGTTAATGGGTCGTAAATTGTTTTATTTTTGCAGTCGATTATGAGACCAAATTCATTTCAGAAGTCAAATCCAAGGAGAGGATTGATGATATCTGCAACCACAAAAATCCAGAAAAATGATCTTCTCAAACTAGGTATCCCAATCTCTAGGTTTGCTTGTTCGTGACATTTTATCTTCTCTCCATTAGCAGTGGTGAGTGATACTGGTGGGGGGTTTAATGAGACGCCGTTTAACATAGACGCTGGCATTATTGAGATACTTGCTCCAGTATCTACTATGAATTTTAATATTGTTGTCCCTAATCGTGCATTGATTTGTAATAGCGGCGAACTCAAGGGGAACAGACATGGTTCGCGCTGCTAGTTTACCGAGTCTGTTGGTGTTGGAGTGGGTGAACGCGAGCTTAGTAGTATTTTTATATTTTGTTTCTTCGGACATTTACATCAAGGTCTGCAAGTTCTCGCTTGCTCGGCAAGGTAGAGGTGTGCTACACATATTTTGGCTTTCTGTTCAGGAAAATAAGGTTTAATTCCTATCGGCATAGGAACATTGTTTTTGTTTATATCAGAATTTTGTGTATTATGCTGAGCGGTGAACGCTGTCGCGTTGATGTTAAGCAAATGCATGAGCTCATCAACTAGCTTTCTAAGTTGATTTGGACTTAATTCCTTTTGTTAAGCAATGACGGTAGGGCCTGAAGGAATTTGTGTATTACAATTTCTTCACCGATACCGATCCGTTTTGTTATGGATAGCATTTCCTGTAAGTATGTTGAGGGACGGCCGGTAATGGTAGTTATTGACATTAATTTGTCGAGCAATTCCGGCTTAGTCCTTTCTTGAATGAACATTTTATTTCCTCGTAGTTTCTTGATTCTAAAGTCGCTATGAGTATTTTTGCTACCACCTCTGCAGGCAGAGATGATGACCGTGTAAAATTTTGTTGTAGAGGCCGTTATATTGCGCAGGTGGAATTGCGCCTCAGAATGGAAAACCAGCGATTTCCTGCCGTTTCCATGAACTCTGGTGTTTTTATATTAATTTGCTGTACATAGGATTCTTCCATTTTTTGTGTTCTTGTAGACAAAGAAAAGAGGAAAATGTTTTGTTTTTTTTTCTACTTACGTCGAAGGTTCTCTCTTAAAACGTTTTCGACGTGAAGTTGAAACGTTGCATTTATCCTGGAGTTTCGTGAAGGTTGCGTTTATATCCTTGAAGTCGAGGTCACCATTGTAATATTTGTACCTGGTATGTTTTGAATAATAATTAAATATTATATTAATACAAATATTAACCTGTTAAAACAAACTTTATTTAACTTCGTCTACATTCTTGTGTGAGTCCCTCGTGGCTGGCTAAAATGTCGAGTAGCACGTGTGGCTGGTGTGAAATCTTTTGAGGAACTAAAAATACTGAACTGCTACTAGTTGTTGGTTAGTAGGGATGGGCCAGAGAGAGAGAAAGACAGGGAGTGAGAGATGAAGGGATTTATGGGATAGTAGTTCGTCACCTAAGTGGAAGCACCTGGAGAAGAGGAGGGAGAAGAAGACAAAGTTAATATGTTTAGGTAGTATTATTTCTGACCTCTAGTAAGGGGGTACTACAAAAATATCTGAATTATCATTTTTTCCGCTACTTATAAATGCAAATATTCACTTTTTATATATTTCATTATAAATGGCTTGGAAAATTTTCATAGCTCTAAAAATTCATTATTACTGCAATTCATGTTTTTTTGTTGTTGTTGTTGTTGTTTTGTGGTGAATAAAATTTGGCTTTCAAGTTTTCATGAACTTTGAGTATCGCAGTCTCTTTCCTTTGCTACCTTGTTTACATTGAATGTTAAACTTCATTCTAAACTTATTTCCAGAACGGGAGAAATTTCACGATAATACACTATCAAGTTGCCCCTTTTATTTGGTTGTTTCTCGTATTATATTCCAATTAAACATTCACAAACGCAAATGGTTAACTTCCAACTTATTTGTCAGGTGTATATTGTTGTTGTTGTGTGTATTTTTATCCGTTATAAACGCTGCAAAATAAGTGCTGACTTTATTTCCAAACCTTAAACCAGTACAGTTTTCAATTTAAAGCTTCAATTTTCTTCTCAAATAAAATGCTTTCATGATTCAACACGCTTAAGCTTCAAAAAATCAAAACTAATAGCTTATATCATATGGATAGCGTTGGGGAGTCACCCCTATTTACACACTCTATGGATTCTTCCATAGTATACAAATGATCCTGCCTACAGAGAACGGGGGTTGAGTTCAGTT
This sequence comes from Ascarosepion bandense, assembly GCA_037127315.1. Classification (NCBI taxonomy): domain Eukaryota; kingdom Metazoa; phylum Mollusca; class Cephalopoda; order Sepiida; family Sepiidae; genus Ascarosepion; species Ascarosepion bandense. The sequence goes on from JBBBDQ010000515.1 coordinate 5,465,898, forward strand.
GTCAGCTGAGTTGTTGTTAGTCAGAGCACTTGAACCGTCGCTCGTTGGTTAGCAAAAAATATAGACCTATTACCGGACTTACTTCTTTGTATATATTTGACTTCCACTAACAAGTATTCCTGAATCTACTAACCGTGTACAGTTTGTATAGCTTTTGTTCAATACACTTACCTTTATTCCTCTCATATCTTTTTTGTGTTATTAATATATTGTGTGGTTTTCTAAACAACAATCCACAACAGATAGACTCATTAAAACAGAACAATCCGGGCAAGCTGCGACGTATGTTAAACCCATCATTTTCTTGCTTGTATGTGCAGTTTCTCTTCAGGATGTGGTGTATCAAGGCTCTCCACAACTTCTTGTCCAATATAGGTTTTAGCAATGTTTGTATTGTTTCTTTTTAGTATCCTTCCCCACTCTCTGTTCTTTCATTCATTTTAACAAGTTTTATAGGTAAGTTATTCACTGTTATTCAATATGTCCATGAGTCGCAAATTCTATTGTTCTTCCTTCCACATTATGTGTCCGAATCTTTCAACTGCACCTTTTTTAATCTAAATACATGGATTCTTTTTTTTCTTTTTTTTTTCTTTTTTTTTTTTGCTTCAAATTTTTTCGTTCCTCACATGTTCTATCGGCGGTATTGTCAATATTCTTCTATAGAACTTCATTTCTGCTACCTCAAGGCTCTGAGGAAATTCACTGGCATATCGGTTAATTGATATTGCATAGTAGTTCAGCACAATTTTCTTTGTTTCTAACGATTTTTTCATCTTAATACTTTTTTTTTGTTTATCGAGGGTATTTTTCGAATTGAAATTCAACTGCGAGCACTTTTCAACTCCTTTCTAAGCAGCCGTCTTTTTAATCTGAATTAACCTTTTTGAAATTCATTCATTCTTTGAAAGAAAATCACTGACGCGCTTGCGAATTTCCTTGTCCCATCATATGTAACAACATTTCTAAGATCGTGAAATGTCTGAATTAACTTGTTTTTCTCTGGCAATTATATATTCTGTCTTCTTGCAATTTATGTTGTGTCATTCGTAAAATAATATCCGCTTTTAGAATCAATTTGCTTTTCTGAAGTGTCTCTCATCATCAATTTTTTTATAGCTGGGAACTATATATTCTGTTTTCTTGCAATTGATATTAGCTCATTCGGAAAATAATATCTGATTTTAGAATCAATTTTATTTTTGGTGTATGTCTCGTCGTTGGTTTTTCTATAGCTGGAAACTATATATTCTGTCTACTTACAATTGATATTAGGTCGTTCGGAAAATAATGGCCGGAAAGGTGTAATTTCACTTTCGCTAAATTTACGTGGAACCCGCTTATCGAGTTTCTTCACACTACCATTTTGCTTGATATGATCCGAAACAGTTGAAATGCTGGCACCCATTATCTGAAAGATTTCTCTGCCATTTTGACCTGGATATTCTTCAATTAGTAATTTGAGATGTTTATTGTGAGTTGCAGATGGGCGTTCCCTACCACTTTAATCTTTAAGGCCCGTGTCTCCACTGCAATACTTCAGAAACCATCTCCATACTCTCCAATCTTTAACGCTATGTCGGCAGCAGTTTGAGAAGCATTATGATCAAACCTGAACTCAGGTAAAACAGGTAAAATCATCCCTTCTTTTTCATACTCAACATGAGGGTTATATAATGTTTTACTTAAATTCTGATATATAAAATTAACAAAGAGGACACTTTAATCATCAGGAATTAAGAATTAATATTTTTGTAAATTTATACTGGAACATAAAAGGTTTATTGGAAAATCGTACATTTTCAAACAAAAGCTAATACTATTTTCCAGTCTATACACAGGTTGCGTCACCTATATGAGACCAGAATTTTGGCGGAGATTGATATAAAATGAAAAAAAGGTTGAAAAATGCACTAAAAGTAACACTTTGTTTTTTTGTAACATTCAACATTAAGCGGGAGAAGTATATATTTTTAATAAATCATGCAAATTACCGCACAACGACAAACATTTTCTTCTTTGGCAAGCAGTCATTTATTTAGTTTTAGTTTCTGAAATTGCCTCTTCCTTATTTCTTATATTTCATCATTTTTTGTATATTTGAGGATAAAATATTTTTCTCTTTTTCATTATGAATAAATACCACTTATGGTAAGTAAAATTAATATCGAAACATCGAAAAATATCTCCATATACATATACACTAGCGTGCAAAAGATTTGGCTTAACTCCATAAAATGATTATGCACCTTTTACTTTATAAGAAGATAATATTGTTTAGCAGAAGGCTTTTATCTGTGAGTGCCTTTGGGCGTTGAGGTAGTTGGCAACTAAATTGTTGCGTTTTTATAGTCGCCATGTTAACAGAAGATGCACCGCTTTAAGCAGTTTATTGGGCTCAGATCTTATATATATATATATATATATATATATACGTAAAAAAATCACAAGATCACCAAAACCTACCGCAGTTTCACACAACGGCTCGTCAGGGCAAAGGCAAACCAAGGACTAATCAAATAAATAGACACCACCAAACAAAGACTGACAGACCAGCCGACGGGGGAGGGGGAGGTCCAAAAAAATTAAAATTAAAATTTAAAAAAATTAAAAAAAATAAAATAAATAAAATAAAAAATAAATAAAAAAATAACCAAAGACTAAGCAAGAAATTTAGCTTTATGGAATCTACACCTATTCAATATTTCAGTTTTGGCATTAATAAGGTTGTGAGCAGGTTCGAATCTAGCTATCGCTAACTTCTCCTCATCACATAACCTACAAAATTTACTGCCTTTGTTAATGTTAGGGCATTTTTTTATTATTTCCCATTTCAAAATGGGGTCTCTTTTAGTTTTAGCTTTTATGTCCCATACATAGCTGGATAAAGTCGTGCTGTGTTTATATTTCTCGTTGTTAAAGGAGGTTTTATGATTGTAAAACCTAATTTTAAAATTATCATGCGTAGCTCCTATGTATGTTTTAGGGTTTTTGTCATTTTCATTGATGTAAACTCTAGCTTTATAAACTACATTTACTTGATTGCAATTACCTCTAATGGGGCAGTCGGATTTAATTCTACAATTACAATTATTTTTGTTGCCGGTATTAGTACTAGGAATATTCGTATTACTTTTCAATTTACTTTTATTGGTATTATTAATTATTTTGCCGATATTAGGTAAGCAAGAGTAACTTAGTTTAATAGTGTTCCTATTAAATATTTTTTTAAGTTTACTATCAGAGTTAAAATGTTTATCAATTAGGTTAAAAAACATTTTGCCTATTTTGGATTTAACTTCATTATTGTATGGGGGGTTAAACCATATAATATTTCTGGATCTGTTGTCATTGGTTTTTTTAGTAATATTTTGGTCAGAAAATTTTAGCGTTTGCGAATGTCCACTTTTTATTAGTGCAGTTTGATAAATTTTCTTTAATATTCTTTATTAATTTTCTTGGTTGGTTCCGTTTGGGGTTTTTTTTTCTTTGCTACGGGATATTGTATGTATTGTCTGTATTCTGCAGTTTTCTTTTTTTTTTCCCCTCTTGTCCAACGCCTTATAGCGACGGACAATAACGGAGTTAGATTCTGTCTGTTATTTGTTGTCCTCAAAGTTTATTTTCGTATAATTTTAGAATTTAGATACTTACAGAGTCGGTCTTGTTATTATATATATATATATATATATATATATATATATATATATATATCCGAGTGAGTACAGAACGAAGAAAGAATTTTTTTCATCGTCCAAAACATTAATTTAAAACACTGTCCGATATATGATGTATAGAGCTGTAAATATTTATTTATTATAAATTATGTTTTAGAACATGTACATAATTTTTTCTATATATATCCTCTACAATCATATGTTTGTTTCAACGTTGGGTGTCCAACGTTTCATCAGGAGGAATAAACAAGAACTGGAATCATCCGCTGTTTATATTTGGTTCATTGTTGTTATGGGGTTGGTTCGGGGTTATTGATAATGAAGGGAATGTGTCTTCCGTGTTGACCGTTAGACTTTTGAAGAACTTGGTGTGTAGGTGCTAAATTGTTGATTAATGGCATTATCTGTTGGAATGAACGTTTTTATCGGTCGGGTATATCTTTTGGTTAGAATTTCGAAGAAAGTGGTGTGTGGAGGGGTTTGATTATTTGGTCAGTTCTGTGTGTTTGTGTGGGGGGTTTTGTGATTGCGGAACTCATCTTGTTTGTTGACCTTAAGAATTTTTAGAACAGCGTCGTGGTTAGCTAGTGTTTGATTAATTGGTGTCTGTTGTTACCAGACAGATTTTGTGTATTCTCTTTCATCTAGTGGCGAGGTTTTCTTCCTCGAGGTTCCTTAGATACACGTAATAGGGGTGGGGTGTTTTTTCTTTTTAATTTTGATTTTTTCAGTACGGAATATTTTTGTATTTTATTTTTGTTTTTTATATTTTTGTTTCAGCGGGATAGGGTTTTTTTTATTCAAGTGTGGAGTATTATTGTATTTAGGCGAAGTTATTTCCAAAAAATCTAAACTTGTATTTTTTAGGAAGTAAAAGCAAATTTGTTTTTATCAGTTTTTTATAATTTATCTAAATTTGTATATTTAATCTTAATTTTGAAATTAGAGGATCGGTCTTTTTCTTTTAATTTTTAATTTTCATAGTATAGAAAAGAATATAGTTTAGAATCCTGTTTATTTTTTTTGATTTTTCATTTTATTTTTTTAGATAATTTTGGGGGTATTAGACCTTACTTTAAGGATTTATTTGATCGATTTTTCTATAGCATTTTTTATTTTATAATAAAAAATATCAAATCAAATTTCTTGTATTTTTTAGCATGATTGTAGGGTTAGATCTTTAATGTGCTTATTGTTTATTTTTGTGTATGATATGATTATTCTGAAATAGTATATTTAATCTTAATTTTGAATATATGAAATTGATTCTTTTTTGAGTTTGAGAGCCATTTTTTTCGTTTAATTTTGATTTTTCCAGTACGGTATATTTTTGTATTTAAGTGAGGTTATTACGGGTAGATTTCTAATCTAATTCGGAATATTAAACTTTGCTATAGACTTTAGTAATTTGATACATTTAAGTGTGTAGTGTTTTGTATTTAGGCGAGGTTATTTATAAAAAATCTAGATTTGTATTTTTTAGAGGGTAAATATAAATTTTTATTTTATCCGTTTTTTATAATTTATCTAAATTTGTATATTTTAATCTTAAGTTTGAATTTAGGGGATCGATTTGTTTTCCTTTAATTTTTATTTTCATAGGTTATAGTTTGGGAACCTGTTTATTTTTTTAATTTTACATTTTATTTATTTAGATGTTTTTTGTGGGTATTAGACCTTACTTTAAGGATTTATTAGATCGATTTTTTCTATAGCATTTTTAATCTTTTATAATAAGAATATCTAATCAAACTCCTAGTATTTCCTAGCATGATTGTAGGGTTAGGTCCCTAATGTGCTTACAGTTTACTGTGGTGTCGTTCTTCTTATTTAAAAGCTTGTTACTATTTATATATTTAAGGATCTCTATTTTTTCTTGAAGGCAAAGAAAACATGGTTCTTTTATAGATTTGGCTGTTCTTGCTTGTTTGAGGATTTTCCATTTAACCTTAGGTGTTTTATTTTCATCTTTTAATTTCCAAAAGTATTTGGAGAGAGATGTCATGTTTTGTTTTTCTTTGTTATTGAAGGATGAGAGGTGATTGTAAAAGCGCTTTTTAAATACGTTCATGGTATTCCCAATATATATTTTTTCATCTTTAGGATTTTCTATGGATGAAATCGAACACATATATATCAGAGATTTCGTCAGACATTTATTGGTCATGGGGCATGGGTTGGGGTTTCTACAGTTACAGAGGTTGTTATCACGGGACGGATTTGTATTAATGTTGGATTTATTTTTGCTGTGTAGTTTTAATATTTTGGTGTTATGCATTTTGATTATTTTTTCTAGATTATTGGAACAGTTATAGCTTAATTTTATGGTATTTTTATTGAAGTTTTTGCTTAGAGGGTTATTTTTGGGAAAGTGCTTCTCTACTAATTTAAGAAATTTATACCCCAGCTTGAAGTTAACAGATTGATTGAAGGGAGGGTTATACCATATTTTCCTGGTTCTATTTTTGCTTTTTGGACTTTTGAATTTATCCACAAAGCTCATTTTTGATGATTTATACTCGCTTTCATTAAGGATTCTATTATAAATTACCTTGTGCTTATCAAATATCTCTTTACTGGATGAGTGTGTGTTAATGCGACGTTCTACCGATGATGGGATGTGCTTAATAATGGATGGTGGGTGATTAGAGTTGGGGTTTATATATATTGGGTTAGCGTTGTTTTTCATGTAAGGTTGTTATGTCTAGGAAGTCTACTTGCTTGATATTGTGGTTAATCACTACGTTAATGCCAAAGGATTTAAAGACTCTATGGATTAATTTTCTGGTTTTGTCAACCTTACCTCCAGTGGATTTATCAATTATCATAAGTTCGTCGTCCCTATATAGTCCTATATTGCTCGTTTCGATTTCCTTATGTGCAGTTAAATTGTACAGTAAGAATAATCCAATCAGATCAGAAGCCTCTGCAGAATCCAGGGCACCCATGGATAAATCAAAGTTCTCCTTTGAGTTCTTCGTCCACTGTTTGTTTTCGTGGATTATAACTGATTTCCTGCAGTTCAGGATAATTTTGACTTCATCCTCTGTGATGTCTGAGTAGAATTCCGCAAACTCCAGGGCGAGACCGAATAGATTCTCCGAAATTGATGGGTAAAAATCCACAATGTCAAATTGTAAAATGGTGGCATTATTTTTTCCACCAATTTTTTCAAACCGCTCGATTACGTCTACCGCACATTTCCACTGCGTTAGTTTAATTTTATTTTTTATTTGTTGGTTGACCCTCTCTAATAATGTTTTACTTATCCTACCTATTTCTGATTTTGTGGTGTTTATTATCCTTGTAGGTAATTTGCTGTAAAAATCAGGTTTGTGGTCTTTCAAAAGCACATATGCTTCTTTCGTTACTATTTTGGGGACTCTGTCACTTATTTTCAATTTGTTCGTAATTAGTTTAACTTCCTGGTTTATTCTGTCGATGTGGCTTTTGTGCTTCTTGATTTTCCTGTATTTTTTTGTTAGGCGTTTTTTAATTAGGTCCTTGTATTCATTTGGGTCCATTTTATAGAAATTCGATGTTTTGTCTTATTTTACAAAGACCTTATCTGATTTGTTTATGTTGCTGACTATTGTGTCGAAGTGATTTTGGAATTTATTAACAGAAAAATAAATTCCAAATTCACTTCGACACAATAGTCAGCAGCATACACATATGAGTCACCAATCACAAAAAACCCGCACACATACACACAGAACTGACCAAGTAATCAAACCCCTCCACACACCACTTTCTTCGAAATTCTAACCAAAAGATATACCCGACCGATAAAAACGTTCATTCCAACAGATAATGCCATTAATCAACAATTTAGCACCTACACATCAAGTTCTTCAAAAGTCTAACGGTCAACACGGAAGACACATTCCCTTCATTCTCAATAACCCCAACCAACCCCACAACAACAATGAACCAAATACAAACAGCGGATGATTCCAGTTCTTGCTTATTCCTCCTGATGAAACGTTGGACACCCAACGTTGAAACAAACATATGATTGTAGTGAACATATATAGAAAACATTATGTACATAGTCTAAAACAATTTATAATCAATATATATATATATATATATAGAAAAGAGTGCAAAATATCTTTATCTATATGCTCTTTCCTCTTTTAGCCACAGTATATATATATATATATAATATATATATATATATATATATATATGACAAGGTATTATCATTCAGTTTTTATATCATTTTTCATGTGTTTGTATAAGTAAAGAAAAAATTATACGAACACATGAAAACTTATATAAAAAGCTTAATGACTGTATTTTTTAATGGACCCCATATATATATATATATATATATATATATATATATATATATATATATAGTCATCTGCAGACAGATCAGTATGGTTAGATATTCGATTGTTTTTAACCAGAATTGAAAGCCGATCGAACTGACATTAGTCGACGATATTATCTCTGAGCTATGGGCGCTCGGTAAAACAAATTTACATATTCAGTTAAAAATAAAATCAAATTCATATTTGATAATCCTAAAAGTATAGCCGAAAGAGCTTGGATAAATAAAACTTTAAAACAACTAATGTTCTGAAAGAAAAAAATCATAAGATCACCTGAAAAATTATATAAAACATTTAGCCATAGCAACTTGTCGGTTCTTTTTTAATGTAACTTGTATAAATGAGGGATTGTTGCTTAAATACACAATATATATATATATATATATATATATATATATATATATATATATATATACTTGTTTAAACATTATTTTTTATCGATACTCGTATTTAAATAGATAATCTGTTTATAATCAAGCAGTATTATATAGGTATTTCTACCGGCCTGATTATTTACGATAAATCTTTGTTACAAAAATGTGTGTCATTCGGCAGGATTCGAACCTGCGACCCCTATTTATATAGGGGAAGCCACCAATTGTTCTGACTCGTCTTAGACCTCTCGACCACGAATGACCAACAGTCTATACGAAGTCAAATCAAGCCTATATAACACAATTTTCGATTCATCGTAATAACCATATCTGCTCTGAAATATATCGTAATGTCAAATGTAAACATGTTCGTTTAGCCTGTTTGTAATTGATGGTCGAGAGGTCTGAGATGCGCCAGATCAATTGGTGTCTTCCCGCATGTGGATAATGGTTGCTGGTTTGAAGCATATATATATATATATATATATATATATATATATATATATATATATATATTGTGATAATGTTTAGCTTATTTTGGCAAGCAGTATTTAATCGTAAAGTGCTCGAACTCGGAGTGTAGATACACCGCTTATAAGTAGAAAGTGTTTGTCACTTTAACAGAGCAGATTCATGCCGACTTCGAAGTTTCGTAAAGACATCATTATGACATTCTCATTCGTCATGGCTGTTTGCCGTTAGATCTCGGTTTTTCTTGTTTATATAGAATATTGTGTGATTTTGTAAGAGTGGTATTGTTTATGATTCGTTAGGTATTCTTTTTCTTTTTGTTAATGATTGGTTATTTTTTATTTTTTATTTTTAGTGCGTCGTTGTTTGGTTTATTATTATTTTTTGTGTATACATGAATGGGTTTGGGTCTTTTGTTGCATTGACTTCTTTTTTATTGGTTTGACCTTTTTCTTAACGTGTTGGTGTTTTTTGCCGGTTTATTTTTTCAATGACATGGTTGAGTGTTATTGTATTTGTGTTTGTTGGTTTTATGTGTGTTTTTTATTTTATTTATCTATTTTATTTTATTTATTTATTTTATTTTATTTTTATTTTTCGTTTTATGGTTGCATTATTTCCTGTTTTTGTTGTGAGTGGGTGTTTGTATGTAGTCTTAACTTCCATTTTTATATTATTAATATATTTTGTTTTTGTTTAATATTTTCTAAAATAAAAACTAAAAACTAAAAAATATAAATATAACTACAAATATCAAACCACGATAGTAAACAGAAAATAAGTGTTCTTGATATATAAAAGAAATTATACATAGTTATCTTATATGTGTGTGTGTGTGTGTGCGTGCGTGTGTGTGTGTGTGTGTGTATAAAACATTGCTAAAACAATGAAGAATTACACAACATTAAACAAACAATTCTTAACAATGGATTTCATAACTCCGTCATTGATCAACAAATTAAAATGTATCTCAATAAACTTAATAATATCTTTAACAATATAGATAATATTAATAATAATGGTGTACATCAAAATAAACATAACACTATTAACTTATACTATTGTAATCAAATGCATAATAATTACAAACATGATGAAACACACTCAAAACATAATAGGTAGAAATGTTAAACTAATTCAAATTATAAACAAATTGAGCTCATCATGTATTACAAAAATTTAAACAATTGACCTCATAATAACTATACAACTACACAACTAAATCCTCTACAGAAAACCAATTTAGTGTATCAGTTTATTTGCTCGTTCAGAGATTGTATCTCTGGTACTAATAATCTACCCATATATTGGTTTTACTATAACCACGCTCTCCCGTAGATTTACCTGCCACCATTCTGATCATAGTTCAATTAACCAACATTTCTTAGAAAAACATAGCCACGTATGTAATATTAGACAGATTTTAGTCGATAACACAATAATACTCACACATACACACATTAAAAAAAATTTACATATTGGCGGCCATCTACCTTAAATCAAAACAACCCATGCCCAATGAAATCACATTTCAATTTAGTCACAACACATTACATTGCATCTAGACATATGATTCAGTTGTTAATATTTTGGTCTCTCACGTGGTATGACGCTATAGAACCGCATTACAAATTTATAATCTGCGTCTGCTATTCGGTGACTGTTACCGTTGCATAACAGTGTTTTAAGTCAACACAAGATAATATCATCTTTGATGGTGGATGTCCTTATATTAACATCCCTGTAACCTCTCTGAAGATGGCTCATGAAAGTCGAAAACTTAGAACCAGCATGATAAAAATATCCAATTGTTGGACAATTTTCAGCTGAAATTAAAGCCAAAATGCGATGTTTAGAACTGCTCATGATTAAACGTAATAGACATTGTCTGTCAGTTATATTTAACAATATATGTATAGTTTCCAGGTATCAGATATTTATATGCTCGATATCAGGGATAGAGCGTGTGTAACTATGAAACTGTATATTGAGGGCAACATGCAGCGACAGTATATATATATTTCAGAAATTAAATGAGTTCTTTCGGTGACTGGCGTGTGTATACACTGCTTATATACAACACGTTAGAATTTCCCTTCTTTGATTCCATGCGCCTATGTCTTAAGAGGCAGCGACTCCGACTGACACTAAATCGGTCGCGTTTCGATCCCGGCCAGAAGCAAGTGGATGTGTCTAGCTACACTGATTAGCTGTGATACAGCGAAACAGGCTTGTATGTCGATGACTAATATATTATGCTCTCATTACGATTGAACTCTCTAAAGAAGAAAATTTTAAAAACAGTTTCCACTTCTGCGATATAAGCAATACTCTTGTGTATTTATTTCTGCCGGCCTCATTATTTATGACTAGCAGTATAACCCGGTGTTGCTCGGGTGTAATGAAAGCTTTAAAACTAATCCATGGTCCTGGAGCTCAGACTTTTGGACGTTGGCATGAAAGACTAAAAAGCAATAGTTGTTTCTATTTAAAGCGAAACCGTAGATTGAAAGAAAAATGAATGGATGTAAGTCAAATTTTGATTTCCTGGTATCGATATCAAATAAGTTTTGTTCGTCGTAAACTGAATTTTGAAGACTAAATTAGTCCTCTGAGTAAATGGTACCATGGTTGAGACTAAGAACTACAATTATACCTACTTAAAGCCAAACCCGAAGCAAAAAAATACATACAGGCAGATAAACAGACATACACACAAACACCTTGCCTTTTATATATATATATATATATATATATATATATATATTATCGATTATCTGCACTATTGTAAGAACTGCAACCTTGAAACTTCTGAATATCGTTTTTTATGTCTTTGTCTATGAGTGTATCAAATTTGATTAAACTCGGACCACTCCTTCTATAACCCGACTTTTTCGATAATCGATTTTCGATATTTATTGGGGGTACCTCGACACAAAACCTAGCCAAGAACACTTGCAAACACTTATAGTACAACTGTGTAAATTTTCAAGAAAATCGGTTCAGCCGTTTCGGAGTCTATAGGTAACGGACACAGACACAGACACACACACACACACACACATACACACACATCCACAAACACAGAAACAAAGTTCCATTTATAAATAAGTTTAGATAAATTTTGTCACAAAAATGTGTATCATTAGGCAGAATTCGAACCTGCTACAACTAACAACATAGGGGAAGCCACTTGATCTGATGCGTCGACTACGAATGATTCCACAGTTTAATCGAATGTATATATAATACATTCTAAAAAAGGGATCATATTTTATCAATAAAACTGAATACAAATGTATCACAACGCTTAAGATTTTATGCGCCTTTTGACCGCCACTTCTTCAGAAAAAAAGTCGTCGGTAAATTAAGACTAACCAACTAATAAGAAAAATTCTACTGAAGTTAAAACAAAAACTAAATCAGAGATGTAGAGGTGGGTAAAATAGTTTCCTCCTGATATGTAATAGCTTCCTTGAACAAGGCCAATTTGTGCTTAAGTTCTCTCTGCGTGATCAGGGCAGATCTTTTCATAATAATAACATACCGTGCCCTGTGCAATACAGAGAAAAACTCGGACTAACTAGTCCTGCAAAGAACATAATTTAATAAATGCTCGCCGATAGCGGAGGCATGAGTCTACGAACACCCGGACGTCACCGGCTCATGCCTACGCACCTGACCCGGGGTATGTTGGGTGATTATAATCTCCACCCTTTGGATGGTCTTGCACACATTTATATATGACCAGATTTTGTTGATGGGAAGGCAAAATATCCTTACGGCATGGAAGGAAACCCCTTCTAGTTAAAAAAAATGTTCTGGTCCCTCACGAAACTGAAACACTGTTTAATGGTAATTATATCGGCGTATGTCTCACTAACGGGACCAGTCCATGGTAGACTAACACATACAGGGCATTAAGATGGCCAGTACACCTTAACTTCATTGAACTTAATAATTTTTTGTTCAATGGTAGATGTAATGTAGATTTAGGGTAAACATTAATTAAAAATAGTTGTTTAATTTTCTTTAACTCAGCATCAATTTTGCACTCAGAACATAACAGCCCGATGAGTAAGATTAATTTTCTTGGTTCTGGGAACAAAAGAGTCGCAAGTTAGGTAAAGCCAAGATAAAGTGGGTTTACGATAAACATTACTACGAAAGCACGAAACTGTTCTTTCTGCTAGTACATCCAGGAAAGGTAACAGATTGTTTTCTTCTGCCTTTTCTGAATTCTTAATTGCTCTTCTTAATTTACCGACGATGTTTTTGAAGAAGTTTCGGTCGAAGGGCGCCTAAAATCTGAAACGTTGTGATACTTTTGTATCCATTTTCATAAATAAAATATAATCCATTTTTAAAATGTACTATAGCTTGGTGTAGTAATGGCAACACACACACACACACACACACATATATATATATATATATATATATATATATATATATATATATATATGTGTGTGTGTGCGCGTGTGCGCGTGTGCGCCTGCGCGTGTGCGCGTGTGTGTGTGTGTGTGAATGTATGTATATCGAACATTGTCTGATGACGAAATACAGTTTAAAATCTCGAAACAAAAATTTTTGTTACAAAATTTTCGTTTTATTAATTTGTATAGCTCATATAGGAGCCCCTCCTTTTATTAATTTCAAATAAAAACAAATTTAATTATATTACGCTCTACGACCTGTGTTGTATTGAGCGCATTTTTAAAAAGTAATTGGTGGAAAATTCTGGATTCTAAACCTATTGGTTCTCTTAATCTAGAGATTATATATATATATATATGTGTGTGTGTGTGTGTGTGTGTGTGTGTGTGTGTGTGTGTGTGTGTGTGTGTGAATTTTTTAACTTTTACCGGTATAAAATCTTTTAACACATTTGAATTTGAGTAAATAAAATTTTCGTTTCGCCGTTTGCTGAAGAAGTAAGGATTTCTTCGTAGAAATGCCTATCCAATGGATTTAAATATTTTTTTTATATTTGGCTATTTGTAAATAGAATATAATATTTGCAAAGAGCCCTACACTTTGATCAATTTTGATATTAATGAAATTAATATTAGTTAGGATCAGGTTTTGGGATTTACCTATCTCATCATCCTTTTGGATTTAATATATTTATATATATGTATATATCTATCTATATATATATATATATATATGTGTGTGTGTGTGTGTGTGTGTGTGTGTGTGTGTGTGTGTGTGTGTGTGTGTGACGTTTTGACATGCATACGCATTTAATTTATGTATTGTGTATCTACCTAGTTTGATGCTTTGAGGTTTGGTGCATTTCCATCTATGTGGTTATATATTTTTTACGATCTGAGGAGTTTTTAGTCGTGTACATTTTTGTTCTTAGCTTGTGTATTTGCGTAAGTATATGTCTAATTCTGTTTACATGTTCATGCATTGAAATATGATTGTGTCTGTCCCGATTTCATTCATTCAAGGCTGGTCACGTTACGAATTCGCCTTGACTGTATCCAATATGTAGCAATTTAGTCTGTGTACAAATAGAGCTTTAAAGTTTAATAGACAAATTGACAAGTCGATAAAAGATACATTTTGTAATTTTTGTATGTATATATGCGTGGATATATTAATTTATATATGTGTCTTTTTGCCAGTGTTTGTGAATATACTCGTCTATTTTTCCATGTGTGGATGTTTGTAGGTTTATTTATGTCTGCGTTCTTTCTCTTCCACGTTTAATATATGAATAACTTTCTAAATCTAATAAATTGTTAAACTTAGAATTTTTTTTTAATTTGGCAACAATAATAAAGTAGATCTAATAGTCAATTGTCTACGGCTATATCGTGTTGAATACACCGGTTCCCGTCCGATCACCGAAGTTAAGCAACATCGAGCCTGGTCAGTACTTAAATGGGTGACCATTTGGAAATACCAGGTGCTGTAAACGTAAGGACCAAGAATGGTCCACCGGTCCTCCAGGTTTGGGAGATGAGTTCAGGTCTAACAACCCTACCCCGTAACAAACAGTTTGTTACAGCAACAGAAAGTTGCTGCCCTATGCACCATCTGGGTGTGATGGATAAATGATGATGATGATGAATAGTTAATTAGTAATACTGATCACAGTTTAATGAAATATTAATATCAATGCCCCCAAAATTATTTTTAAGTCTGCTCACATATTCTCCAAATTAGAAATAGCTTTACTCTGATTGGTTCACATTGTACATACAACAATGCCTCCCTGATTAAAGAGGTTTTGCTTGTTCTTAACCTTTTAAAACCATTCAATTTGACATAAACCACATCACTTGACATGACACAAGTGTCGAAACAAAATAGCTGCTTTTGTAGTGATATATAATATCTGAATATATATATATATATATATATATATATATATATATATATATATATATATGTTTGTCTGACGATCGCAAGACCGTAAAACTCAGGGTCACAAACTCACACCTATCTATATGAATATGTCAGCTCTATCACTGATATTGAGCTTTTTCAAATAAGTACCGCACATATAAAATATATAAATAATATAATATCTATAACAAAAATTTGTTTAAAAAAAATAATAACTGCGAAATTCACAATTCGTGGAGGTACCTAAAAAGAATATGAATAAACTTATATTAAAAATAAAAATTAATAAATGCCATAACATTACATGAATTACTGAGTTACCTCTACCGTTATTTTTATTGTTATTAATTTGTAAAATTTGATATATTTATTATATACATACACATTTCACACACACACACATATATTCATATATATATATATTTATATATGTGTGTGTGTGTGTGTGTGTGCGCGCGTGCGCGTGTGTGTGTGTATAGGATTAATAAAAATAAAATTTGGCACATAGCTGATTAAGATTATATTCAGCACCATAACCATTGAGTTTCGTATAATAACGTTTTTAATAATTGTTTAATCCACTCTTCAAGAAGTTTTAGCAATAAACTGCCTTTTTTCTCATTTTGGATTTTCTTTAAAGTAATATTTTTATCATTAGTTTTCATAATAAAACATAGTTGAGTGGAACACGAGAGTTGCGTTTCTACTTATTAGCACCTCATCAGACAATGAAATAATTTTTCTCTTAATTTGTTTAATATATAACCTACTAGTTTGTCTACATATGTTTGACGTACATTACATTTTAACAGATTTTTGCTCTTATAACAATTCCACCATTTTAAGTGATTACATATTTAATAAATAAATCTGTAATCGTTTCACGAACACATTCGAAACCATTGCGGACATAATAAAAGTGTATACATTCAAATGTTTCATAAATGGCACCAAAGTCTCTAGTTTTCCACGACATCTTAATTCTCTGGCCCACCTCATCTTAATAACTCATTCCCCTCTCCATCATTACCTTACTTTCTATTGGTTAATCTAGTCCAACCCTTTGAATTCCATAACTTCCACTTACTTGACTGGATATGGTAAGAACTGTGTTGTTATTAAATTTCTATATATAACAAATCTTAACAGAAAAATATTTCACTGTCTGATGAAGTTCTAATAAGCGGTACCGAAACGCAATAGCTCTTGTATTGCAGTCAATTATGTTTTATTATAAACACTTATAATATAAATATTACTATAAATATTGTTCTACTAAGTATCGAGCACTCTTGATAAAACCAAATTACAACAAACAGTAGACTGTGAACCCATTTTTTTGTACTACTCTTAAGATATATATATATATATATAATTGGTAGAAAGGAGAACTGTTTATTTTTTCAAGATTTGAGATCTGCTACAAATCGAAATTTTACAGATTAAATGCTCTCTATTAAAGTTTCTAGGAATACTGTCTTGTAATATTCCGTTTGACATTTAAATTTAAGATAGATAAGTAGCAAACTGGTAACTTAAAAGGAACGGACTTACCTTCGCGATTGTCTTTTGTTTATCAGAACACAATAAATCGTCTTTGCATTTATAGCACCCAGATTGCAAAATTTACAGACCAGCTGTTACCGTCATTCGTGTCATTTACCGAAGAATCTGTCATTAAATTCTGTTTCAACTAAATGGCCTTGAAAAGTGCAGAGTTAGCAGGTTTATCTTTTGTTTCTTTCTTTGTTTTATTTTTTGTGATTTTTTTCTGTTTTTTAGCAATTTATGATCTTTCGAAAGTCATCACGAAATCTTTGCTTTCTTTTCTACCTGTATACATTATCCAAAGTTAGGAACCACAGAAATGTCTTGAAATATAACAAATATTTAAATTAAAAAAGAGGGATATCTAAGGTATATATATATATGTGTGTGTGTGTGTGTGTGTGTGTGTGTGTGTGTGTGTGTGTGTGTGTGTAAATACACTAAGCTGTGTAGCGTAGAGGCATATAGATTACTAAGAATGAGATTTATCAAAACACAAATGCAAACACAGCACGGTATTACATTTAGCTCCCCTATTAGAAGTGAATTGTATTTTAGCGAAGAACATCAAAGAAACAGAATATTCTTTTTAATTCCGACTTCTGTGCGTTTCTTTTTTAAGAGGAATTTTATTTAATAT
The DNA here is from genome assembly GCA_037127315.1 of Ascarosepion bandense. Taxonomy (NCBI): domain Eukaryota; kingdom Metazoa; phylum Mollusca; class Cephalopoda; order Sepiida; family Sepiidae; genus Ascarosepion; species Ascarosepion bandense. The sequence goes on from JBBBDQ010000515.1 coordinate 5,483,311, forward strand.
GCGATATGTATTTCCCTACATAACAAAACATGCTGTTCTGTAAAAACAAGAGCAAACGCCGATATTTACACATGAGGAGGAATATCGGTGGAAATGTTTGCTTGTAAGAGATGAAAAGAAATATCTTGTCTGTTTATTTACTTACATATTGTTTCTTTCATAAAAAAAATGAAGGAAGTCAGAGCCGTAGATGGAGACGTTACTTTGCCTTCTTCTGCTTGGAAGACAATACAGAGGAGGAACTAAAAGAACAGACCATATTTTTAAATATATTTTTGTTATTTACGTAAGATAAGCAATGGGGACAAAAAGACAAATGCGGTGTTATATAAAACAAACAAAAAATAAGAAGGTTTTTAAACAAAATCCAAAAACAATACTTTCTAAGCAGATACAATTCCGTTCGCACGATTATTAAGCATCGGGTTGAAAGCAAAGTGATTTTTACTTATATATATATATATATATATATATATATATATATATATATATATATATATATATATATATATATACCTCCAGTCATTTTTCTATACCTAAATTTAAATTGAAATTTAAAAAATAAATAAGTTACCTTCAAGTTTTAAAATTAGCTTTAATTGAAAGCCAAGGAATTAAATTTAGTAATTCAAGTAAGCAAAATACCCTGGTGCATTTTAAACCGAAATTATATTGATGGGAATCAAAGAATTTCTAAATTTAAAAAAAAGTTTTTAAAATTACAAATTTTCCGGCATTTTTCATCGATTGTAAACGGAAGCCAATTTTTGGTTTTAAAAAATCTTGCAAAAATAAAATACACCTTGATGACACATTATTTTCTTCAAATTACCGAATTTAAACGTAATTTAAGTTGACTTGAAACAATTTACTGTCTGAAATGTTTCAAAAAAGCATTTCTCAATGACGGTAGCCTTGTTATTACAGTTGTCATCACTTTATCAACAGGCGATAATGGATTATTTATAGTTAGCCGGCCATAAGTATGGAAGACGAATTTGGTATAAATCTTATACAAATCGTTTTCTTTTTTTTAACTATGTTAAAATTAAAAATCTCACACAGTTTTCAGCAATTATCCACTATTTTATGGAATTTTCGTTAGTTTAGCTTTGTAGGCATACGTTTGAAGATGTTTTATGAAAAATAAAAACTGAAAAAATATAAAATTTTCTTTTAAAAATTTTACAACTTAATACGAGAATGAAAATAACGGCAGAGGTAACTCAATATTTTATGAAATATTATGGTATTTATTAATTTTTATTTTTGATATCTACTTTTCATATTCGTTTTAGGTACATCCACAAATTGTGAATTTCGCAATTACTATTTTTTTAACAATGTTAGAAAATTAGGAATTAAAATGAAAAAGTTTTTTTTAATGTTTAAAGAATGACTTGAAAAACAGGCTGTTGAATTTTATAAACGTCTTCAAGAGACTTGAATCAGAATCAAAGTTCGGTTTCTGTCGTCTTCCATGTAAGAGGAATAATCCAAAATCAATATGACCTTTATGAAAACTTGTTATGACCCCTATGGAACATCGTACTTAACTGAACATATTTATTTACACACAAAAATGTTTTTTTTTTATTTAATTATAGGTCCTGGGCATGACGGTAAACTGCATCCGGCAGCAAGGCATCTGATTGAGAGATTGTGAGGAGCATGGAAAAACTTCTTAATTGCTGTTGTTCCTAGGTGCACCCTAACCCGGGGTGTTAGCACCTGTTAAGGTCTCAGCTATGGGCAAATAGTTAATCTCCAAACTCGGGTCAAAACACTATGGAAGTATGAGAATGCTTTTATAAAAATATATACATGAAAATACTGGAAAAATAAACATTTTCTGACGAAAAAATTAACATAAATTTTTGAAGGAATAATCTATTCTCAGCAAAACATTTTTAATACAAAACTAGAAGACATTTTCAGCTTTCTAAAATAAAAAAGAATAAAAACAAAGAAAAATTCATTAAAATCTGATTAATTCAATCTTCTCACTATAATACGTTAAAACCCCCACCTTTTTGGCATTAAATAACCCAGAGGTTAATATGCCGTAAAACAAAACTCAAACTCAAACTTATTTTGAAAATATAATTGGTGAATAATTTTTATTAAACTTTTCAATTTTTGATAGGCAATATAATCATCAATTCTAAACTAAAAAAATTTGGACGACAATTCTTTAAAAGATTTTTTTAATATTTTTAAAATTTTATGAATTATTATAATTAAAAAAATAAAAACAATTCTTTTAAAATTTTATTAGTAATCGATTTTTTTTTCTTTAGATTATAATGTCCGTAATTATTATGATTTATTCCAGCAACTAAAAGCTTATCAAATTAAATTATATCAGAGATTTATTGCATTTTTATTTTACTCTTCAGAGCAGATTTTCGGATAGTGTCGTAAAATTTTAAATAAAAAATAAATGATTTATATCCCTCAATGAGTTCAACGTATAACTAATAAAAAATAATTTTTAGCCAATTAAAATTTATTAAAATTTCATCGATTTACGTGGAGGGGGTTAACAGAGTTAACAAAAATTTTTCACCAAGACTTTTAAAAAATAATAATTTTAAATATAATTTCATTGATTTGTGAATGAGTACTGAAAGTTTCATTAAAATCCGACAATTATTTGATTTTTGCGAGAATTTCCAAATTAATGTGTTTATCATCGAAAAAAGTGAGTTACGTGATCGATTGTAAACAGTCGTAACATTTTCTGCAATGCTAACGAATTTTCTGCCAAAATTTCGGACATGTTAGATTGGATTTAAAAAAATTTTTAAATACATGAAAATTACGCTGATTTTTCCTCTTAATAATATTATAAACATTTTTTATGGAAAAAATTCGTTTGATTAAGTTTTGGACCTTTTTATTCATACTATGCTGTTTTTTTTTGTTTTTTTTTTTTTGCAATTCAATGGAGGTACCTATACATATATATATATATATATATATATATATATATATATATATATATATATATATATATATATATATATATTTAATTTATATTTGCTCTGTAATTTTTATTACATGAAGCTCTCCTCCTGTATCATTTTTTAATCTTAAAATTAAATATTTAATATTAATTAGGATCGGGTTTTGGAATTTACCTTCATGCTTTTTCCGCTTGGATTAAAGTATTTAAATAAATAAATAAATATATATATATATATATATATATATATATATATATATATATATATATATATTCCTATATACATATATATACACGCACATATACATACATACATACATACATACATATTGACCTCCTCTCTCCACTAAAACGTGACGTTGTTGTGACACGAAGTCGAGATTTAAAGTGGTAGACCGAACGCGTATGAACGAGCAAGAGCCAAAAATTCCCAACTCATTACAGCCGTCTGTCGCTCTGTTCTTCGAGGATATATATATATATATATATATATATATATATATATATATATATATATATATATATATATATATTATGTAGCCTTATATCTAGATGGCTGGTATTAATTTTTATTAATTTTTATTAATTTTAAAGGTAAGAAGAGATTTCTATAAAATGAGAAAATACAATTGTTTTATCGGGAAAAGTAAACGAAATGCTAAAAAAGTAAAATACAATTATTTCTGTCGGGAAGAATAACTGAATTGATTAAAAAATGTTCTAGTCATAATAGTGTTATCATGTTTTGACAAAGTGTGACGATAGATCCAAATTGGACTGTGCTATCTCAAGCTACCGGATATTGGAAACTGTCAGGCTAGTGATAACAGTGCGTTCACCCCGACTCATTAGTGAAGAGTCCAGAGACGAAATGGATAACTCATGTTGTCTGCATTTCGAGCTGGTAAGAGTTATACAAATTGAACCCCACCTCCGCAACTACCCTTTACTACCCCAGTTTTGTGCTTGTTTAATAAAACCAGAGTGGAAAACGAACTTAGATGACGGAGTTAGTTGGGGCCAACTGGTGGAAGAGATAAGTTGAGGCTAATGATTTGAATGAGATGGTCAGATTGACGTGCTACTAAAAGACAATTGAGTAAAATGTGACCCAGAGAAGATTGCTGCTGAATGTATTTTTGAAATACCAGCCAGTGGCGTTGCAGTGGTCTACTGATTTTATACTCCGTATCGTGAATCGCGTAAATCCGGTCATGGCAATATACTCGACACCTCGCATGTCAGAACTAATCTAGCCAGGTGATAATTTGCAATCCTACTTTGGCTGGTTCGTAATCAAAACAAACACAACGTAGGCGGACGAGTTAAGGGTCAGGAATAATTGGTCAGGCCACTGGTTATAAAAAAACGAAATGTTCACCAGTTACTTGCTATTCAGATTATCAGCTTGTACTGGTAATCCATCTCATTGGACAACCTCTTTAATCTTATGTTTTTGTTTTTGTTTTTTGTTTTGTAATCGCCTAACTTATATATTACCAGGTACATTAACCACATTTTACCGCCTGATAATATAGTTATTAACTTAATAAAATAATTACTATATATATATATATATATATATATGGGACGACCTCATTACTGTCCACCTACTTTTGAACAATCCTCTATCTTTATATATATATATTTTTTAATCATTTCACCACAAGCAAGGCATTCCACTGCCACTATTACGCATGGGGCTACATAGGAGAAGGTAAAGAGAAGGAGTGTTTAGATATAGGAAATGTCAGAAGGAAGGTGACAGATGGGTAAGGATAACGAGGATGAGGTTAGGGTTGATGGGAAGAGTGTTTGAAAGAATGGGAGAGAGTTAGTGTGTTAGGAGGTGTCTATTGACCTTACACTTAAACTTCTGGAGATTGTAGCCGTCAGGGAAGCAATCATATGGAAGGGAATTCAACAGTCGGGAAGTGCGAGAGAAGAAACTGTTGGACTAGAAGTTGCGGTTGCATTTTATCGGTTTCACTGTAAAAGGGTGGGATCTAGTTGCTAATCTAGTATCTCGTGCAAATTCGTATTTAGGGGGCACCAGTGATCTATGTTCATCGGAGCATAAGCCATGAAAGTATTTATAGAAGAGACACAGGGAAGCCACGTCGCGCCGATGAGAGAGAGACTGCAGGCGGTCTGCTAAGTCGGTATCGATCACATTACAGACCCTCCGATATACCTTGTCGAGAAGCCCGAGGAGAATAGCAGGGGCACCCGACCAGATATGGCAGCAGTATTCAATACACGGGAGGATGTAAGATTTATAAACGTGCAGGATAGATTCAGACGGAAAAGACTTCCGGGCCCTGCACAGAGAACCGACTTACATAGCAGCGGATTTAGCAATGGATTCGATATAGTCATTCCACTTGAGGTCCGCTGAAAGTGTGAGACCAAGGAGGCGTAGTGTTTTACTCTCTGGGAAGCAAGCTTGGTCCATGCTAATGGGAGGTAGGTGCGATTGTCTATGATGGTTAATTGATAGTAGCTTCGTTTTAGAAGAATTAAAATTTACTAGCCATTTCTTACCCCAGTCCACTACGGATTTCTTACCCCAGTCCACTACGGATTTCTTACCCCCCAGTCCACTACGGTCCTTTCCAAGCTCGACTGCAAGGTTAGCTTTGTCGCCTACACCAGATTTTTGATCGAGGCGAGAGTAAACTGTGGTGTCATCGGCGTACATACCTACTTGGGATCTTATGGTGTCAGGGAGATCATTAATGTAGATCAAAAAGAGCGTAGGACCTAGGATAGAGCCTTGAGGAATACCCGCGTTCGTATGGTAGTTCTGGGAGGCATGTCCGTTTAATACCACCTTCAATGTGCGGTTGGAGAGGAATGACTGGATTAGTTCAAACAAATGTCCAGTTATGCCATAGCTCCGCAGTTTGCATAGAAGGCCAGCATGCCAAACTCTGTCAAACGCTTTAGAGATATCCAAGGCAACGGTTCGGGCTTTGCTATTCCTGTCGAGTGCCTGGTATATACACTCGGTGATGGTCGTTAGCATATCAGCAGTAGACCTGGTGTAGCGGAAACCATACTGCTTGTCCGAAAGGAGCCTGTGTGCTGTGAAATGCTGAACCACCTCGGCGTTGATAATGGCTTCGAACACTTTGCCAAAGATCGGAAGAAGGCTGATAGGGCGGTAATTTGCGGGGTCCGAGGGTTCTCCAGTGTTTTTAAATATAGGAACTACAGAGGAAGATTTCCAACAGGCAGGAAAGCAGGAAGCAGATAGGCAGAATTTGTAGAGCTTAGAAAGGACAGAGGAGAGTTCAGGGACACATTTCTTTAAGACTATGATTGGAATTCCGAAAAGGCGCCTGTTTTGGTCCGACGCGTAGCTACGATAGAGTCGGAAGAAATGATTCCGGTGGGCAATGGCGGCCGAGCAAGCTGGCAAGAACCATGGAGACGAATGAGATTTAAGCTGAAATTTCCTGGCAGAGATGAAGGCATCGATGCCAGCCTTAACCCAGGAGGAGACCTCGGATGCACATTCTTCGATGGGAAGACTAAAAAACTAAAAACGTTGTTCCATGGGACGTCACTGAGGAAGTCTCGGAACGAATCCCAGTCTGCTCTTTGGTAGCAGTAGGATATTCTACTGGTCTGAGTTTCTTGGGTCGGGTGGGAGTGGAATGAAATGTTGACGGAAACTACGGTGTGATCAGAGTTTCCGAGTGGGCAGAGTTGTCTGGTAGTACAAGAGTCTGGGATGGAAATGAAGCAGAGGTCTAGTAGTGAGTCCCTTCCATTAGGGTTGTCGGAGAAACGCGTGGGGAAGTCCACCACTTGCGTAAGGGATTGGGTGGTTGAAAAATTCATGGTGTAGACACCAGCAGGGTCGGTGACAGAGTTCTCCAGCCACTTGGTGTGGTGGGCGTTAAAGTCACCAAACACGAATATATAGGCAGAGGGATGGGAAGAAATGGCTTTGTCGATATTCTCAGAGATGCTGTCAAGTAACGAACAGTCAGGGGAGGAAGGGGATCGGTAGAAAAAGAAGAGATAGCTAATCGAGCTTAGTAGTGAGAGACGGAAGCACACGAAAGAATGATCCAGGGATTCAAGAGATGTCACCCTAGCTAGGGGAAGGTGTTCGCTGACATGCACACCAAGTCCATGCATTTGAACATTGTAGTCCTTCCTGAAGAGGGGAAGGTAGCCAGGAACGTAAAACTCAGAAGAGGGGATAGAAGAGTTAAGGTTAGTTTCACACAGGGCTAAGATATCAGGTGAGTTAGTGTGAAGGAATGAATCTACGCTGAGGAAGTTAGTGCAGATACCACGTATGTTAGTGAAAGAGATGCAGACGGGTTTGGGCGTTTTCAGACTAGCTGGTTTAGTTTTGCTATGTATATATATATATATATATATATATATATATATATAGTGTACGTATGGATAGAATAAAATTCCGTATCCAAATAGCACTATTCTTTAAAAAGTGCTCAATACAAAGTAGAGCGAATAATATTTATTCATAATTTATAACATAAATATGTTATAATATCACTACAAAAATAGTCATTTTGTTTCGACACTAATGTATCTTATCAAGTAACGATGCTGAAGAGTTTTAAAAGGTTCAAAACCAGCCAGACCCCCGTATTAAGAGAGACATTGTTATGTATTCAGTGGTGAACAATCAGAATATAAGTAATTTCTAATTTGAAGAACAAAAGAACAGACACTAAAAGAAATTCATTGAGACATTAATGTTAATATATCATTAAAAATAGATCAGCATAATAAGCTTCATTTTACAATAAATATTAAAATTATATATATATATATATATATATATATATATATATATATATATATATTTGTTACGAATTCACTACTAATTTTAAATTCTAAATTTAACAAACATTAGATTTAGATTATTGTAAAGTAATACAAACATGAAACGACGAAATGAGACAACGCACACATAAATATATAATTTTTTACATATGGACAAATAAACAAGGGTGGATTCAGAGGGGGAAACATCCTGACCCGACACAGTGACCCAACCTTCTTAGCAATGGATTTAGCTATGGACTCGATGTAGTGGTTCAATTTGAGATCAGAAGAGAAGGTAAGACCGAGGAGGCGCAGTGTATTGCTCTCAGGGAGAATCGCTTGATCCATGCTTATGGGAGGCAGGAGAGGTTGCCAGTGATGATTGACAGACAACAGCGGGAGTTTTATTCGTTAAATTTTAAAGCCAGGTTTGGAAAACGTCTGCAAAGGCTACAATATTGGATACAAGCAAGAATGAATTCGTAAGATCGCATGGGTCTAGCATAAACAAGGTCAAAACAGACACAATCATATTTAAGTGCATTAGCAAATAAACATAATTAAATACAAGGCAACCAAAAAAGTTCTCTTCGTTTTTTGATTAGTCATTGAATGAAGTTGAACTATATACGAAATCTGTGTAGCAATTGTTTTCGAATTTGGACAGCCGGAAGTAACATCAGACGTTATAAAAACCCGCGCAGTTGTTGTTAGAGTTGCTGAGACTCTTCAACTATAACACTGTCAGCTCTCTGCTTCCGAGCAAAGAGCAATAACCCAGTCGTGGTTCCGCCGAAGGGTAGAACCACGACTGGGCAAAAATAGACAGACATATTTTTGGCCCGGCTATATGGCCGGGAATACCCACATTAAAATGACCATGTGTCACATCCGGCCTTGCGTGGGAAGGCTAGTAAATACAGTTATAAGCCGGACAGTGTCTAGAGATCTCGTTCGGGGCTGTTTGCTTTACGACTTCAAAGTGGTATTATCAGCAGCTGCTTCAAGTCGCCGCATATGTCAAACGTTTGGGGATAGTGCTGTGGATGAACGTACTGCAAGGCGTTGATTTCGAAAATTCAAGTCGGAAGATGTGTCTCTCCATGATGAGCCTCGCAGTGGACGACCAAATGTCTTGAATGATGGAGTCCAGAAGGTGGCCATTGAAGAGGACAGTAGTTTAACGTGTGGTGAACTTACAAGATAGTTTCCGATGAAACAGTTAGACTTCACCTGCACCGCCTAGGTAAGACGTACAAACTGAGCAAGTGGGTTCCGCAAACGCTGTTGGAGGTCCACAAAGGACAACGAGTGGCAGCCTACGTATCGCTGCTTTCTCGCCACCGTACCGCATCCTTATTCAATCGAGTGCTTACCAGTGATGAAAAGTAGGTTCTGTACGAAACGCCCAAGTGTTCCAGACATTAGTTGTCTCCTCAGGATCCTGTCCCTCACACCGCAAGACCACCTATACACCCACTCAAGATTGTGCTTTGTGTCTGATGAACTGCTACCAATGGGCCGAACGGTCACTGGAGACCTATACTCGCAGCAATTAAAACATGTGCAACAGGCATTGTGGCAGAAGGAGCCAGCACTGGTGAATCACAAAGGCGTGCTTTTTCTCTATGACAACGCCAGGTCGCATGTCGCGCGGGGGATCAGGGATACCATACAGCAACTTAGGTGGGAGACTTTGTGCTATATACCTTATTCACCTGACCTTGCGCCCTTTGATTACCACCTTTTCCACTCCCTGGATAATCATCTTCGTGGGAAATCCTTCACCAATGAAGCAAACTCGCGGAAAACCCTCACGGAATTCTTTGCCTCAAAATCCCCCGAGTTCTACCGTAAGGGCATTGAACAACTGGAGACACGTTAGCAGAAGGTGCTGGATGCCGATGGCGATTACTTCGAAGACTAAATATAAGTTACACATACTGTGAAGCGTTTTCTTTCTTAACTTTAAAAACGGATAGAACTTTTTTGGTTACCTTGTATATCCGCACGCAAATACACAAGCAAAAACAGAATACGTACGCAACTAAAATGCTATTAAGCATCATATACAAAACACAAGCATACATTGATCTACTTACATAAAATTTCGGTATAAATACACGCAAATAAGCACAAGAAAACTCACACAGAAGCAAACGCTCACCTATATACGTGTATAGACATGAATATATATATATATATATATATATATATATATATATATATATATATATATATATAAGTAAAGTATACCAAGTGAGCCAAGAAACCTACCAAGGTTTCACCTAAGTGTTCCCTGACGATCCGCTTAGGTGAAACCTTGGTAGGTTTGTTGGCTCACTTGGTATACTTTACTTATTCTGCTCTAGTAGAGCAGAATAAATAAAGTAAGTAAAGTAAGTATTGAGCGCTTTTTTGTTAGTTGATTACTCGTCTCGGATTTTTTTCTTTGGGCTACGTGCTAACTCTATCAGAATCTTTTTAGCTGTACTGATGAGCTGTGATACGGCGAAACGGATCTGTCTGCGGATGACAATATATATATATATATATATATATATATATATACATGGGCATACGAACATATATACCCACAAATACACATAGAAATATGGACATATATATATATATATATAAACACACACATATATATATAAATATATATGCATATACATACATACACATACACATTAGCACGTGAACCAAAATATCAATATGCCTACGAGTACATAAACCCACATGCACACTTACATATATTAATGCACAAACAAACCCACGCGCCCAAGTATACATATTCTAATCTTAACATAGATAAAAAAAAAAGAGAAAGGACTCATATATAGAAACAGTTAAATTCAGAAATACGAAATTCAGAAAACATGTGAAATTGATGCCTCAACAATCAAAATTATTAAATATTAAATAAAAATTGGTGCTATAAAAAAATGCTAGATTAAAATCTATCAAATACCAAGATGATAATCTATGTTAGATTAAATATGTAATAGCTATATAAATTGGTGGTCTACTTTAGGATATGCGTTATGGTGCAGTGGATATCGATCGAATTCCAGTTAAATTCCTTGCTTTAATTTACGATCAAAAATCCTTGGAAAAGGTATTAATCCGCCTCTTCCTTCCAGTTATGGATTACAGAACAGATTGGGTTCAATCTACTGCGAGATACTCTTTTGTCTACATGTGGATATCTATATGTTTGTGTGCGTGTATCTCGTCTCGTTGTTTATATTTATATTACAATAATCTTTGTTAAATTTAAAATTCGTAGTTTCTAACATAAATTTGTAGTATTTACCAGGCATTTCCCCGTCCAATTATCTATTCTTCCAATCGATGGTACATGGCCTGGATTAGCGGCACTTTCATTCTCATGAAAATCTTCAAAAATAATTCGATTCGTGTTTAGCCTAAAAAAACCGTCGATTTTCCGACATAGAGTTCAAATGCTAGCGATAGACAATACATTCAGTGACATTTCTTACTAACTTTTTAAAATAAAAGATTACTTTTCATAAAAAATCAGCGTTAACTTATTCAAGGTCCTAATATATAGAAATATATATTGAAATAAACCTGTGATTTCTCTTTTATGCTACCTACGCTAAAAATGACAGACAAGCTGCTGTGGTTATATTTTACATCATTTTTCATGTGATCTTATAATTGATATCTTTGATCAACCGAAAGCGCTTGGACAAAAATAGGACAATGTTTTATATAATTCTCCGAACAGAAGCAAGCGTTTTCAGAACACAAATTTCAACGAGGATGAAGTCATTGATCCAGATTACAGAGGTGCAACTGAAAAGAGGAATCCATACTACATTAGACAAAAAAAAACGATCTGACCAGAGATCTTGGTCTCACAAAGTCCAATGCCGGGTTTTTAACGTTGAAGCAGTAAAGAATTTGTTAGATGGCAGTGACCGGTCAGAAAAAAAGGTCCCCAATATTTTTCAAGCTTTTTAAATTTGGGGTTTCTTTATAACACAACATGACCCGTCTGACTGAAGCAACTGATATCACCCAGTGAGTGTCACCTCTTCATCAACAACTCATCCAGGATTCTCAAAGTTGTGTCACTTCATAACGGAAGCATATAACCATCTCTTCCCCTCAATAACTTGAGTGCAGCACGAAGATTAACACAGATTTCTTGAAATATGAAGTTTGGATGTTATTGAATACTTTAAAATGGTGGTCTTCCTGATTAGGCGGATTTACTATGTATATACGTTATTTTTGCCTATGAAACAGCAAGTGCACTACAGCACACTGTCACAGGTAGGATTGACCGAAGCGGAAGTAGTTCAGTGTGGGGAGGAACAAAGTCAAGTGGGAGTCACAGTTGAAAACTTGTAAAGTATCGTTTCCTCTACGGCACTTGACACTGAGTATCATGAAATAATTTGTCATAGTTTTACACAGATTGGGAATCCGAAGCCTTCAAGTATCTTTGACTATTTATCTAACGTGTTTGCGGTAAAAATCAAGGAATTGTCTTCGTCGGCCCACAAATAAACAAGATCAAAGAGTGCAACGAATTTCCGAAGAAGCGAAAACTAGCTTTGTCACCGTTGTTCATGGTTACCTGCGGGAGCTTGTTGAGACCCTGCTGAAAAACTACGGTAATAAGCTGCGAGGTGTCTCTCAAAGTCAAAGTCTCTAAATTTATCAAGATAAGCATCAAGGATACATGACGCTCACCTTGATAAATTTAAGGATAATATGGGGGCGTACTTAGAAAAGCAAGTTGAGCGCTTTCACCAGGATATTTTTGACATTGAACGCGGCTACCAAGAATCGTATAACGAAAACATGATGGTAGACTATATTTGGGTGTTGATTCGGGAAAATAATCTACAGTATAATCGTATATGAAAATAATACTAACTTTTAAATTATTTGTAGTCTCCCATGTGACATCCTAAAATAAATAAATACCATATTTGAATCTTATGTCGTTTTTTCCGACTTCGAACGAGAATGTTCACATTCGCCATTTTCCACAATGTAAATTTCAGAAATATATTTATCCTTGTCACAGGAATAAAGTTTGAAAATATATTAACAATTTTCATATTCCTCGGTATAAGCAGATAGGAAATTACACTGGCTACTCAAGGACAAAAATAAATGTTATACAGTTTTATTTATTACTGGTTATTATAACATTGAATTATGTGTACATTTGTACATTTGTTATTCCATTTATAATTTATTTAATTTCTTTATTTAGATTTTTGTTTATCTTATTTTATTTAATTTTCTGTTTTTTTTTATTTTTCGTGTATTGGTTATTTTTTTTATTTAGTTTAAATTATTGGTTGTATCTAAGTTATAAATATAGTAAAGCATACTACTATATATATATATATATATATATATATATATATATATATATAAATAAAGTGTTTTTTACCATTAAATATATATATATATATATATATATATATATATATATATATATTATCAAGTGATTTTTAATATTACAAAAATAATTTAATTCATTTGTGAATAAGTCCTTAAATAAAATCCAACAATTATTACATTTTTGCAAGAATTCCTAAATCTATGTGGCTTTTTACAGCAAGGAAAGACTTCCAATACTCAAATTTCCAATATTAATCTTTAGTATCCCAGTTGACGCAAGAAAAACGAGATTTTAACTGTAATTTTGAACGTGCTTGAAAAGATCTTTTTTTCAGAATACTGATCAAATTTCACACAGAAACGTTCGTGAGCCACACAATAAAATGCCTGCAAAACACTCCGACCCTGAAAATAATTTACTCACCTTTTTCCAGCCAACAGAAACAATAAAAATACACTGCGCAGTCTTTCCCAGGTTTCACAGAAATAATTTCATGTGAAATAATTGAATAGACTCATTGACGCCTAACGAGAATGTCTACGGTATCTGCAGTGATACCAGTAACAGCTGCATCCCCAAAATTCGAAAATAATACCAGATCTTTTCAAAAGTTCTTATGCAATATGCGTCAACACTCGCTATCAAATTCACTAGTATCACTATTATTAATTTGCAACACAAATTTATTTGTTCAATTGTGCCACTAAAATTAAATTCACCGCAAACCGGCCCTAAACAAAAATACAGTGGAACATTGGAAAACAACCACACATTTTTAAAATCTATATCTATTTGCCGCTATTCTATCTATTTTCCAATGCGATACATACTACCAGCATATTCTTTAGTACGTATTACATTCTGGCACACAAGAAAATTCCACAGCACCCCAATGACGCAGTACTTCAAACAAGTTTATTTCTGCCGTCACGTTATTCACACACATCTCAACTACATTCAACCTACAAAGAACAGAACAAGCTCGAACACCATGGACATATTGGCATAAATGTCATTCAATCGGGAACGGGGAATTATGTTTGCCAGTTTCGAAGAGACGTCATCAGATTTCGCTGTTAAGCACCTGTAAAAAAAAAACGGGGCACTTTCTGTCTTCTTTCTCTTGTCTCTCTTTTTCTTCTAGCGTGTGCTAGAAGTAACACTAAACAAGATCGTTTGTTTGCGAAAAGTACGGAGGATGTATGGTTTGAATTTAATTTAGTTCACCCGTTGGTATAGTTCCTCGTCACAGAACTCTTAGGTGGTGTTAGATACTAGGGTTTCCGAAAATACATTTTTTTTTAAATATGATCATTAACGCTCGTTCCACTGTCGAACTCCTTTTGATAGAAACCTGTATAACTCCTGGCTAGCCTAAATATGAATCTACCAATATTAATGATAATGCCACCCGCTTAACATGGGCATAATCCATGCGCATTCTACCCTAAGGTTAGGGTTCTTTAGACAATGTAGGTGTTTGTGTCTGTCTAAATTTGTTTTTCATTGCGCTTTTTACATCTTTTTATGTATTCTTTACATCTGTAGAATAATCTAGCAGCCATGCTTCTAGCCGTAACCTCCTTTGTGTAGACGTTGTTCCGCAATAAAAAAAATTGTTCCTTTGCTTTTCTGACGGAACGTCTACGTCTCCATTTGAAATGACACTCTTTTCAACAATTAATTTGTGCTTCACCTATTTAAAATGCCTTTATGTCCGTGAGCAATTATTCCATTATATTATAACCAAAACAATATACTGCTCAATATGGGATATCACTTCGTATCATCAGTTAAGAATCTTCAAATTTTTGTCCTCTTTCTCACTTTCAGAATAAACCTCAATGTCGACAAAGCGTCTACATGCGGAATGTTTTGCCTTTCACATACTCAATATCAGTGAAACGCCATTAACATTTACGCTGATCTTAAAATTCTAGAAGACGTTAACATTAGGACGTTCCTTCCTTGGATTCAATATGAATTCTAAAGATCTATGAAAAGACCTCATTAGAAATTACTTTCCAATCAGAAACTGATAAGCTGTGTTTGCCGTCCATATTATGGCCAACGCTTTCTTTCTGAATATTTGAGTAATTCAATTCGGATTTTGAAAACTTTCTCAAAAGTTACACAAGAAGATGACCATCCCGAGCTAAGATACCCGAAATTGAGTGTTCACTTGCCTCAATTGTAATTACTATATCCTTTCTAGAGTCGAATATTTTTACAACTGGCTTCTTTGCTCGAACGTTTTTAAAATTTCGTATGTCACTTGTTTTTTGTTTAAATAAATTCCACATTTTTTTCTTAAAGCAGCAAAAGGTTTTGTTGATTCCGAGTATCGTTTACATTATATCTGTAGAATTTTATAATTCCTAAGAAAGATTCCAGTTCTTCTTTTATTCTTAGGTACTTTAATTTTTAATATTTTCTTAATTAACTATTGGTCTTATAATATGCCTTTCTTAGATATGGAATATCAAAACAATGATATTTTTAGCGTTGTGTACACTATTTTTGTTAATTGTTAATCGAGCCTCTTTAACTTATTCAAAACTAAATTGGTTCCCCATTTTAATTCTTCATCGTTATCAGCACTAACACAAATGGCCTCTTGGTAGTACACTATATATTTATATCCTTACTAAGAACTTTCTTTTTAAAAAATTGCACTTGTGGTTTTAACTCCATACGTTTCCACCTTAACCCTAATGGCGTGTATCGTTGTGACTTCTTTAAAATCTTCCTCAATATGTATTTGATTGTATAATCGATTTTAAATTGATTAAATCAAATTTTAGAGATTGTTTTCGTACCCGCAAGGGAGTTCAAAAACATTCTACATTGGGGATAGGATATGAGTCTGCATATATTTTGTAATTTATACGTATTTTGTAGACACCACAAATGTGCAGATCTCCATACCTCTTTCTTAAAACTATAACTAGGTCGTCCCATTTCTCTCTCTTGGTTGATCTTATTCCAGTAATATTTTAAGTTTTTCTACAACTGACATTATTAATGCTTCAAAATATGAAGGTAGTTGTACATTTTCCTTTTGTCTTAACGTTGCTTCATATTTTTTAACATTCCGGTTTCTTCTGTCTTGATTTCGTTCACTATGCTTATCGAATTTAGGTTCAACACATCATTTCCTATTAGACCATGATTCTTTTCACAGTTTACCACGATAATCGGTAATAAATCAAACTTATTTTTTAGTCCCACGTAGGCTTCAGCATAGCCAAACGTTTATTTTTATCACGGATCCGTCAAACTGATTCAATTGGACATGGCTTTTCTTTAATCTTAGTTTTCCGAATTTCTTTCAGAAATTTCTGGGCACCAACGTCATGTTATTTTCCGTATCTAGTTGCATGTCCAATAAAACATTATTGATTCAACTTTTTAACAATTCTTTTTTATTTTTTTCTTTGTAATGGAAAGACTTCCATACTTATTTTCTTTTCATTTTGTAGGGGAGATATACACATACCTTTAAAGGGTTTCTTTTTTAAACACTTTTCACATTTTTTATATTCGGGAAATTTGTGTTTGTTTTTCTTTGATGCTGATATCCACACCAAGAACACATAATTCTATCTTCTTTCTTTATCACGTATGTGTCGATTTCCTCTAGCAGAACCGTAATTTTTATTCTATTAAATTTTCTAATTAATTCTTGATGAACAAATTCAACAAGTTGTTCCATTGAAAACTTTCACAGTTGTATATGTATTTGATTCATTTGCCTCTACTCCTCATGTTGAAAGTTCGTCTACCAATTTCATTTCGTTCAAATTTTCTTCGGTTTTTGTTACCAGTTTCTCAAATTTTCAATATCTAGCTGTCTAGTTCATTCAGTTTTTGAGAAATATTTATAAACTCGACTATTTCTGCATTTCTTTTAGTTTCCCTATATCGTCAAAAGTCATTCCCACCTATTGTCTTTGGGTGTGCAATTGCTGAAAATGGCCTCACGACCAACAGATGCCAACAAGACATCCGTTATTTGGGTTTCTCCTATAATTGATTTTAAATCCTTTAGATTTGATGTTCTAGCTTTAGCTACTAATATTCTAAACCACGCTTGTGCATATTCATAATTATCAAGTGATAATTGTTCGTTCGCTTTACTAGAATTCAGTGGTGCTATTGTAGAATAGTGTAGTGTTATTGACTCACGAGAAGTATTATGTTCTAAACTACTCCATAGGTAATAGATGTAGCTACTTATAATCTTTGTGACTTCATATATAAAAGAGCCACACACTTTCTTTGTTTCTAACAGAATGTTTTGGTTTCTTAATACTTTGCTTAGATTTTGGAAGACAATTTTCTGTAGTTCAAAATGTGTTCGGATCTCGGTGTCGCTTTTTCTACTCTCTATTAAAATACATTTCCAGATATGTAAACTGTATTTGCTTGATGTTGACATATCAAATTTGTAACTTGCTTATTAGGCTTTAAAAGAAAATATTATCCCTCTCGATAAGAAGTGAAACAACATTTGTAGTTTCCGTGGTAGTTTATTACATATTGATTTATTACATATTGATTTATTACATATTGATTTATTACATATTGATTTATTACATATTGATTTTGAACGTTTGTGTCTGTAAATAATAAGGTTAGTAACTCAAAAGTTGATTTCACTGCTAATTTTTTAATTGTTTTGTATGTTTTCTTCTGTCTCTGAAATTATTGACTTTGCTCAAAGTTAAAAAGTAGGTTATGGTATTGATTTTCAGCGTTGCAATTACTTATTTCAAGAAAAATGTTAAAGAGGCTTTTGTTGCGAATAATCGTCGTTCGTTAATTTAAACTCATTTTCTTATTTATGAGGCTGAATGGTAATTAAAACAAGTCTGTTTTTTTCCTAAACATCTTGTCATGAAGGCATTACTAGACAAATCCCCGCTTAAATAATAATTTTTAAATAACCCAGGAGACGATGTTGTTTTATTGATGGTAAATAGATTTTCCAATATTATGCGTCTAAAAATTGTTGCTTTTACCGCAGTCACCATTCGCTTCTCAGCCTTTTGATTGCTATATAACCATGTTTGATCTGCTTTGACTAGCTTGGACCAGCTAAGACAAGCTTTGTACTAAGTCATCGCGTATGCGGGACTGGGTAATAATTGGCCATTGGCCCAAGTGTACGCGTTCAAATTCCCCACATTAAAAACCGAAATTGTGTCACATCTCACCTTAATGGGAGGGCTGGGTAAATATCACTTCTTCGGCCTTTTACCTAAAACCAAAGTGTAGTTTCTGCCCTCGGATGGATAAACGGTATTTCACATCAGTCACTATCTTCGGACAGGGCGCAAACTTAGTTGTGTGTCTGTCCCATTAAAACCAATTAGCGCTATTTATTTTTTTGTCTTAAGACCCGATCAAAACAAAATAGTTTATTATTTTTGATAATCAGAATGATTATGGGAAGACGTTAAACACGTCTATCATTCTTTCTTTCTTTTTTCTAGCCAGATCCACGGCTTAGGAACATTGCTGTTAATAATAAATTAAATATAACACAGGAGACGATGTTATTTTATTTATGGCAACTGGATTTTTGGCGATTGTCTTACACTATTTCCGTCGTTTAATACTCTGCGTCTAAACAAAATGTTGCTTTTTACGCAGTCACTATTTGCATTTTGGTCTTTTAACGAAAATCAAAGTCTAGAATCTGCCCTCGCATGGATAAACTGCCTTTTATCTCTCAGTTGTGTCTCTGTACTCAGTTGTGTGTATGTTTCCAAACAGAGCGCAACTAAAGATATGATTTAGAGATATCTGGTCTCGGAAAACAAGTGCCAGCGGCAATACCTCTCTCATTTTGCTAAAAAGAGGAATCGGTAGTAATATAGATGCCAGCGCAACCGAAAGTGGCGGGGGCTAGGTTACTTTTTTTAACCTGGCTTGGGTGCATGCGCTTGGGTTCCCCAAATTAAACTGACCTTGTATAAACTAACCCTGATGAGGCGACAATTAAACACGATCGCTTTTATGCCTTTTGACTAAGATTAATGTGTATTATATGTTCTTATCGGCTTAATCTGATTCTGTATTATTCTTTTTCTCTCTCTTATTCTGTATTACTCTTTCTCTCTCTCTTTCTGATTTTGTATTACTCTCTCTCTCTCTCTCTCTCTCTCTCTCTCTCCATTTCTATCTTTCTTTCTTTCTTTCTTTCATTTTCTCATTGAAACTAAGTGTCTTTTCTATGCTATCAAATCCAAATAGACTATCATTTTACGGTCATACGAACTAATGAATACAGGGGTAAACACAATTACAATAGAATAAGAGTTAAATGAAGAGTTTTAAATATCCCCAAAAGACGACTCTAAATGAATTTAAAACAAAATCATCACAAGGAAGATATTAAGGATAATGTTGACACTTTAAGTAAATTGGATGAAATGAACGAACCACCATTCTTTAAACGTCTACTGGGTCTCACGTTTATCCCAAACTTCAAATGGAATTAATTTTTATTTTTTAGGCAGCAAAGTCACTAAGACCTAAGTGTATAATAATTAGGAATAGAAATATTAATAATGAACGGGATAAGGAAAGAGTAATCAAGAGGTGAGTAGATGGTGATTGACATAGAATTAAAATTATTGCAAATTAAATTTGGCTGGAAAGCATGGAAACGTTCCACAAGTAAAAAGTGCGAGGAAAAAACTGTTAACGTAGAATTTACGGTTACATCTAACCAGCTCAACTTTAAAATGATGAAATCTTGGCGCCAGGCTTGTACTGAGCTTCTAATTCAAAATTTCTAAGTACCACAGCGAAGAGCTCATCTGAACAATTTCTATGAAAATACTTCAGAGAAAAGGCAGAGAGAGCCAACCTAATGGCGGATGTAAAGTGAGTGAAGCTGAGCCGATAGCTCAGGAACAATAATATTGTTGATCCTTCTTTAGAATTTATCAAGGAGATCAACGTAAATAGCAGGAACAACGGGCCATATGTGACAGAAATATTCTAAGTATGGTAGACATAAATACGTAAATAGTTTCCGAGAATAAAAATTGTATCGCACGACACAGTGAACCAACTTTCCTAGATCTGATTAGATATAGCCTTTCCATTTCATTTCAGCTGATAATGTTACATTGAGAATGCACAATGCATCACTTTCCTGGATGTTAGCATCAGCCATCCTGACAGATGGCAGAGAGTGGTCTCTCAGATGATTAATAATGAGAAGTTTAGTTTTGGAGACGTTAAAATTAAAAAGCCACCTTTTGTTTCAGTGAACGACGGAACTTGAGATCGTAGATGATCCATTGCTATAGACGTTTGAAAAAGATTATCGGCTTATTCTAACGCCTCAGAAAATACTTAACTCATTCTAATATACTTTATCTTTACAAGAGTCATATTTTACCAAAGTGGAGTATTGCTGCCTTATCTGACCTGGAGTCGGCCAATCTTCACTTTCCAACGTTGACTTATTTTTCACTCCGCCACCTCTTTTCTTACGGACGCAAAATCGCAAGCCATCGCTAGGCTATCGCCATTTCCACGACAAATGTTCAGATAAGCCCAACTTTTCACTTCCACCAGTCCAGACATTTACTACTAAGATGCACCATGCGACTTCCACGAACAGTTTCTACTCTAGCAATTCTCGCTCGTGGAACTATCTTCCAACCTCTTAATTTCCTGTCAACTTTGATCTTTAAATTATTAAATGTGATGTCAATTTCTGTTGTTTTCTTAATTCCTGTTCTTTTATTGAGCACGCTAAAGTTTTTTCTCTTATTTTTTCAAACTGAGTAACCCACTTGCGTCTTAGTGGCTTTATTACCATTGGTTGGGATCAAAGGATTAAAAATAAAGTTGAATCACTTTCAGTTCCTCCATAATCTAATTTTATGGAGGAACTTTCTCTCAGGCAGCTTTTTTTTTCATCGGGCACTCTCTAATTGGAACACTACAAATTAAACCTCTTTATGTCAAGGTGATATGGACCCGGTATGGGACCATAAAATAATGAGTCAACACGGTGGTAGGTCAATAACAACAAGAGATACAACAAATACAAAGAGAAAGAGTAATAATAGCTTGGCTACAAGTGACCAACAGACAGACAGACTAGGCTGAGCTGAACTGAAGTCGTACTGGAAACCAGTGTCTGTCGCCCCGGCTCTCCTCGAGAGTAATTAACTCTCGGTTAATATCGGCAAAGAAGAGTCCATTATTAAGTGGGTAACTCCCCACCACACAAGGGTCAATTTTTTTATCTATATCATTATTTTCAATTTTCAATTTTTGTATCCTATTGTTGCACATTTTATTGAGTAACCCTCTAACTTAAGTGAATCTCGAGTGCATATATATATATATATGAAGTTGTTCGGTAAATATGCAAGTAATTACCATGAGAAAATTCTTCGGCATCATGTTCTGAAGTTATACGTCAGTTGATCAGATAAAAATATTTTGTTCAAACTTACTGGAGTAAATTTAAAAGATACCTGAAGAAATTAAGAATTTCGAGAATAACATGGACCGAAAGTAAGTGCAACGACAAAGTTTAAGAGAAAATGGAAACAAAAAAGAAAACCTATAATTAACAACAGGAAGAGACGGTCGAAGTTTTGGGAAGCATGACAGGGGGAAAAGAACTTGGAGAATCTAGTACTCACAAGACATATTGAAAGCAAGAGAGACAAGAAAAAACGCATAACATACTTAGTAAGCGTAAATAGATTGATGGCAAAGCAAGGTATGGGAGAAATAGCAAAAATAAAAATTCGTTAAAAGCTACGAAGGACAAGAAAATGTGGAGAGCTATGATCGTCCACATACTAAAAAGACATGGACCATAGTAGAAGAATGAGGTTGACTAAATAGATGACCAAAAGAGATTTAGGAGAAATGAAAAAACACCAAATTTATTAATAGCTACAAAAAACAGGAAAATGTAGAGATCCGTGATCGTCTACGTTCTGAAAGAACATGGCAGATAGCAGAACAATGAACTTGAGTAAATGGATGGTGGTACAATGTTTAGGAGAAATAACAGAAGACAAATTCTTTTGGAGCTACGAAGAACAGGAAATCGTGAAGAGCAACGACGTCTACATTCTAAAAAGACACAACACAAAGAAAGAAAAGAACTCGAGTAAATGGATGGTGGTACAATGTTTAAGAGAAATAAAAAAAATTCTTTAAGAGATACGAAGAAGGAAATTGTAGAGAGTCATGATCGTCTACATTCTAAAAAGGCACTACAGATAGAAGAATAAAACTGAGTAAATGAATCGTAGAACAATATTTAGGAGAAAGACGAAAAGAATGTATTCGTTAAAAACTACAAAGAACAGTTAATTGTAGAAAGCCATGATTGTCTAGATTCTGAAAAGAAAAAGAAATCAGAAGTAGAATAAACTTGAGCAAATGGATACTGAAACAATGTTGAGGAGAAACACCAAAAAGACAGCATTCCTTAAGAGCTATGATGAACAAGAAATTACGGAGACCCATCATCGTCTATATTCTGAAGGGACACTGTAGACAGAAAAGGAATAAACTTGCTGAATGGATGGCGTAACAATGTTACGACTAATAACAAAAAGACAAATTAAAGAGCTACGAAGAACAGAATATTGTGGGGAGCCATAATCCTCTACATTCTAAAAAAAACACGGCAGATAGAAGAACAAACATGATTAAATGGATAGCGGAACAATGTTTATGAAAAATAACAAAAAGAAAAAATTGTTAAGAACTACGAAATTGTAGAAAGCCATGATTGTCTATATTCTGAAAAGAGACACGGCAGATAAAATAATAACAAGCTTGAGTAAATGAATGGCGGAACAATTTTTAAGAGAAATAACCAAAAGACAAAATTCGTTGTAAGCTTCGAACAACAGGAAAGTGTAGAAAGCCGTGATTGTCTATATTCTGAAAAGAGTGTCTCTTTTCAGAATAGAAGAATAATAAGCTTGAGTAAATGAATGGCGGAACAATTTTTAAGAGAAATAACAAAAAGACAAAATTCGTTAAGAGCTTCGAACAACAGGAAATTGTAGAAAGCTATGATTGTCTATATTCTGAAAAGACACGTCAAATAGAAGAAAAATGAACTTGATTAAATGGAGGGCGGAACAATGTTTAGGAGAAATAACAAAAAGACAAAATTCATTCAGGGCTACGAAAGACAGGAATTTTTTATAGTTCTAAGATCGTCTCAGTCCTGAAGTGCCACCGCATACGCAGAGAGAATAAGGAAAAGAAAACTTGCTCGAGCCAACCAATATATATTAGTTACGATACCACGTGTCAAAAATTCATCACACACACACACACACACGCACACACACACACACACACACACACACACACACACACATATATATATATATATATATATATATATATATATATATATATATATTAACAACGTTCAAAACATTAATTTAAAACAGTGCTCAATATAGAAATACAGCTATGAATATTTATTATAAATTATACTTTAGAACAGGTTTAAATTACAATTTACTACAAAGTATACATTTTGTTTCGACATTGACATCTTTATCCAGTACTCATTCCAGGCCGGAGAGTTTAAAATCCCTACCCCTTCGTCGATTATACTGTCTCTCACACCTCTCTCTTCCTCGCCCATCTTCTCTCACTTTCTTCCCCCTCTATGTATTTTCTTACTTCTTCCTCTTTATTAAGCGCAAACCCTTGGTCATCAAATAGTTGTATATGACTATATTTTACTTCCTACTTTTAAACCTGGCGCCTTTCTTTGAATCTTTCATCTTATATTTTCTCTCTTCCTCTTCAGTTCTCCTCCCTCTGCTTATTTATTATTTTTTATTTCCCCAAATGCCCCTTTTATGATTCCCTACTCTGGCTTCTCATTTTCCCTACCCCCACTTTATCTCGCACACAAACGTTTACCAATATAAGGAAGAGAATTTTCCATCTCCCTTCAAAAATAGCGTTTACTACCTGATGAGACATTGTCCTTTCAATATCGAAACAAAATGTACACTTTAATAGATTGTAATTTGAACATGTTCTAAAGTATAATTTATAATATATATATATATATATATATATATATAATAATAATAATAATAATAATAACAATAATAATAACTATGATTATTAAACCGACTCTGCGTGTATTCTAATCTCAAAATTTTATAGAAGGGAATTTCTAAGACTACGAATGACCAGCAGAATCTAAATCCGTTATTGCCCTCGGCTATAAAGCTTTGGGCAAAGAGGGGGAAAAAAAGAAAACTGCTTGGGACCGACAATACATACGGTTCCTCCCAGTAAAAAGAAAAAAAACCCTCAACGGAACAAACAACCAGAAAAGAAAAGTGCTCGATACACACAACCGAAAAGTATTTAACTAAAAGGCAGTAACGCAGAGCAAACACACTAACAAAATAGCAAGATCGTTAAGACCGACCTTGCGGTTTCGCACAACGGCCGTTGTGCGAAACCGCGGTCGGTCTTGGCGATCTTGCTATTTTGTTAGTATATATATATATATATATATATATATATATATATATATATATAATAAAATATAGTTTTATTCTAGGCTATATTTATTGGTTAGTCATCCATGTCAGGGATAGAGAGTATATAAATATAAAAGTGTACATTGAAGTCAACAGCCAGAGGTGACAGTGTGTTTCATGCTAAACGCAATAGCCAGGTGACGTGCTTTGTGATTTTGATCGATTTATACAGGGTGCGATTGAAAGTTGTCGTCAAAATTACGCAGAAATGAAAATACCAATGATATTTTTTATCTTAACAGACATATTTACCAAAATTACAGAAAAAGATTTTGAAATACTATTTTTTTATCTTTTCACCCCAAGCAAGTCATACAACTGATGCGCAGAGAGACAATGAGACTAGACAAAAGAAAAAACGGTTCAAGTGATATCGAAGAATCAGTAAGAGAGGCGAGAGTCAAGGAGATAGAAAATGGCAGTTGACGTTTCACTTAATCTATTGGAAATTGTAGCTGTCAGGGAAGCATGGAAGTGCGAGGAAAGTAATTGATAGAGAAGTCTAAGTTACATTTACCTATTTTGACAGTAAAAGAGTGGGACATAGTTGCCAAAGTTGTTGCACGAGTAAATTCATGAGGGCGTGGCACCAGGGAATTAAGGTTGTCAGAACAGAAGCCGTGAAAATACTTGTCGAAAACTCAGAGAGATGCCACATCCCGTCAATGAGAAAGTGACTGTAAGCGAGCTGCTCAATTGGGACTGACTACATTGCTGATCCACCTCTGGATTTTGTCGAAAATCCCGAGATGAATAGCAAGAGTACCCGACCAAATATAGCAACAGTATTCAATGCACAGACGAATAGTAAATTCATAAATGAGCAAAATGGATTCAGACGAGAAGGATTTTCTGACTCGGCACGGCGACCCAAACTTCTTTAGAAATTGATTCAATGTTTTCATTCCACTTGATATCGACTTAGATAATAAGGCCGAGGAGGCGCAGTGTATTGCTTTCAAGGAGACTAGCGTGATCCATACTGATGAAAGGTAGGAAAGCTTCTCTATAGTGGTTAAAGGAAAGCAGCTTCGTTTTTGAAGCATTAAAATTTACGAACAATTTCTTACCCAAATCCATCGCAGATACGAGGTCATTTTCAAAAGCGAAGTGCGGTTTAAACTGTCAGCCCTGGAAAATTTTATACTGAAACGAGACTGCATAGATGCTTACATGGGAACTGAATAAATCAGAAAGATCATTAATAAAACTCAAGAAAAACGTAGGATCTAGGATACAGCGTTAAAGGAGACATCTGTTTACATGAAAGGATTTGGAAACATGCCCATTCAGAACGACCACCATTTTATGATTTGACAGGAACGATTGGATTAAATCAAACAATCATCAAGTTATACGGTAACCCTGTAGCTTGCACAAAAGGCTAGCATGCGAAACCTTGTCAAACGCTTTTCAGATATTTAGAGCAACAGCCCGAGCTTCGCCGTTCTTATCAGTTCGGTAAAACTGGCGAAGAAGAAGCCATACTGCTTGTCAGAGAATAATATGTGTGATGTTGAATCATCTCAGCCTTGATAATGGTTTCAAACACGTTACCAAAACGCGGTAAGAGACTGATAAGGCGATGGTTAGAAGGGTTGTAGGGCACTCCATAGTTTTTAAAAACAGGAACTACAGAGGAAGACAACGAACAAGCAGGGTAGCAAGAAGCAACGAGGTAATACTTTTAGATTTTAGAGTGGACAGGATAGAGTTGAGGTTCACATTTGAACGATCACCGCAATTCTATCACATCCACTATTTTTATGGGAGTCAAGCTTAGAAATAACGTTAGAGGCCAGAGATTGGGTTACGTATACATCACTCAGTTGGATCTCAGTTCTAGTTGAGAATTTGGGTGTGGACTCTCCAGATGAGTCAAGTGTAGTGTTGGAAGAGAATTTGCAAGTAAAGCACTCAGTATAACACAACCGCAGGCTGAGTCCAGCCAACCTTCCTGGCCTTTGGTCGATTCCGCCCTCGTTGTGTTGTTGATCTCGGATTAGTCAAAGCAAGATTGCTTGTTGTCACTTGACGAGGTTAGCCTAGACACACGAGAGATTGGTATATAATGAAAACTAGATTTAAAAGCTCAACGACACAGTACAGTGTAGATTCATATATATTTATATATATCGAATAATTACAAGATTACAAACAAGTCAAAATTAGGTGACGAAAAATAGATATCAGTTGGCTGGTATTTCAAAAGCACGATAATATTCGTGTTATATTATCTCCACGAGACGATGGTTTATTCAACCTCCAGTTGGTTGAATTTGAACTGACCGTCTCTTACAATATCTCGTAAGCCCCGACCAAATTTTTTTCTTCCTTCTTATTCCAAACACGGAGCCCGAAATTAAATAATATCGTCTTGTAGTCTGGTTGTATTAAACAAGCACCTAACCGGGGTAGTAAAGTTACGTATGGAGGTTTTTATTTCCCCCTCCCTATATATATGACTTACTATCTTAAAATGTAAGTAATATGATTTAACATTTCAATTTCCAAGGGAAAAGGAAAAAATTACTCCCTGTAATTGTCTTCCTGCTCTTATCAACTGTCCTGGTAATCAGTGCACAGGAAATTCCCAAGGCCGTATTTTGACCTAGACTCACATATCGTCAAAATCCATTGCCAAACATTTTGACTAACTAGCTTTGATAAATTCGCTTTTTTCTCCCAACAAAAATAATTTTGCACTCGATGTACTCTGTATCTGTATTTTCTACTTTTTAACATTTCGGTTACTTTAGCTGATAAATATAATTGTATTCTCCAATTTAGAAAAATTTCTTCTTATCTTGAAAATCACTTAAAATTAATACCAGCCATCTGAAAATAGGGTTACACAGTTTTGTCCGCTGTGAATGTGAGGGCCTCAAAACTATTGAGTAGTAGAGGGATCGATGATTTGCTGTGGTTTAGCTCAGTTTTGCAGAGACGTCATTAGTCCTTAGAGCTAAAGTTACGGGATGCAATACGTTGTTTCATTCTATTAATAGTAAATGTATTCAATAAAATCACTATTGGCTTTAAACACGGTCTCCAGACGACTTCGAATTCTCTTGCAATTATTCTAGACGAACTCCTCATTTAAGTTGGTGTATGTTAACATAATCCTTTTCAGTTCATCTTTGACGTACAAGGAGTTTTGTTGGTCTCTTGCTAAACTGCGTTCAACGTATAATAATCAAAGGGAGTTGCAGTCTGAGGAGATTCAGTGGCCAGATGTAAATGGTGATGTAGTGGCAAACATCGTCTTACAGTCATCATTGGTTTTTCCTGCTTGTGTAACAGTGTGCAGAATCCTGTTCCCAGACATAGGTTCTTACAGAAGACACCCTCTTAACACAAAGCAGCTGTAGCTCTTAAAGGTACTTGATGTAGACGTCGCTGTTGAGACTGAGGCGCTATAGAAAGATGAATAGAGGCATAACATCGCCATCACTAATGATTACTCTAAACACCTTCTTAATCACCATTAGACTTATTGAACTCTTTCCAAATCCTCTGCAATGTTCTCAGAGTGACACCCAAACCATTTGAAATGTTCGTATTTGAGTTGCCAGCTTTTTTGTTGGAGGGAATTGTGTCTTGGCGTTCTTTTTCTCACAGAAAGTGCCTAAGTGACCTTCTTATACTGTGCAAAAATCCAAAACACACAACGGACATGAGCGAAATTAAAAACATAAAATGGCAACAATTTACCCATTGCACCCTGTTTATACAGGTCAGTGATGCATTATGGGTAGTCTATTGTATTTTTCTAATGTTTATTTAGGTAGGCGGTAACGGTTTTGATTCAGATTATTCCTACTCAATAGTACCTAGAATAATTCGAAATACAAAAATATTGCTTCCATATCTGGTCGGGTGCTCCTGCTATCCACCTAGGTGTCCTTGACCAAATCCAACGGAGAATCTCTAATGTGATCGATCCCGACTTGGCAGCGAGGATAAAGTTGCTTTCTCACTGACGCAGTGTGGCTTCCCTGTGTCTCATTACAAATACGTTCACGACTTCTGCTCCGATGTACTTAGCTCACCGGTGCCACTTGTATATGAATTTACTTGAGTAACAAGATTAGTAACTAGGTCCCACCCTTTTACTGTGAAACCGATAAATTGTAAACGCAAATTCTACTCTACCAGCTTCTTTTCTCGCACTTCCTGTCTGTGGAATTCCCTTCCGCTTACTTGGCTTCCCGACAGCTACAATCTTCAAGAATTCAAATGTAAAGTCAATAGTTATCTCCTGTCTCACTAACTTACATCCTCTCTCTCTCTCTCTCTCTCTCTCTCTCTCTCTCTCTCATGCTTTTTTCTCCGTCTACTCCACTCTCATCTGTATTCTCTTCCTTCTCATACTCTCTTCCTGATACCACCTGTAACCTGTCACTCTTTCTTATAACATTCCTCGTATGTAACCCCTGCACAGCAGTGGCAGTAAAATGCTTTGCTTGGGGTCACATGATTATAAAAAAAACATTACCGCCCCCATAAATAACCGTTAGAATAACACAATAGACTACCTACAATAAAGAAGGAGTTTATTATGTAATTGAAAATTGTTATCACAAGGAATACACAGGAGACACCTTTAGAGACTAAAAAAAACGATTATTTGAACACGAATGGAATCTTTTACAGAAAGAAAGAGAAAACGATTTACTGAGACGAAATTGATGGTAAGTCTGAAAAGGTATGGTAAATAATCAACGGTTTTTCCGAGATCTTAAAAACAGTCATTACAGAAGAGGACTTCCAATAAACAGGTGTCTGGGTATGACAATAAACTAGATCCGGAAGGTTTTGAGGAACGTTGAGTGTCATTTTAATTGGTTTTATTTCCAAGCTCCACCATTCGCCAAATAGTTAACCCCACAAAATTGGGGTCAAAACGCTATAAAAGTATAAAAATAGATGTGTATAATAAAAATACCAGCAATACATTTGAAAAAAATATATATGACGAATAATTAGTCAGTTAATTGCCGAACGGAATCCACGCTTGGGTGATCATGTCTCTTTCGATCCATGGATGACTAAGCAGAAAATTTTCCCGCAGTAGGTTGCCATTTCTTTTTGCACTAGACTGGTTGCCAACAAAAGCTATACAACCTAATCTTTTATGCTATTCAATCCATAGCTAAAGGGAGAAGAGATAGATTAATACCTATCCCAATAGTATTTACGCGTAAGTGAATGAAACGGCTTTGACGGGAATTCGAACTTGGCTCTCCGAGTTCTCATTCTGAGCTGATATCTATTACACTACAACGCACATCCGGCATTACTTTTAAAATACTTTTACAAATGTTAAGAGTAATACATAAAAAAAAATATTTATACATACTCTATTCATACGAATCTATCCTAAAAATCTTAACAAGATTGTCGGCACTAACTAACCCACAGAGACAGATAAAGTAGTAAAACAAAATAAACAAAACCAAGAAACAGGAAAGTAAGAAACCGTAAGACATGTATTGTAAAGTTTAGAAATAACCGCAGCCAGTTCAGAAGCACATTTCTTTAAGAAAATTGGAATCGTACTATCGAGTTCACATGCTTTGTGGGCATAAAGTTTACATATACCAGAAGAAATCGTGGGTGGCGTTATGTGCATATCTCACAGTAGAGACTCAGTTCTAATTGGAAAGTCAAGCAAAAATATTCAAGATGATTCAAGAGTAGAATTGGAAGAAAATTTACGAGCAAAACATTCTGCTTTATCATTAGAAGAACTTAACACTTCAAATTGAGTGAGAAGAAGACAACTTGAGCAATTATCTTTATTTAATACACAATAAAAGAGGCGTGAATACTCAAGAGAACCAAACTAACGATAGGCAATACGTTGCGTGCTTTTTTCAGCGAACACAGTCTTAGCCTCGTTGATGACGCGTCTGAAATTATTAAAAGCCGTCACGTTAGTAAAGCTGAAAAAAGTTATTCGCGTTGGCTATAGCGACTGAACAGGCAGATGTTAACCAAGGGGTTTTGTTGGGGTTTTGGAGCTTTCGAGATAGCATAAAAGAATCGATGCCGTCTTTTATTCCAGAAAAAATCCAGTGGAACAGTTTACAATAGAAAATTTAACGATTTCAGTCGAAGACTGGTCACAAAAAAAATAAAATAATGAATCCC
Organism: Ascarosepion bandense; assembly: GCA_037127315.1. Lineage (NCBI taxonomy): Eukaryota > Metazoa > Mollusca > Cephalopoda > Sepiida > Sepiidae > Ascarosepion > Ascarosepion bandense. The sequence continues at coordinate 5,514,242 of JBBBDQ010000515.1, forward strand.
AATCGGTAAGAAAGAATTCTTGTGAATAGAAAATGCATGTTTAATAGGCGAATCAAAATAATGATCAACATACTACAATGTGATCTCAATTCCAAGAGGACAGAAATACGATGATCAACGAGAGCCAGAAGAGGAGGTAAGAAACAAAGCAAGTAAAGAAGCAAGATCAGAATTATTAGGGTGAAAAGTAGTGAAATCGACTGAGAGACTCAGGAACGGAAAAATTGAAAGTCTGAAAACTAACTTCTTCTGTAGCGTTGGAGTTGTTATGCCATTTGATATGATGGCTGTTACAATCCCCGAACACAAAATTTTTTGCAGATGAATATAAAGAAATCCATTTCAATAGGGTCAGATATTTGTCTAACACATTACAGTACTGAGAAGAAGAAGAAGAAGAAGAAGAAGAAGAAGAAGAAGAAGAGCGATTAAGAAAGAACTGATAACTAACGGCGTGTAATAATAAAAATGGAAAGCACATGAAAGAATCAGCCAAAGGCTTAAGAGACGATTTCCTGGCCATTCAATGATTATCCAGTATATTATTAGTTGGTCAGCTAATTCAAACAATCATGAGTCTATCCCACCAACCATCACACCCCTGCACCAAGTTCGGAAGGTCATAAGGCTGGCTTTATGTGTCCTAACGTATCTTCTTCTTCTATGTGCCCTGTCTCTTCAGGACGTAGGCGGTCATGGCTTTTCACGTCTCCCTATCCCTTGTGACTCTTAGCACGCCTTTTTCTGTTACACCATGCAACCCTCGTTCCATCATCCACCTGATTAGGTCCTTCAAATATGTTATCCGCTGCTTTCCCCTGTCTTCTTTTCCCTCTATCTGGCCTGTTAGTATCAGGTTCTCCAAGCCCTCTTTCCTCATTGCATTCCCAGGAACTTCAGTATGCGCAGTATTAATTTTCTTTTCGTTTCCATCATTTCCAAAACCTTATCATTGCTTATATGCTGGATCCATGATATTCGCAGCATCCTTCTGTAGAACCACGTTTCAGTTTCTTCAAGTTTTTCCTTCATCTTTGATGATATTGTCCAGCATTCACTGCCATATTGAAGAACTGACAACACATAGCGATCCAGTACCCTCTTCTTTGTTTCTAGCGAAACTGTCCTGTTTCTTAATACTTTACTCAACTTCTGGAATACTTCCTTCATCATGCTAAATCGCCTTCGGATCTCTGTGTCGCACTTTCCGTCTTCTGTTATAACACTTCCCAGGTATTTAAATTTTTGTACCTGCTTGATTCTAGTATCCCCGAACTGTATTTGGCATATTGGGCTGACCTTTTTACTGATGACCATGCATTCGGTTTTCTTGCAGTTTATTTGTAGTCCTTTCTTGTCACTCTCTTCAGCTACCTTCTATAGGAGGTCTTGTAGTTTTCTTTCTGTGTCTGCTATCAGCACTGTATCATCTGCGTACCTTAGATTATTTAAATTGTGGCCTCCGATTACGAATCCAGGCATAATTTCTAGAATCCTCAAAATATTCTCGCTGTACAATTTGAACAGATCCAATGAAAAGACACATCCTTGTCTTACGCCCCTTTCTATCTTTGTATAGTTACTAAAACTAAATTGTTGCTGAGCAACGAACCCGTCTTGCGCTATGGCTAGGAGCCCAAAATAATAGATCATACGCAATTTCTTGTTTTGCTCGTCAGCTGTGTCCTGCAAATCCCATTCTGCGTTAACGTATTATTGTAGAAATATCATAGATGGCCCATAGAGATTTGGAGCTAAGATTCAGTTAGATGCGATGTGACATACCACTCAGTATCTAAGTGTAAGTTCCCTCAAACTTAGAATCAAGAGTATTAGTTAGTGTGCAGAGATATCATACATTGAAACCGCCTCTACAATAACGTGAAAGAATTTCCATTTGTGGTTGACTGTTAGATCAGATTTCCAAATTACATCCATTTAATTTAAGGTGGTTTAGGATTTAGCTATGCGAAATTTCACATCATTTTCAGTAGAATTTATTTCGTTTCCGAGGTATATAAAAGAGCCAACAGATTATATTGATTCTCCTAAGACAGTTTGTACTGAACCTTGCTAGTTGAAGCCTATGAATTCAATCTTAGAGGCATTGACATAGAGGTCAGTATCGTTAGCAGCATTTTCTAGAGGCGTAGGATAACTGTGGCATCGATAATGGTGACCGCATTGATAACTAGGTCATCTGCAAAGTCAATATAGGTCAACTTTTTATAGAATATCGACTTAAGAGTTTAGATAATAAAGTAAAACCTATAATTTCCCAGATGTATGCGTAAGCAAAAATATTTTCGACAAAAAGAAAGATAGCCTGAAACAGAGAATTCACTAGAAGCGATAGACGAGTTTAAATTAGTTTCGCAGAGCATTAAGATATTTGGAGAAAGTTTCAAGATATAAGATTCCAAACAACAAAAGTTTGTATGATTAATACTAATATTCCAGAAAGGAATGACATGGGGAATAGAAAATTGTTTGCTTACTGGTTCACTTTTAATGGTATTTTTTACGCTTTTATAAAGACTTTATATAAACCACTAATCAATTTTTACGCTTTTATAACGACATTAATAACACACTAGTCAATTGTAATGATTCTAATGAGATAAACTTGATAAACATTAAACCAAGTCGATGTGTGCCAGCTAAGATGTGGACAACCAGTAAGTATCGAACTCATTACACTACTGTAATTATTCTAGAGAGTCGAGCTTACTAAGCATTCAGTCAGTCAGTTACGTGCCATATGTGATACACGCTTGGGCGATCATGTCCCGAAAGAGACATGACTGACTGAGCAGAAGATTATCCCGCACTAGGTTGCCATTGCTTTCTGCGGTAGACTGGTTGTCGACCAAGGCTATAGAACGTAATCTGTCCTGTTATTTAACCCATAACTGGAGGGAATAAATGGATTAATATCGTTCCCAAGGGTATTTGTGCTTAAGTGAATGCAAAGCATTCAACTGCAATTCGAACTCGGCTCCCCGATTTCTCGTTCCAAGCCTATATCCATTGAACCACAACGTACGTACTAAGTATTGAACTCAATACTGAAAGGTAATGATTCTAGAGAAGCAAGTTTGCTAACCATTGCACCACGCAGATGTGCTCGAGCTTTGATATGGCACAAGGTCAAAAGTATAGAACACCCAGTAACTATCAAACTCACTACTCAACTGTAATGATTCTAGTGAGGCGAGCTTACTAACCATTGCATGACGTCGATGTACCCCAGCTTAGATGTGGCACAAGGTCAAAATTTTGTCACCCCCCGGTGAGGATTGAACTCACTACTCAACTGCAATGATTCTAGCAAGACAAGCTTATTAAACATTAAACCACGTCAAAGGCCGAAATTATAGGACGTCAATTTAAAATCGAAATCATTATTCAGTTTTAATGATCCTAACGAGACAAGCTTACTGTGTCTAGGTTCTCCAGCTGAGAAGTGGCACAAAGTCGAAAATATGGAACACCCAGTGAGAATCGAACTCACTACTCAATTGTAATTATACTAGAGAGATAAGTTTGCTAACCATTACAACACTTCGAGGTACCCCAACCAAAACAGAGATGGAGGTGTAATACAATTTTGTTGTTACCTTTTAACGAGTTGCTAGCGGTAAATAAGTTAGTTCAAGCTTGTAAAAATGGCGGGAAATAATTCATATTCTTTCGTAGACATAAGCACTGACTAATGAATTATTCAAAGTGTTTGTCATATTTATTAAGAGAAAGTCCTTGCTGCGAATGAATCGACTGACTTATGACAGTTGGCGCATCACAAAACGATTCTATTTACAGCCATTCAACATCGCCGTAATAGAAGGACGGCATCCCTTTATCCACGTAAGGAGAAACTGTTCGAATTCTCGACTTCGACAATCAATTTTAAACTAATTTTTAAGTAGAAATGTTAATATCATTTAAAATAGAATGCTTAAAATAAAAATAATCGATAGTCCTTTACGAATTTCTCTTGTGGCAATTGGCCGTTAGCTCTGCCTCTTTTAAAAGTAGTTACAACATTAATTTTCAGTGTGACTTTAACTGATACAAACTGAAATCACTTTTAAGAAATACAAGTTAACCAAACGAAATATAAAAGCGAATACTTAAATTACAATAAAGATTCTACCGCCATTAGATAAAAAAACAAAAACGAAAAAAGACATAATTTGAAATTTTTGGTTTCTAATCAATAATATCTTCGTTGTTTTTTCGTAAATATGTCAGTTTAAAAAAAAACTTTTGGGATTTTCCCTTTGAGGTGGATTATTAAAAGGTCATCATACTTTAGGTCGGGCGTACGAATAGCGGCTGTAAATTTATCTTTCAGTCTTTATTCCTACATTTTTCTTATATATATTTTAATGCTTCTTTAGCTGGTTTAAGAATCTGGTTTAAGAATTATTTTTACAAATACAACGATGCTAACTGAACCAAATCTGGACCTATTTTCTTTTGTAGCAAAGAAAGTATTTTTATTTTAAAATTAAGCTAGAAAACGTGTGACATTTTAGACATATAACACCAGCTGACAAAAAAATGAGAGTTTTATACATTAAATATTTGACAATTATTCGAACATTTTAGAAGTGATGATTTTTTTAATCCCATGTATCATACCTACAATATTTTTTTTACCGAAGTCAGACAAATAGCAAAAAAATATGTTTTTGCTTTGGAAAGTTACAGAACCTGAATCTGTTTACAATGGCACTAAACCTATATTTTGATGAAAATCAATGTATTTTATTAAATGAAACACACTCGAGCAAAAACTTCTTTTACTTGACTTTCTATGATGAAAAACATGAATACAATCTCTTTATATGCACCAACAAAAAATAGCTTTTATGTTTTGTTTTGTTTTGTTTTTTTGTTTTTGTTTTTTCCGAACATTTTATGAGCCAATGCCCGACATATATATATATATATATATATATATATATATATATATATATATATATATATATATATATATATATAGGGTGCGATGGGTATATTTTCACCATTTTATATTTTTAATTTTACGAATACGCGTAGTTTATTTTTATTTTTTTGACTGCACAGTATAGAAGGGCCAGTTGTTTGAGTTCTTTATCTGATGAAGACTTTGGGTATTTCTCGTACAAAATGAGAAAGGGACAATTTTTATCTCACACAATGAAGGACAAGAGAAAAGGCAGCGCTATGAAGTTTTTGAAGAAACTCGATCATCTCCTCCAACCGAACATGTTATGATTTTTCTAATATGAGAAAAAATTCTGCCAGGATAAAATAGTGAATACATAGAGCAAACGTTGGCGTAATGTGTCTCTAAAAGATGTATCGAGAGGGATGAAAATCAATTATCCTTTCAATATTATGGTGGTTTGAGTGATTACTAATGATAGCGACGCTATCCCACAATTTATCTTACCACAGGGCCTCAGACTCAACAAGGATGCCTACATCAAGTTCCTTGAGAGGAAGTGCAGCCTGTTGGAAGACACTATGCCTGGCAACAAAATTCTGCACCATGCCACGCAAGCAACAAAAACCAGTCAGACAATTTCTGCGATCGTATCACCCCCTACATCTAGCCACCTAACTTCCAAGACTGCAACTTCCTGGATTATTATGTGTGGAGTGCTGTCGAGCGAGAGATCACCAAAACTCTTTGTAACACCAAAGGTGAACTAATGGCAAGAATTATGGCAGCATTCACCAACTTAAACAAGAAAACTGTCCAGAAAAGATACAGGAGATTCAGAAGTCGTCTAGAGATCGTAGTCGAAGCCAATACCAATTTTTTTAAATAAATTTACTCTTTAGTAATTTCAAGATATTTTTGTGTAATGTTGGTAAATATATCTGTTAAAATGGGATGTCAGTATTATTTTCATTTTGGCTTAATTTAGACGACAATTTATCACCTGCACTATTTATCTGCAATATTTCTTTGGATATTGTCGAGAACCTGGAGATGTATAGCAGGAGCAACCGACCAGATATGGCAACAGTATTCAATGGACGAATGGTTTATTTATAGATGCTTTAGGTAGATTCTGACGGGAAAATGCTTTTCTTTCACAGTGACCCAACCTTTCTTGCAGCAGATGCAGCTATAAATTCTTTGAAGTTGTTGCAGTTCCAGTTAAATGAGCGAGTGAGGCCAAATGACTGGAGAACAAAGTGTCGCTCTTCAGAAGATTAGCGTCATCAATTCTGATGGCAGCTAAGAAAATTTCTCTATGGGGATTAAATAAAATAAATAGATATTAATAATGCTATATCATAATAATTTTCATGTAGGGGTTCCTTAAAACTTGTCGGTAGTCTTAGTTTATGGCTGCCATTACAAAAAGAACAAGCTTATTTCAAGGACAATGTCAGTACATTTTATATTTTTTAATAATTTCATTTCAAGGAAGGCGGAACCGCCACTAGTGTGCATGGAGTTACAATAAGAGAAAAGTAAATCTGTACCTGTAAGGATAAAAGATGAACTTGTTTCAAGAATATAGTAAATAACTATAAGCATTTACATTTTTGAAGATGGCAGCTATCAGGGAAACAATTAAACAAAAGGGAGTTCCACAGGTGGGAAGTGCAAGAAGAGAAGCTGTTTACACTATCATTCGGACTATATTCCACATCTTTGTTGCCATTTGTACGACGTTTCGACCGCTGTACGCTCCGGCTTTCTTCAGGTGCTAGGAATTTCGAACCGAACCCTTTATTACGATCACAGGTGTATATTATTTTCATTCCTTGTTCGAAGCACTTTTGGTAGTCATGAATTATCTCCCTCTAACCGGACTAAGTTATTATTTTTCGTAATTGCCTCAACATTAAATTATATATATATATATATATATATATATATATATAAAGCCTGCTATAGAGCGAGAGGGCGAAAGTGAACCGCGAAATAGCGAAGAAACCCTGTATATATTCTCTGATAATTTTATTATAAAATTTAATTGAAAGTCCGTAAGAAGTTAATTCTAATAAAAAGGATTTAAGCCTACAATTAGAAGCAGAATTGGACTAATACATAGTATAAATAACTTTCTAATAATGCTTTTTTTAACTATAGATATGCATTCAAAATCTTTAAGAAAAGCGTTGTTGATGGTCAAGAATTTATGCAAGTATTGTTATCTATAACCGCTCCATCCTCTCTATTTCCCTCTCTCTCTTTTCTCTCTCGCTCTTACCTTCTTGTTCTCTCTTTCTCTCTTTTAACGTTTTTTCCTTTCTTTCTCCCTTTCTCTCTCTCTCTCTCTCTCTCTCTCTCTCTCTCTCTCTTTATCAGGAGAAGTCACAGACAAAACTAAAGTGACAGTATACGCCATTTTGAGTATGTAGGTGTGTTAGTGTTCAAACGATCAATTAAAAGCATCCATTTTTCTCTTAAATTTTAATCTTCTAAAAGATGAGAAAAACGGTATTTCGAGGATTTCAGATTTGTATACCCCTGACCTGCACACAAGGTACCTTCGCAAAGGATCATTTACCACGATGTAGTCACATAACAGATATTTAAGTAGCAAGCATTGGGTATGGCATTTAAATTAAACGGACTCGAGTATCTACGAAGTTCTCCAAGGCACACGTGAAAAAGAAGATGAGGAAACCGTACCTATTACAGACAATGGACATTGTAGATGTTATCATTGGGTATATTGTGGTACTCGTCAAGGAATACAAATCCCTTCTGTAAAGCATCTAGTCATTTGAAATTACTGTAAATGTCTTACTATGGCGATGGAACTTTAGCCATCTTCAGGTCATTCTCTTTCGAACTTTGAATATTTATTCTGGCGTCCATTGTTCTTTTATGTGCGAAACGTGGGCGATCATGGCCTTCCACTTCTTTCTATCTTTTGTTATTAATATATGTTGTCCTGTTCTTTCTCCCATACCTGCTCTACCATCCATTTGTTGAAACCCATCAAGTTGTTCACGCACTGTTTCCCCCTGTCGCTCTGTCCCACAGTCCGCCCTAAGAGTATCGGATTCTCCAAGCCCTCCTTTCTCATTGCGTGTTCCAGCAACTTCAGCGGTCTCTTTCTTGTGTTAAGTATAATTTTCTTTTTCGTTTGCTTCCTCTCCAAAACCTCATCATTGCTTACATGTTCAATCCATGGTATCCTCAGCATCCTTTTGTGGAATCACATTTCTGTTGCTTTGAGTCTTTCATTCATCTTTGAGAAAATTGTCCATCATTCACTGCCATATAAAAGAAAAGACGTCACATAACAATCAAGTACTCTTTTTCTTTGTTTCCAGCGAAATTTTCATGTTTCTCAATACTCTGCCTAGCTTTTGGAATGCATCCTTATTTTTCAAAAAAGTCTGTAAAATCTCTTTCGGGGTTGTCATCGGCTGCGTTCTTGAATTTTCTCATGTCCACATCATTTCAAATGCAATTTCCAAAGCCAAATCATATTTGGGATTGTCAGAAAAATTCTTTTTTTTTGCAATTGAATCTATAATTAACAATTTTAGAATAACAACATTTTTTCCAGTCGCAAATCCTACTATTTAACCCATAACTGGGGAGGAGATTGATTTATGGCTTTCAAGAATGTATTTGCACGTAAGCGAATGTAACGAATCCGACTGAACAATCGCATCGCCCGAACCAAATTGAGATTGGGGAATAATACGTATAAGAGAAGGGGTTTTATGTCCTAAATTCCTTGAACGAGTCATGAATAATGGTCAGACACTTTGCCATTATGTAGTCTACTGTAACACACTTCACAATTTCACACAACAGCATGTGGGTAATCCCATGGAAGTGTATCTGTTCACGATTGTTCAATATGGTTCCCTTAAGTACACTAAGGTCTAGCGATATTCAAACTGGAAACATTGCGGTCAGATATCGGGCATACAGTTCCCGAGATTATAAGTAGCAAGCATTATGATACTTTTTTTAATCAAATGACCACAGTCAGTCAGGTAAGTGCCATACCTGATACACGCTTGGGCGATCATGTCTTGCAAAAGACATTACTAACTAGCAGAAGATTTTACCGCAGTAGGTTGCCATTACTTTCTGCAGTAGACTGGTTGCCAACCAAGGCTATAGAATCCAATCTGTCCTGCTATTTAACCCATAGTTGGAGGGAGAAAAACAGATTAATACCTTTCTCAAGGGCATTTGCGCGTATGTGAATACAACGAATTTAACTGGAATTCGAAATCGGTTCTCTGATTTCTCGTTCCGAGCCGATATTCACTGCACCACAACAAGATGCCGATACAATCACAGAGACGAGAGCAACAACTAGAAGTAAAAGAGGATAAAAACAATTTAGATTTAAAAAGGAATCGAAAACTTATCCTAAACAGGAAACAAGGGATAAACTTTTACTCCTGTTTAAAAGGACAGGAGGTGTGTGAACTGGGCGATAGGTGAACTTATCTACTCATACTGAGGAAAAAATAAATAAATTTCTTATCTTAGGTGGAGTCGTTAATAGCATAGAGAAAGTAGACTGTAGAACGAACCGGAAAACAAATCAGTCAGTTAAATGCCAGACGTGATACACGCTTGGGCGATCATACCTCGAAAGATACATGACTGATTGGGCAGAAGATTATCCCACAGTAGGTTGCCATTAATTTCTGCGGTAGACTGGTTGCCACCCAAGGCTATAGAACCCAATCTGTCCTGTTATTTATCCCATAGCTCAAGGATATTTGCGCATAAATGAATGAGGCGAATTTAACTGGAATTCGAACTCGGCTCAAAGATTTCTCGTTCCTAGCTGATATCCACTGCACTACAACGCACATCCAAATACTAAACAGAAAACAAATGATAAATCTGTTCAAAAGACCGGCATACTGGAATCCATTCAAACATATGGACTAAAGCTGATAAAAAGGAGCACCTATCAAATGGTATAATTCTAACAAAGTCTGAAATATTACAGCAAATACGAAATGTTTGTTACTTGACATAAGTGCCAATGTCTGTAATATCCCCAGTACTGGCCTTAACATCTCAACAAAAGAAACTTGCAATCTCTTCTACTGAAAGCACTCAAAAAACCAAGGCACATCTCTCTTTTAGTTGATTTTCTTAGTTTTCAAATTTTGCATTAAATTAACTCAACGATCTAAGTCTTTAGTGATTCATTAATTGAGCATCGTGAATCTTTTGACGTGAAGTGTATTTACGCTTAGTAACGCAGATATTTGGAAATTTTAATAAGGGCTGTATTCTTTGCAAATGTCAAACGGTGCAAAAAATACATTTGATTTGAGATTTTTTGTTGTGACTACCGGGGTTAGAAATCTACACCTGAAGACAGCTGTCAGTGGAGCGGAAGTAATGTCAAGCTGAGAGTTGTGAAGTAAAATTTTAGTTTGATTTTAAAGAGTCTGATTTCAACTGTTGAAAAAGGCGTTTGTTTAAATCTGGGTTTCCTCAATGTGAGGATATTTCTGTATGCAGAGCTGCTGACGTCTCTGACCATAAAACCTCTTCATCAATCCCTGACATGTCGCCGAAGATGTCTTTGTATGAAAAAGAACAATAAAGTATAACGTATATTTTATTTACATTTGGGTCCGAATCTATTGTTTTCGACAGAAGCTTTTGTTGCAGATTTTATTTGTTATTACTGAGGGGACGACAAAAGAGACAAGGAAGATGAAGAAGAAGATTATGAAATGTGATTTTTAAATTGATTTACAGTGAAAATCAGGTTGAGTGTTCTCCGACAAAGAGAAATTTATCCTCAGTAAAAGTCAGATCGAGTGACAAATGAAATTAAAGAGTTTCTTTAACTGATTTACGAAGAAATCTGGTTCAGTGGTCCCCGACAAAAGAGGCTTATGATTTGAATCGTCGCCCAGAAGTTTTGTGTATAAGCGCTGTTGCGATCGTAGTTAAATCTGCCGAATTTTCAGCAGCAGTGAATTTGCAGAGCTAATTTAATTTCCGTTGTCCTCGTGGTTGCAACATTCGTCGTTTGTTCAGGCATTACTCACCAGTCACCTTTGATCCAGCTGCGTTGGACCCAGCATTTTTTCAGAAGAAATATAATACTCGCCTTCGAAAAAGAAACTATTTAACATCACTGTCATTTTGGTGTACAGTGTCTTGTGTTTTCTTCTTTAAAAAAAAAGGAAAGCACGAACTTTATACGAACTTTCGTTGCCACGGAACAGAAGACAAAAAAAGACCGAAAAAAAGGAAAGCTAGACGGTCATGACACAGTACGGTAGGTGACAATTTTTTCGTTTAGCTGTGGGGGTTCTACCCGTGTTTTTTGTTGTACGAAACGTTGCTGGTTCAGCAAAAATTTATCATGGTACAGCGTACTTTTGCAATCGTGTAGAGTCTGAGCGTAGAGTTAGTGAGGGTTTTTTTGTTTTATTTCAGTAAACGTTATAAGATTTGTCAGAGCATCCAAAAATATAGATAAAAAATATCAGAAACAGCGTTGATGAGGGAGAAGAGAATGTTTTCAGAGGAAGAAGGAGATAAGTTGTAAAACATGGAGATATTTTTGGTCTCTTCCTGTCGTAAGTTTGATTTCGGCTCCGATCTATCTTTGGCAGGTGAAAGCCATTGTTGGTATTACTTCCTATCGCCACTTTTAGAGAAGCATACGAAAAATGCGATAGTCAAGTTCTGTGAGGTTACTTAACGGTTTAATAAGGAATACAAACTAGGGATAATATAAGGTTCGGAGAAGGTTTTTGAGGAACACAGAAGCAAATACACTTATACATGTATTGCAAAAAATTCTAGTGGATTAACAAATTGGAGAAGAGAACAGCGCTCGAGAAAGGGAATTGGATTATCTTCCTTATGGCACTGAGAGTAGTAGTAAGCAGTCCATTGGGAAAAACGCTTAGTAGGAAAGGCATTACACATTTAGATTAGGTTGGTTGGGAGCTTAGAACTACGAGAGTGACCCGCTAATCTTCCAATCGGAACACGTGCCAACACCATCAGATACAGTCGGTAGTTTTCTTTGTTTTTCTCTTTTGTTTGATTATTATGTCGTTCCACAGTAAACTTGCTAGAAATGATATGCACTGCGCGAATTAAGCAGATCTCGGTGCTCAATCATCCTATGGCTGCAGATTTAGGAGGTTCTATGTGTAAAGAAAACCCGAGCAGAGGGATCACATGGGTATGTGGTGTTAATTTGAAATTGAGATGCGGTCATCGTCTACGACAACTATTGTGCACCAGTGGCACCTGTGGGTGTGGTAAAGTTCCAAGAGATGAGAAAGAAAAGAAGTGAAAAGAATTCGTGAACTGTATAAATTTCTGATGTGTGTCCTTCAATAAAAAAGAAAAATTGTGAACTGTATAATTTTTTTTCTGATATGTGTTCTTCAAAAGGTAACAAAAACGAACTTTCTGGTGTTTTTTTTTTTCAGAGAAAGAAAATGAAACGAACTTTTCGAATATTGTAGAAAATTTATTATTGTATGCATTCCTAAAAAAACTAACTTTTCAGACTTTACATACTTTCTCTGACGTTGTGTTTAAACAATAGTGGAAAAGCAGAAAAAGAACAGAAAAAGATAATGGTGATAAGAAAAAAATAAAAACAAAAATTTCTTGTAAAAATTAGGTGCTCTTCCAAGTAGTGTGCGTTAAAAATTTATTTTTGGGGCTAAGGTTTTTTTTTGGGGGGGGGGGTATCATAATGGAGTTTGCCGTTCCATAAATTTGATAAGCTTATAAGAAGGAAAAAAACAATAAAAAGCGGCAAAACATAACTGAAGTAAATCAGTCCTTTACTGGCCAATATGTGGGTCGTATTTGGTACTTGAATGAACGCATAAATAAATGACAAAATTAAAGGCACAAAATGAAATGCTTCAAATGATAAAGGCGAAATTTTATCGCCGGTTGCAAAAAATGCTATAAGGTCAGTTGTGGGAAATGATGAATCCGAGACGTGCAAGAGATGTGCGGAAAATATTAATTCTTTTATGTTTATTAGTCATCTAATCACACGTCACGGAATGGTAAATTTGTAAGTGTGAATTAGATGTGGCATAAGGCCGAACCTGGTGAGACTCAAGCTCACTGATCAGTTGTAATTGTTCTGCCGCTAACCTATGGCGCTCTATGTTGCAGTATGTGAAGACGGGCGATCTACACAGTAAAAGTAAAAAGAAAAAGAAGCAAAGGAAAATATTTTTGTGTAAGTCGTGTTCTGGCCTGGTTCATTGTTATGCCTCAGTAAGTAGACTAACTTGAAATTTTTTTACATAAATAAAATTCACGAGCTAGACATACGCAGAATGGAAGAGACAGGGATGTCAACTTCGTTGTGTAATTTTTTGCTATTGATGTGTTATCGTGATGTTTTTTTATTATGCCGTATTATGTAAATTGTTGTACGGTGACGTGGGTATGGTGGAAAGGTTTTTGTCATGAAAAAAGTCACTTAAAATGTTCATGGGTGAACATTTTGAAAGAATGGATGAGAACGTATGTTATCAATTCATTCATTTTGCAGCATAGATTTTTTGACGTGAAATGTATTTGCGCTTAGTAGCGCAGATATTTTAAAATTTGAATAAGGTGTGTATTGTTTAAAAATGTCAGCCAGTGAAAAATGAGAATATCTTTAGATTTGGGAATTTTTATTATGACTACCGGGGTCAGAAATATTACGGACAAATAAATCTTCACCGAAAGACAGCTGTCAGTAGAGCGAAAGTCACGTCTAGCTGACAGTTGTGAAGTAACATTTTGGTCTAATTTTTTGGTGTTTAATTGCAACCGTCAAAGGAGTCGGTTGCCAAAATCGGGTCTCCCCGATGTGGGTGTGCTGACAACTCTGGCCAAAGAACTTCTTTAACAAAGATGCCTTTGTATTGAAAAGAAAAAGAAAATATATTTTATATTTTATTTACAACTGGGTCTTGCCCTATTGTTTTCGACAGAAGCACTAATTTCAGTTTATTATTTATGCTGACGAGGATAACAAAAGACACAAACAAGATAAAGAAGAAGAAGATCATGAAATGTGATTGTGAAATTGATTTACAGTGAAAGTCGGGATGAGTGACCCCAACGAAATGAAATTGAAGTGTTTACGTGAAACTGATTACGTGGAAGTCGGATTGAGTAGTAAAATCTGACAAATGAAATTGAAGCGTTTATGTAAAGAAGTCGGGTTGAGTGGTCCCCGACAAAATAAAATGTGATTTGAGAAGTTTAATCGTCGTCCCAGGGGCATTAATCACCGCCGAAAGTGTTGAAGCTTAATCGTTGCCCCAGAAGTTTGAGAAATATCGTCGTCGTCGTAGTGAGAGACGCCGAATTCCCAGTAGAGTTAATTGTCGTCATCTTCGTGGATAGCAGTCTGACAGCGTGGCTGCAACATTCGTCCAGTCATCATTGATTCGTCTAGACATCGTGGGTCCCAGAAGAAATATATACCCGAGACACAGGTATATAATATATGGTCTGAAGATACAATATATATATGTGTGTGTGTGTGTGTGTGTGTGTGTGTGTGTGTGTGTAAAGAGAAAGAAAAGGTCTGCCAATGTATATGTATTTTCTTCAGGAAAGAAAAACTTTCATAGATATTGTGATGTTGATTTAATTCAGACATCACATGATTAATACAAGTTACCTGTGGACTCAATAAATACTCATAATAGTCATAAATCGAAAGGGACATGGTCAGTGTCCTATAGACCTGGTTGGCAAGCAGCCTATTGCAGAATGAATAAGCATCCTAAAGAAGGACGATTTCGAGCCTAGACAATTATGATTCAAAGGATACAAGATCTAGGTCCCTTAAGACAAGTGTTGCAAGCAGTCAACTGCAGAAAGCATAAGCGGCCTACTGTGAGAGTAACTTACCAGTAAACCAGTACAATAGATAAAAAGGAAAGAATAAGTAGCGAACAGAGGGAATAAATCCTGCCTTGTCAGTAATGAACCGAAGGAACCATAATGTAGGTCCTATAGACCTAGATGGCAAGCTGGAAAAAGAATCAGCAGCCTACAGAGAGAAGATCTCTTGCCTAGATAGTCTTGAAACAAAAGAAATATGATTTAGGTCTTATAGACATGGTTAGGAAATCTTCTACTGCAGTATTAATCAGCAGATATTAGGGAAAATATCTTAACAGGTTAGTCAAGAATCGAAAGGGACAATGTCTTTGTTCTATACTTGTAACTGCTAAATTGTAGTTGCTAACTAGTCTACAGGAGAAATAATTAACAGCCTGCTACTTGGACTTTGTTGGCCAGAATGTCTAGTGGCTTTGCTGCATATACATTGTCCAAGAGCCATCGATACAATGCCATATGTCAAAAAAATATCGTATTATAGTATGCAGTTTTACCGTAATTTGATAAAACCACGAGAGACAGGTATTATCTTTCCTGAAGTGTGTATACATTTTTCTATCAGACTCTCTCTCTCTCTCTCTCTCTCTCTCTCTATATATATATATATATATATATATATATATATATATATATATATATATATATATACGTGTTAAGGATAAGAGATAGTTTATAATAAATTTTTACCAATTAGGTCTTATGTGTAACTACTGTAACGTAATATTTCAAATTATTTGATCACTATAGTGCAGTTAACACAAAGCAAAAGAGCTTCTCACGGTGGATGATTACTGAATAACAAGTGTGTTATGAATGGAAGAGGAGGAAGTAAGAAATGAAGATTACGAGGATCTGGTTAATAATTAACGATTAACTATAGATTGAAAAGGTTAAGATTGTAGTGTTCGGGGAAGCATCGACGCGGAATAGCAATAATGTAACCCTGGGGACATAGCAAGACGCGTCTTGGATGTAAAGTTCTGAACTTTTGTCACTATTTTCTTGTTTTCTATTTGAAGCCCATCAAGAGCTACTGTGTGTGCCGTTGGTTCAAATGTTTATCGACAAAGAAAATAGAATCAGTGAACCGAATTCAAACTTTTGTTGCATTTACTTTCACACTAATGGCAGGAATTCATCCGACGATGATCTAAGTTATTGTGAAGATGTTTGTGAGCTGAACTTCATTAGCCTTAAAATTTAACCAGTGTTTGGTATTAAGGTGATACATTCCATCCGAAGACGTTGCATTCACTTTCGCACAGAGTTGCTTATAGGTAGTTTACCTAGCAGATCTCTCGCCTTAGGTAGCAGCCATACTAGTAAAAAGACATCTTCTGAATTCAAAGGTGTGGAGAATGCAAAGGCAAATCACACAACTATCTTTCTCAAGAGTGAATTATTTTTTACGACTTATGAACCATTTTAAGGTTATATAAAGCCGAGACATATTTTCTGACAATAAAAATGTTTTAGGGATAATATTGACTTTTTCATATAAGTTCTACTATTTAATCCATAGCTGGAAGGAGAAGAGTTGGATTCATAAGTTTCATTTGCATGTAAGTGAATATAACCAACAAATATTCGAAATTCGAACTCGGCACTCCAATTTCCTATCCCAAGCCTTCATTTATTACACCGCCAGCACATCAAACCTTAGGCACCTTGGATTCCCGAACGGTTACACATCTAAGTACTAATCAGAGACAAAATTGCTTAATATAGGTGTTTCAAAGTGATATGGCCGTAAACCAGCTATCCCAAGGTGTCATGGAAAGTCACATGTTATAAAAGAGAGACCTGTCTGGAGATTCATGGTCGCTTACGCCCTAAAGTGATATTAAGATAAAAAAAAAGAGGACACGTAGATCCTGTAATTCCGTGGACAATGTTCTAACCTGGTAGACTATCAACGATGATTTCTGTCTCCACTGAATCTTTCAATTTGGGTGGGCACACTCTCACAAAGACAACTGGCTTTCGAAATTTGCGATAGTGTGAGATATTTTCCTATCTCAGTCGTAGGGCAGGCGTCAACTTTGTGAATATATCCGCGTTTGATAAATCTAACAAACGCCTCATCGTGTATCGAAACCGATATTGGAACTTATAACTAATCAGAATACTGAGCTTGATAACAAATTTTGACAGAATTGTAGCAGAAATTTACTTCAGTGTGGGTGTATGTGCATGTGTTTTCGATTAGCACTTAAAGAAAGAGAAAATAGCTTTGTCATCCATTTCTTACCGTATGGAACTGGAAAGAGCTTTGTTTATATTCTGAGTGTCGTGTGCCAAATAATTTTTAGGCATGATAAGTTAGTGCCTTCGTTGTGGGCTGACATGGAAAAGATAAAGAATTGACAAGAGCAGCAGGCAATGGCAAAGGAAAGGCCGGCTTGATCCATTTTGCAAAAGAAACTAAGAAATTGCCTTTTTAAGGGCAACTATCAATAAATCAGAAAGTTTGTTTACATGAGCAGGTCAAGGATAAGGGAGGGAATTGCGGATCGACTTAAAGGAATTGAAGGAAGGAAGTCTATTTTTCTCAATCAATATTCCTCTCTCTTTCTTTCTCCTTCCTCCGCCTAGAAATGCTTGTAGATTAAACGTTTTTGACATGCAAAGAATGCTCGTTGGTGTGCTAGAAATAAGATTCGGCCTCAAGCAAAACAGAAATCAAACAAATATTCGTAGATCACAACAAAGATGGCATAATAGGCCAAGTGGTAGTGGCGGTCAAAATTTGAGTCGAAGTTTCAGAATGTCCCGTTTCTTGTCGTTGTTCAAACTTTCCACTTACTCTTACGATTCCCAAAGCTTACTCACCCACAGAAATAGGAAAATTAAATCAATTCGAATGGAAGAAAAATAAAAACGGTTTCCATTAACTAAAAGCCTATTCCAAGGAGGGTACGCGTTTTGCAAAGTTAAACAGATTTTTTATAAGATACTTGGTTCTTTCTTAAAAGAAACGTTTGCAAACCCGTGTTTGACGGCTTTCATATTGGCGTTCTTTTTTCTTGGGGAAAGCTTTTTCAGCAAAAGAAGTTACGTATCATTCAAGTTCAATGTTTTCAATCTGGCTTTAAACGTCTTTTAAGATTACCTTGTTTTGTTTAGGAAATTACGAAACTGATCACGGGATAATTTTTTTCCAATTTTCTCAGTTGTTGTTAATTTCAGATTGGGTATTTAGACGCAAACATTAGTGTGTGTGTGTGTGTGTGTGTGTGTGTGTGTGTGTGTGTGTGTGTGTGTGTGTTGGAGCAAAGTTTCAGTCAGCTAAGTACCATGCGTGATACACCCTTGGACGATCATGTCTTGAAAGAGGCATGACCGACTGTGCAGAATAGTTTCACGCAGTAGGTTGCCATTAATTTCTGCTGTAAACTATGCTGCTATTTAACTTATAGCGGGAGGGAGAAGAGACGGATTAATTCCTTTCCCAATGGCATTTGCGTGTAATCAATGAATTCATCTGGAATTACGAACCAGGCTCTCCAGTTTCCCGTTCCTAGCTTATATCTACTGCACCACAACGCACATCCAGAAATTAATAAGAGTATTTTAGAGCCTTTTGTCCTGTAAAAAAAACTACTGAGTTGGAAATTCTTGCAAGAGTCAAATAATTGTCGGATTTTAATGAAACTTTCAGGACTTATTCACAAATGAATGTAATTTTTTTTAAAATCTTGATAATTTTTTATACATCATAACTTTCCAACTTAGTTAATTCTAAGAAATTTCAAGAAATTAAAGTTTAATCGCAAAATGTGTTTTATTAGTTAAAATAAAATGTAAATCAATTTTTTCAGACATTTACGTATTTCCTGAATATCTTTTTTTTTCTTTTTTTTTTTTAATCATTTCACCCCAAGCGAGTTGGTAACGCCACTGATGCGCTTTGGACTACTTAAGAGAAAAAGATTAGATAGAAGGGGAGTAAAGAGAAAGACGAACTAGTTACAGAGAGTGTCAGAGAAAGGAGCAAGAGAAGGATGGGTACAACACAGGTTTGATGACAGTTGCAAAGGTAGAGAGAAAGGAAAGAGAAAACTACTCCGAATCATAAAATAAAAAATGTAAGATTTAATTAGGACAGTTACCTTAAAAAACTGTTTTTCACGAATAGTGAATACTTACAAGAATTGTTTTCTTTTTTTGCAAATTCAAATTATAATAATTTATGAAGTTTTCAAATCTTTTAAATATCCATATTACTTTGATTGCGTTAGGTGTTATTATTATTAAAAGTAAACTATATTTAGTAATCAACATTTGAATAGCTTAACAGCTGTCTTCCAAATTCAAGATTTTTTTAAAATTTGATTTTTCATGTGTATTTACGCGGTTATTTTAAAAGTATGAATGATCTTACACGGCATTATCAGAAAATAAGAGTGATGACAATAGTAAATTTAAAATCAACATTCCTAAAATAAGATTATGGAGAATATTTTCCAACGTTTTTAAGATTACCGAGTACTTGAAACATATATAAAAAAGCGCTCATGACATTTTTTTTTAATTTTACACATAAGTACTTCGTACAGCAACAATACATCTGTGATCTTCTTTTCATCACTTGTCAAACATGTCTAAAGTCGATTAAAACACAGCTACTATTTGTTTTCAAAATTTATTTGTGCTATTTTCTACTTAAAGTAAATAACAATTGTTTCAAATAAGGTTAATATTCCTCAAATAAGGTTTCAGAAAAGTATAAAATAAAAATTGCATTGCAATGAAAGACGACAAAAACATGGCCTTTGCGATATACTTGTCGCTTTGTAAAATCTCAATTTATTTCATATAAAAGTGGCGTTGAACAATTAATCATTGAGATATGTTCACAAGTATATGGATCATATTGAGATGCTTGTACACATGGCCACAAGTTATATATGACCTCATGTACATGTGACACAGTGAGATACTTCGACATAACCACTAGTAGATGGAACATATTGAGATATTTATACAAGCTCCCATGTATATGAAAAACATTGAGATAATTATATCTGTATACCAGTATTGTTAGCACATTGAGATATTTGTAAAAGTTTACACGTTTATAGAACACACTGAGATATTTTTAAATGCTACATGTATATAGAACACTTTGAAACATTTGTATAAGGCACCAATTATATGTCACACATTGAGATATTTGTACAAGACTTTAAGTAGGCGGAACAGGCTGAGATCATTCAACATGGTTCCTAGTATATCTAACACACTAAGATACCTGTACAAAGCCACAAGAATATGGAGCACATTGTGATACATGTACAAGTGCACTAGAATAAGGAACACATTCAAATATTTGTATATGATCATAAGTATATGAAATTCATTGAGATATTTGTAAAAGCCCACATGTACATGGAGCAAATTGAGATATTTATTCAAGGCCACATGTATATCAGGCCAATTGAGATGTTTGTTCAATGCCACACGTATATGGAGAAAATTTAGATATTTGTTCAAGGCCACATATGGAGCAAATTGAGATGTGTGTCCATATACTTTGGCTCCTGTAGAAGTCTCTCATTGTATCATATTTAATTTTGGCCTTGTGGTAATATTTCAATGTCTTCCGTATACTTGTTGACCAGTACAATTATCTTAGCATGTTCCATATATATGTGGCTTTGTACAACTTTGTCAATGTGTTCCATATATATGCTTTTATCTTTTGACATATACATAAATATTTTCCATATTCTAGTGGTCTTGTAAAAGTATCAAAATGAATTCCATATACTTGTACTAATATCTCAGTATATTTTATAAGTTTGTGGGTTTGTTCATGTATTTCAATGTTTTCAGTATATGTGTGGACATACAAATATCTCAATTTGTTCCGTATACTTGTGTACCAATACAAATACCTCATTATATTCCATATATTTGTGACTTTGTATAAATATCTTGATGTGTCTAATATTCTTGGGGTTTGTACTAATATCTCAACGAGATGTACATATGCCCATGTACAACCATTTCACTTAGGGACATGTACAAATATCTCAGTGTGTTGCCTTTACGCGTGCTCTTGCACAAGTTCCCTCAATAGGCTGCTAATTCTTTCTGCATAAGGCGGCTTTGTCAACCAGATCTATAGGACTCAGACCTTGCCTCTTTTGATTAATTACTAACAAGGCAGAATATCTTCTCTCAGTAGGTTGCTTATTCTTTCAGAAGACTGATACCGACCTGATCCAAAACGGGCTTAGATCATGTTTCTTTCGATTCATGACAGTCTAACCAGGATATATTTCCTCGGTAGGCTTATGAATATTTCTGCTGTAGACTACTTGAAATTCTTATAAGACATAGATCATGACTTTTTGATTCATGATGGACTAAGCACGAGATATACTCTCGGTTTGATGCTTATTTTTTATGTAATAGACGTTTTGCCAACCAGGTTTATAAGAGCTAGGGCATGTGTCATTCGATTTATGAGTGGCTAGCCAGGAGATATTACGTCAGTAGAATGATGATACTTTCTGCATTATACAGCATGCAAACCAAGACTATATGTCCTAGATTATGTCACTATCGTCTCATGTCTAAACAGGAGAACTTAACTCACTAGGCTGCCAATTCTTTCTCCAGTAGGCTAGTTACCAGTTAAGTTTATAGGACACGATCCAAGATTGTCGCGATTTATGACTGAATAGACAGGGGATATTGCCTAACTAAGCTGCTAATTATTTCACCTAGATACCGAACAAGACTATAAGACCACACATTTTTTCTTTAAATTCATGACCAGGCAGGAAGATCTTATCGTGGTACGCTCCTTTTTCATCTTGCATTTGACTTCTTTCTGCATTATACAGCATGCAAACCAAGACTATATGTCCTAGATTATGTCACTATCGTCTCATGTCTAAACAGGAGAACTTAACTCACTAGGCTGCCAATTCTTTCTCCAGTAGGCTAGTTACCAGTTAAGTTTATAGGACACGATCCAAGATTGTCGCGATTTATGACTGAATAGACAGGGGATATTGCCTAACTAAGCTGCTAATTATTTCACCTAGATACCGAACAAGACTATAAGACCACACATTTTTTCTTTAAATTCATGACCAGGCAGGAAGATCTTATCGTGGTACGCTCCTTTTTCATCTTGCATTTTACTTCTTGTCAACTAGATCTAAAACATCTAGATCCTGTACCTTTTGATTCATGACTGTCTGGGATGAAAATCATGCGTCAGTGGGCTGTTCATCATTTCTGTAGTAGACTGCTAGTCAACCAAGTCTATACCACATTGACTATGTCTCTTTCCTACATGACTACGCACGAGACATTCCATCACTAGGTTTCCAACTCTTTTATCCGGTAGACTAGTTACCAACCAATTTTATAGTCCATGTCTCTTTCGATTCATGACTGACTTGGCAGGAGATCTTCCCTCAATAGGCTGCTCATTCTTTGTGAAGCAGATGGCTTTCCAACCAGGTCTATGGTCCTTGATAATGTCTCTTTCGATTCATGACTGACGAGCCAGATCTTCCCTCAGTACTCTGCTTTTTTATCCTGCATTTGTCTGCTTGTCAACCAGGTCTAAAAACCCAAAATCCCGTATCTTTTGATTCATGACTGTCAGGGCTGGATATTTTCCTTTGGTCGGATGCTTATTCTTTCTATACTAGACTGCTTGCCAAACAAGTGTATGGGACACACACCATGTCTCTTTCGATACATGACTCACTAGAGCGACATATTCCATCAGTACGCAGTTAATGTATTCTGTATAAAATTGATAGGATATATTCTCTCAGTTGCTTGCTTATTTCTTTCTGCAATAGACAGCTGGCCAAACAAGTCTAAAGAACACAAACCATGTCTCTTTCAATTCATGACTAACTAGGCAGGAGATATTCTTTTAGGATGCAGCTAATTATTTCTATATAGACTGCTTGTCAAACATGTCTATAGGACTCTTTCGATTCATGACTGATTAGGAAGGAATCTTTCGTCAATAGATTGCTAATCATTTCTATCGTAAACTACTTGTCAAATACATGTCTAGGAGCTCGATTCTGTATGTTTCGATTCATGACTCTCTGGGCTGGGAATTTTCTCTTAGTAAGGTGTGCATTCTTTATACACTAAATTTCTGTGTAGTCTGCTTACAAACCAGGACTATAGAACCTAGATCATGTCTCTTTCGAGTCGACCGTCCATGAGCTGCTAATTCTTTCCGCAGTTTACTGCTTACCAACCAGGTCTAGAGGACCTGGTTCATGTCACTTTCAATTCAATACTGACTAGGTAAGAGATTCACTAGGCTGCTAATTATTTCTCCTGTAGACTGGTTACCAACTACAAATCTATAGGATACAGACATTGTCTCTCTCGATTCATGACTGATCCGTTAGTTCATCGCTAATTAATTTGCTGTTTCATACTGATATTCAACCACTTTCTAACCATGTGTATAAGACATGGATCACGTTTCGTTTGTTTCAAGACTGTCTAGTCAGATCTTCCCTCCCTAGGCTGTTGAGTCTTTCTCTAATAGCCAGCTTGCCAACCAGGTTTATAGGACCTAGATTGTGGTTCCTTCGGTTCATCACAAGGAAAGATTTATTCCCACTGTTGGCTGCTGATTCTTTCTTTTCTTATTCATTGAACTGGTTTACTAGTAAGTTCCTCTCACAGCAGGCCGCTTATGCTTTCCGCATTTGACTGCTTGCAAACCTTGTCTTAATGGACCTAGATCCTGTCTCTTTCGACTCATGACCGATTAGACAGATCTTTCTTTTGCAGGCTGCGGATTCTTTCTACAGTCGACCGCCAACCATGTCTATAGGACTTAGATCATGTCTCTTTCGATTCTTTCGACTCGACAAGAGATCCTATCTCAATAGCCTGCGATTATTTCTGTAGTAGACTGATTGCTAACCAAATATATGGGATTTAGGCCATTGCCTTTCCAATTTCTGACTGAATAAGCAGGACATTTTTCCCTACGTATGCTGAATATTCTTTTTGTAACAGACTGCTTGACAACCGTGTATACATGACACAGATCGTATCTCTTTTGATTCATGACTGATTAGGCAGGAGATTGGCCTATCGATTCTTTCTGTATTATACTTCTAGCCCAGTATGTCTAAAGAACCAAACCTCTCCTGCTATTCAACCCATAGCTGGGGGAGTAAATTTGCATTCATACCTTCCGCAAGGTTATTTGGACGTACATATATAACGAATATGAACTCGGTTTTCCGAGTTCTCATTCCGAGACGTTATCTTTTCCACTACACCTCACATTCCAATAACAATGCTGATACGTTATTATATTAACAAAGACAAGGTTGATATCTAGATCGAATATTCGGAATTAATTCTTACAAGAATAGAGAAAACTCATACCATAAACGCTGAGTAAAAATGTGGTTATTGATTTTTAAAAATACATTTATTTAGAGTTTCACTCTGTATCTGGGCGTGTGAAATATTTTGCATTTTTTTTAAACATTCAGTTGAAAATTTATCATAGTTTACTTTATTTTATTTTATTTTATTTTTTTTAGCTGACAAGCCGATTAGTCTTAGTTTTATATTATTGAAACGGACGTAATTGTTCCCCCGGGCAATTAAACGCATGTTGTATTTTTATCTATATCTTTTGTTCGATACACTTAGCGTTTCTTTATTTGTTTCCAAATTGCCTGCATGAAGCTTTTGTTTAGTCATTTAGTTTTCTTTGTTTTAACAGTTTTTTTTTTATTTTCTTGCATCATTTTTTTTTTTTTGGTTAATTACGTCTTCGTATATTAATTAAAAACTGTTCTTATTTTTCAAATACCGAATGTGAGGCTGTATCTTAATACAAACTAAAACAAGTCAGACGGAGATGACAGTTGGAGAAAAGTTAGACGAATATTGTATTCGTCCACCTTTTCTTTCATTGATTGTTTCTCGTCTACAGAAAGTCACTAGCTAATTCCTATTACGGAAATCTTCCCCGGAACATTTTGCCTTCTTCAGAACCCAGTATCAACCTGTGGTTTTTACGGTAGCGATGCAACTTTTCTCGGCTTCAGTCCCTTTCTCATCATCGTAACCTTGCTTCCATTCGTTCATAATTTAAATACTCGGGACACATCTGGTTTAGTTTCCTGTTATAGATAAACTGTCATCTAAGTCATGCAAAAAAATGAAAATACAAAATAAAACTGTCATCTCATTTTAATAAATATATTTACCAAAATTACACAAAATTTCTCGAAATGATAAAGAGTAAATTTATTCAATAAAACCGCCATTGACTTCAACGAAGACTTTTAGGCGACTTTGAAATCACTTGCAACTTTTCTGAACGGTCTCCTTGAATAAGTCGGTGAATACTGTCAAAATCCTTGCGTTCTGTTTATCTTTAAGGCTAGAAGTAGTTTTGGTGTTTTTTCGCTCAACTGTTCCCCACACCTATTAATCAAGAGGGTTGCAGACTGTTAGGTGGTCAGTTGTAAGGGATGATGTGGTCGCAGAAATTGTCTAATAGCCATGACTGGGTTCTTCTGTTTATGTGGCATGGGGTAGAATCGTATTGTCAGTGAGTTTTCCAGAAGCCATCCTCTTGACTCAGGGTAGTGTGACACGATAACTAGGCGTATATTAAGGTGCTTTGTAAAATATGTATTTTATTATAATAGATTAAAATAGAAAATGGTTAAGAATAGAAAATAGATTAGGTGACCCGATAACTAGGCGTATATTAAGGTGATTTGTAAAATATGTATTTTATTATAATAGATTAAAATAGAAAATGGTTAAGAATAGAAAATAGATTAAAAACATGTTTCGTTTAACAAAAGTGAAAAAGAAGAGAAAAAATAAACAAACGCTTTTTCTTTTATGAGGAAAATTGTGGAAGAGAAAAGGGTATCAGATAACTGTTTTAAATACTACCACTCTTCCGGTAAATATTTGACTCAGTGATTTCATGTGATAATAGATAAAGTTCAGGAAATAGGTTTTTTGAATGACCAGGTCCAAGGCTTTCTTTACTGTGTCTTAACCACACATTAAGAATTTTCCGGTGGAAGCTTTATTAAGATAAAAAAAAGATTTAAAAAATCCTGGAAAAAATACTGAGGCTAGATACAGACTGGGTGTCTGCACATCAAAGGGGGGAACGTTTGGGTGCCCTGAAATTTCAGACTTACGGTCGCCAATTGCTTATCACCCAGTAGGTCTAAAACACTTCCGGATTTCCGGATTTCCGGATTTCAGGATTAATTTTAAATAAATACAGGTGATTTTTCCGAGTCAGATCAGTTGAGTTGAGTTGAGTTAGTTCCGCGGGCGTATGCTTGAAGTAGAACCTCCGTCGTCTTGTTTCGGTCAGTTCGGATTTGTTGATCTCCATTAATTAGAGTTAGAGGTGTGTGTCACATTCGCCTGCCCCAACCGAAAAAACTAACTCTAAACGAAATAAAGCATCCTTACAGCTCATCAAAGTTGTGGAAGTTCGTTCTTTATAGTTTAATCTTGTACCCCCAGCTTGAGGCTCCGACATTTTCAACAAACTTTCGGCAAACATCACAGCGTGGAGAACGGCCGCCGGAGAAATTGTTCGGACCGTCCGTTGGGGTGTTACAGTAGTATTATCTCCTTAAAGCACTTGATCTTGGCTTTTGTGTTGAGTTTGAAACCATCAACAGCAAATTCTGGAATTCTTTTTTATCAGAATGATTAAGGAAGTTTTACGAGTTGCCTTACCTTCGTAATCTCCATTAGACTCATCTAAATCTTACCAAATTCTTTGTACTGTCTTCAATTGATACACAAACACTTTAAAATGTTTGCATTGGATCTTTCGGCGCGAATTCCATGAAATACAGAATACCGTTTCCAAAACTTTTGGCAGAGTGAATTGCGTTACAGAGCTCGTTTTTTTACAGAGGGTGTCGAACTGACATTACTATATTGTGCAGTTGACAAAATCAAAAACAACCAACGCGCATGCGCGAAATTAAAATTTGAAATGAAGATTTATATAAAATACAGTTCTATTTTACCTGACTTAGCATCTCAGCTTCAGTCCCTTTCTCACTGTTGTAAAGTAGCTCTACTGTGTCTTTTCTATAAATATTTCCATGGTAACTCTTCTGACGAGATTTCCCCTATTGTACCTTGATTTTATGAATTTAATCACATCACCAGACTGTTAGAATGGTTAGATATAACCGTAAGTTCTTTGCTAACAGTTTCCTCTCTCGTTCATCTCATTCGTGGAACTCACTTCCGGCATCTTGTTTTCTATTCAAGTTTGAACTCCAAAACTTTAAATGCAATGTAAATCGTTATTATCTGTCTCTTTAATGTTCTGAACTTTCATAACCCTCCCTCCTTTATAATGTTTCTTTTTTTCTCCTTATTCTCTCACACTCCCTAACTCGTTGCGTCTTACTGCATTTATTGCCTTGCTTGAAAGTGAAATGATTTTAAACAGCCAAGCGGTTTATACTACAACTATTCTACGCGGGTCTCACTTACAAATCTCAGTTAATAAATCTCATATTGACACATCATTTTTTCCATATTGTCATATAATTCTCTTTATTATAAAAATCGTTGTTTCTCAACCGGTGCGCAGACCTAGAAGGACAAACAATATGTGACTAAATGTCCAAATAAATACAATTTTAATCAGTTTAATGACTTTCGAAAGAGAAATTCAACAATCTGAAAATAACACAGGAAATAAAAAATATATCTATTCTTCAACAAAGTACTGACCTTCTGCTGTGATTGAGAAATTCCGATTCGTGACTGACGAGAAAAGAGACCTTCCCTCAGTTTGCTGCAAATTCTTTCTCCATTAGATTGCTGTTTGTTTGTTTTTTTTTTACCAAACAGGTCTAAACGGAACTAGATCTTGTATTCATGTGAGACAAGGATAGAGATCTTCTCTCAGTGACTTCCCGATTCTTTTTGCTTGTAGGAGTGATATCGGAAACAGAGATGTATTTTGAGGCCAAAGACAAATCTTTCTACAAAAAAGGAATGAAATTGTTAAAAAAGTTTTGGAATCAGTATATCACCCTAGAGATGAGCATTGTGGTGCAGTGGATATCGACCTGGAACGACAAATCGAGAAGCCGAGTAAAAATTCCAGTTGAATTCATTGCATTCACTTATGCACAAATACTCTTGGGAAAGGTATTAATCCGTCTCTTCCCTCCAATTATGGGTTAAATAATAGGACAGATTGGGTTCTATAGCCTTGGTTGGCAACCAGTCTACCGCAGAAAGCAATGGCAACCGACTGTGAGATAATCTTCTACCCAGTCAGTCATGTCTCTTTCTAGACATGATCTTCCAAAGCGTTTATCAAGTATGGCACTTAACTGACTGATATCACCCTAGAAGGAGACTATGTCGATGAATAAATCGAATTTTGCCTAAAAGTTGTTGTTTTATTAGTTAGTCCCCGGATTTTATTGAGTGATGTGTTTTATATATATATGTGTGTGTGTGTATTGACAACAAGTTTGATGGTGGGTATAAAGCAAAGGTGGATAATTCGTTTCGTCCAATCTCCTTTTTGAACGTTGAGGAAAAGGTTTACTTTAAAGTGTTTGCCAAGTGGTTGACGGGCTATCTGCTTGAGAATAACTACATACACACTAGTATTCAAAAGGCAGTAGTCCCAGGTTTTATGGGTGCAATGATTTGGGCAAAGAACCGTGAGGCTAAAGCTTCAAGAAAGTATATTCATGTCACCTGGCGGGATCTCGCTAATGCGTACGATTCAGTCCCTCATAGCATTTCTACGTTCTGCAGAGTCTCGGGGATTGTCTGGGTGTGTATTTTATGCAGTTAATGCTGCAATGGGTTGTGCCATCTCTCCAGTATTGTTTGTGATGGTGATGGAGGTGATCATGAGAGTCCTAAAACCAGAACAACGTTTCCTGCAGAATGAGATCAAAATCTGGGTATTTATGGATGATTTAACAATAATCCAAGACGTATGAATGTAGCAGAGTTGGTTCTGGAGAGACTTGCAAATTTGGTAGAATGAAGTCAAATGGTATTCAAACCAAAGAAGAGCAGGTCATGGTATATGAAGAGATTCTGTGATTAATGAAGTGTTTTACATCGCAGGTGAAAAGATATCAACAGTGCGAGATCAGGGTGTGAAGAGCCTTTTTGGAGATGTATAATTTCCTTGTGATAGATCGTCACCGCGAGGTTGAAATAGAAAGAGAAGTAAAACAAGGAGAAGAGTGCTGAAGTGTTACGTTATTTTTGTCCTCTTGTTTGACAGTCTCCTCAAAAATATGAAGAAGAGGACACAGTAGACCAATCATGTGAGCAACGACAAAGTTTTAGAGAAAATGGAAACAAAAGGGAAAGGTAATAAACACCAGGAAGAGGAAGTTGAAGCATAAGGGTTTGGAAAAAGAAGGGCAGGGGGGCTTGGAAAAACCGATACTCACAGGACGGATTGAGAAAAAGACGGACAGAGAAAATCAGCGCATTGATGAGCTTAAATAAATTGTTGGTAGAAAAGAGTTTTGGAGAAATAATAAAATGACCAGATCTTAAAAAGATAGGAAAATGCGAAGGGCTATTAAGTATAACTAACTTTTCTAAAAATAAAAAGTTTTATTATTATCGTCTCGCTTTGTCTACACATTTTCTGCATCTAACATATATCAATACTCCATTTTTTATAACATATTCAGTTGTTCTTGGTGGAATAATTTATTAGTTTTTTGTAGTAAGTAATTTTGTTTTCATTTTTCAGGAAGTGATTTATTTCGATATATTGGGTTATTTATAATTATTTTATCTACATTGTTGTTACTATGTATTTGGTTCCAATAGAATAGTCTAGTAGTTTGTTTGTTTGTTCACATTATTATCAGTACCAGGAATGGTATCATGATATTTTCCAAATCCTATTTTTGTGAAAAGAATTAAAATAAAAAAAATTTAATAACCTAAAACGCACGATGGAGTAATGGATGAAAAAATCGGAGAGCCGAACTAGAACTTCAGTCGAATTCATTACATTCACTTATTCGCTAATACCCTTGGGAAAGGGATAAATCCATTTTTCTCGCCCCAACAATGGGTAAAGAACAGACTGGGCTTTATATCTTTGGATGACAACCGGTCTAGGAAATTATAAACTCTGAATTCAAACCGGCCTAGAGAGGGTTATGATCCGTCAGGCTGTCGTGATAAAAGAAACACTATTTCTACTGCGGTTGCAATACCTGCGTGGCCTCTACGACTCACTGGATATCTGGATTTGAAAGAGCACATATATATTTTTCGATTCATGACTGACTAGGCACATAATATTCCTGCAGTACACAACAGCCAAGCAGTAGGCTGCCGTTTCTCTCTGTGATAGACTTATTGCCAATCAAGGTTACGCGGCCTAATCTGTCCTTTTATTCATTCAACCCATAGTTAGAGGGAGAAGTGATAAAGACAGTCAAATGTTATGTGTGAGACATATTTGAGTGATGCTGCCTCTTTCGATTCATGACTGACTAGGCAGAACATTTTCCTACAGTAGATTGCAGTTTCTTTCTGTACTAGACTGGTTGTCAATCATTGCTATAAGACTTAATCTACACTATTTACATTATTCGGACAAACACTGAAGGACTCAATCTGTCTTTCTATTCATTCAATGCATTGCTGGAGGGAGATGCAATCTTTCAAATCGTGACTGACTAGGCAGAACATTTACCTGCGGTAAGCTGTCGTTTCTTTATGCGGTAGTTTGGTTGCCAATCAAGGTTATAAGACCCATTTTCTCCTGCTATTCAACCCTTAGCTGGAATGAAAAGTGTTAAAGGGAGTCAAATGACATACGGTATACACGCTTGTCAGTTTCAATTCATGACTGGCTAGGCAGAAGATTTTCCTGCAGTTTCTTTCTAGAATATATCTCGTAAAAGAAAACTAAGAAAAGTGTGATGAACTGTACAATATCAAATCTTTCTCACAAAGTGTACTGAACAATTCCATAAAAAAATTTTAAAAAGACTTCAGGTAAGCGAGAAATTTTTCTAACAATGTTTTCAATGCCATGGACAGAGTGTGTGTCAATTGGCGACGACCAGGAAATACATAGAAACTGTTACTACCAACCAGACAATAGCAACAGACACTTGGATTGAATTTAAGAAGACTTAACGAATCTTAAATTAATGGTACACATTGAAAGCTTGAGTAGAAGAAAGGAAAAACAACCTACTTAACAAAATTGAATAAATGAATTGTGAAACAAGTACGACAAAGTCACAAAAGAAAAAGCTGTAGAGGACTGTTTTCATTTACATCCTTAAAAGGCAAAACACATACAGAAATATTTTTCTATTTCCGAAAGGAACTCTTCTTAATTATATATTTTACGTAACAAGCAATTTCAAGATATAGGCGTTTATGGCTTTCCACTACCTCTATGCTTTGTCAGTAATTCTGAATCTTTACCTATTTGTCCTTCGATATACTTATGTCAGTCAGTTAGTAATGGGCCCTACGTGATACACACTTGGGTTATCATATCTCTTTCGATTCATGACTGACTAGGAAGAAGATTTTCACGTGGTAGGTTGCCATTACTTTCTGCAGTAAACTGGTTGCCAACCAAAGCTATAGAATCCAATTTTTCTTGCTATTCAACCCATAGCTGGAGGGAGAAGATATTGACTAATACATTTCCTAATTATATTTAACGTAATCGAATTCAACTGGAAATCGAATTTCGAGCCGATATACTTTATATCACAACACACATCGATATCCATTAAAGCACAACGCACAACACACATATCTTCTTCTTCTATGTGCCGTGCCTCTTCAGGACGCAGACAATCATGGCCTTCCACAGCTTCCAATCTCTAGTTGCTCTTAAAACGCTTTCTTTTGTTACCCCCAAATCTCAACTCTGACATTCATTTGCTCAAGCCCATCAAGTGTGCTATGCGCTCTTTTCCTCTGTCTCTATTACCCTCTCTATCTATCTTGTGAATATCAGGTTCTCCAAGCCCTCCTTCCTCATTGCATATCCCAGAAACTTCAATTTTTCCTGATGTAATGTATTAATTTCCTTTTTGTTTCCATCCTCTCCAAAACCTCATCGTTGCTCATATGCTCGACCCATAGTATCCTCAGCATCCTTCTGTAGAATCACATTTTGGTAGCTTCAGGTCTTTCCATCTTTGAGGAGATTGTTCAGAATTCACTGCCATATTAAATAACAGATTTCACATAACAATCCAGTATTTCATTCCTTGTTTCCAGCGAAATTTTCCTGTCCCTCAATATTCTACCCAGCTTCTGGAATGCATCCTTGGCCTTGCTAATTTTTCTTTGGATCTCAGTGTCGCAATTTCCGTCTTCTGTTAAAACACTTCCCAGGTATTTAAATTTATCCCCAGCCTGTAGTCGGCATGCATTCGGTTTTCTTGTAGTTTATATGTAGTCGTTTCTTTTTGCTTTCTTCGGCTACCTTTTGTAGGTGTCTTATAGTTTTTTTTCTGTGTCTGCTATAAACACTGTATCATCTTACATTGTTCATATTGTGGCCGCCAATGACGAATACTGACATGACTTCTAGGGCTCTCAGAATAGTCTCGCTGTATAAGTTGTGGCGTACTTTGTCGAATACCTTTGCGTAGATCATAAAATATAGGTAGAAACTTCTTCATTTGTATTACACTTTTTTAAAATATTCTAAGCATAAATATCGCGTTCCTTGTTCCAGTGATCTTGACGAAACCGCACTGTTCTTGTCCTATCCCTGGCCTGATACTGCTGCGGCCTCTATTCATCAGGATTCAGATGATAAGTTTTCTGTGTTTTTTATATGACTCCTTAAGCTGGTTGTTCACATTCCTTTGCCCCTGGCTTTTTAGACGGTACTATAAAGCGGAAATGACTGAAGCAGATAATCATGTCTTTCGAATTAGCTTACATCCTTCAAAGCAGAATATTTGGGAATTTTCCATAATCGGGACATTGAATTTAGGAAACACAAATCTTCTTCTAAGCATTGTCTCCCTTCAGGAAGTTGGCGATCAAGGTTCTCTACAATTTTCTTTTGGCTCAAACTTACAAGGTATGTTATACGTTGCTTTTCTCTGGCCCTTAATATTTAATCAGCCCTATGCGTAACAAATTTTCTAATCCTGCAGAAGATTTATAGACAAACCGAGGTAATAACTTTAAAACTTCATATTTGCATAGAAGTATTCTGAACATTCTTTCTTCTTTTATGTGCCGTGTCCCTTCAGAGCGTAGGCAATCATGGTCCTCCATATCTTTATGTCCATTGTTTTGTATTTCTGTTACTCCTTCCATGCCCTGTTCTACTATCCATTTACTCAACCTCATCAAGTACGTGACGCGCTGATTTCCTCTGCCCTGTGAGTATCCAATTTTACAAGTTTTCCTTTCTCATTATGTGCAACAAAAATTTCAACTGTCACTTCTTAGTATTAAGCATAAGTGTCCTTTTTGTTGCTATTGTCTTCAGAACTTCATCGTTGCTCACATGTTCAGTTTATGGTATTCTCAGCATCCTGCTGTAGAACCACATTTCTGTAGCTTCAGATCTCTAATGCATAGCTGAAGAGATTGTCCATCATTCACTGCAATATCAGAAGACTGATACTAATAACAATTCAGGACAATTTTCTTTGTTTCTGACGAAATATTTATGTTTATTAATACTCTGCTTAGATTTTGGAATGCATCTTTCGCCATACCCATGCACCTTTGCATATCCGTGTCGCACTTTCCGTATTTTGTTAATTACGCTTCCCAGATATCTAAATTGATGCACCTGTCTGATTTCGGTATCTCCAAACTGTAATTTTTATGGTGGGCTCTTCGTTTTGCTAACAACAATACATTCCGTTTTCATGTAATTGATGTTTAGTCTTATCTCCTTCCTTTCCTTCACTACTTTCTCTGGGATTTTTTGTAGTTGCCTTTCTGTGTCTACTATCAACACTGTAATCTGTATACCTTATCTTGTTAACATTGTGGTCGCCAATCATGAATCCTGAGACAACATAAAAACTTAATAATAAATGAATGGATATCTTTAAGTGGTGAGGTCTTCTGCTGAATGCAGTAACTCTCGACAATTGAAGAAATGCTTAAAATTGTCTTCTACTTTTTACCATCAATTTATAAACTTTGGTTTTAGGCATTGTCAGACTTTTTCTAAAAAAGCATTCAAGACAATTTCATTAGAAAGTTAATTTGATAACACTTTCCGAAGAATTTTTTAAACTTAAAATTCTAGAGCAGGAGATAGATAGATAGATAGATAGATAGATAGATAGATAGATAGATAGATAGATAGATAGATAGATGTTTTTATAATACAAGCCCTAAGCGCCACTCAAATTAAATTATTACTGAATGATGCATGTG
The DNA here is from genome assembly GCA_037127315.1 of Ascarosepion bandense. Classification (NCBI taxonomy): domain Eukaryota; kingdom Metazoa; phylum Mollusca; class Cephalopoda; order Sepiida; family Sepiidae; genus Ascarosepion; species Ascarosepion bandense. The sequence goes on from JBBBDQ010000515.1 coordinate 5,548,575, forward strand.
ATTATTACAAGGAAACGTCGGACATATGACGTCTAACCCTTGACTTAAAGAAGTTAATCTTTCATGATCAAGGTAAGTATCAAAGTAGGAGTCTGTTCCTCAAATTAGAAGTTCTTCCTGGCAATGGAATACCTAAGGGATGTGGTAGACGTAAGAAGGTCATATTTGGCTGCAAATATGTCATCTGGTGATATAAAAGAATGGGGCTAGATTGAACATTTACCATGGAATTAGTGGAATTAGTAAAGATAAGCTGCAACGTTTTGTCTTTTACAAAAGGGGCATCGGCTGGAAAATATGTCGTGACCACGTAATAATTTTGAATCTCTGTCAATATTAAAAAAATGGCAAATTCGTATCTTCAGACCCGATATGAAAGTAGTACTCTATTTATGTTCTACTCTGACTTGTAAACACAGGGCATGACAAGAGGAGCTCATCATTTTTCTAGCGTCTTTAACCAGGGAAGAGATTTTTTTTAATCATATCACCCCAAGCAAGGCGGTAATGCGACTGAAGCGCAGGGGGCTACATAAGAATGAAAAGATTGGAAAAGAGAAAGCCTGGAACCACATCCTAAACAGGGAACAAGGGATGAGCCTCTACACCTGTTCAATAGACGTGGGTGGAGTGTGAACCGGATGATAGTTTAGTCTATCTACTCCAATTGAGGAAAAAAAGAAAGAAAAGAGTGAAAAGATTGGAAAAGAGAAAGCCAGAAACCACATCCTAAACAGGGAACAAGGGATGAGCCTCTACACCTGTTCAATAAATGTGGGTGGAGTGTGAACCGGGCGATAGTTTAGTCTATCTACTCCAATTGGGAACAAAAAGAAAAGAGTGAAAAGATTGGAAAAGAGAAGGCCGGAAACCACATCCTAAGAGGGAACTGTATAGATTGGTCGGGTATTATCTCGAGGTTCTCCACAAAATTCAAAGCAAGATCTGCAACGTAATTTATTCCGAATTAGCAGCTCAACATTAATCACTTTCTCAACGACAGGATATCGCTTCCTCCTGTCTTTTCTACAAATATTTTTACAGTTTCTGCTTTGACGAGCTTCTTTCCCTGGTTCCCGGCCCACATGAATTTATTCGTGCAACTAAACTGGCATCTAGACCCAACCCTTTTACCGTCAAAATAGTTAACTGTAACCGCCACTTTTACACTATCCGTATCTTTTGTCGCACTTCCCATAGAAATTTCCGTCTTCTGTTAGAACACTTCCCGGGTAACGATTATCAAAACAAAATGTTCTGAGTGCGCAAACTTTTATCATGATCAAAACCAATCAATTTGTTCTGCGATGAGGAAATGGTTTGGACATATTGCAAGTTACATGCCAGTTTTTCTTTTTTGTTGGTTCATTTCTGAGGAATTAATCGAAAGATGTTTCAATGAACCCTTTTGGTTACGAGGAATGGTTATCTCAGTTTTGATGATTTCTGATTTCTGAAATATGCTGAAGGTGGGGTTTCGGTAATGTGTGGTGCAATGGACATCGGCTCGGAACGAGAAATCGGGAAGCCGAGTTCGAATTCCAGTTGAATTCCTTGCATTCACTTACGCGCAAATGCCCTTGGAAAACGTATTAATCTGTCTATTCCCTCCAGTTATGGGTTATTTAACCCATTAAACATGACAGATTGAGTTCTATTGCTTTGGTTGGCAATCGGTTTACTGCAGAAAGTAATGGCAGCCTACTGCGAGCTAATCTTCTGCCCAGTCAGTCATGTCTCTTTCGAGGTAGATCGCCCAAGCGTGTATCACGTATGGCACTTAACTAACTGACTGATATTTTCGGGAGGCTCTAATTCTGAAATATGCCAAGAGAGGGGTTTCGATAATGTATGCTTTCTAGAGGCACTATTTTTGAAATATGCAGATAGAGAGGGGTTTCAGTAATTTATGCTTTCCAGAGACTCTCTTTCTGAAATATGCCGAGAGGAGTTTTGATGATGCATAACTTCTGGGAGCTATATTTCTGAAATATGCAGAGAGTGGTTTTCGATGGTACATGATAATATGATTACTAAGGTTTCTATTTCTGAAACATGCCGAGAGAGTATTTTCAGTAATGTATTTCTGGAGGCTCTAAGGTTGAAATATGTCGAGAAAGGTATTTTGGTAATATATGATCTGAATTTATCCCTGCCAGCTTTGGTGTATTGTAAGATTATCATATAATTTCATTTGACATGGGACATCTGGTAACTTGTGTCTGATCAAACTATAACTGGAGAATTGTTTTAAATTCTTCAAGCAAAGTAACCATTGAGCCGAAACTTATTCTTGACTCCTTCCTATGTCCCGCTATAAAAATAAATGTCCTAGAATATATTAAGAAATTGGAAACTTAACTACATTTTAAATATGTCAAAGAATAAAATTTAGTTATTAACTAAATTTCAAGACATATTATTTTGATAATGGCAATGATAATATTGACAGTTGCCTTATAAAGAAACATTCAATATTCATTCTCCGAGTGGATAATGTGAATATCGGTTAAAATTTATAAAATCTTTCTATTAAAACACTTTTGCAGGAAAATCGATTTCACAAGTCCAGTAACTTATCGCTGTTTCCATTACTGATGGGGGTTTCCTTCCTAATCATTTATTTGAAGTAGTGTGGAAGATCGGCAATTTTATCTGTTCGAATTACATATTTGTTTGTTTGTTTGTTGTTTTTGTTTTTTGTTTTTTGTAGTGGGGGTTGCTTTCCCCACTAAGCATGGCGATGATGCCACTAGAACCCAGGATAGTTAAAAAGAGTGAAATTGGAAGAGAAGACTGAGAATTTGAAGGAGTGAAGAAACAGTGGCGTTCCAATTTGTAGATTTTAATTATTTGGGGAAACAAAAAATCGGAAGGGATTTCTACAGTTAATAATTGCGGGAAAAGAAACTGTTAGAATAAACGTGGCAGTTGCATCTACTACATCAATAGTAAAGCGGTGGGGCCTACTTTCAGGACGTAGGCGATCATGGACTTACTCCCTGTCCTTTGTCACGCTTAAGACTTTCTCTATTGTACCTCCCCAAAACCCTGCTCTACCATCTACTTACTCAGTCCCAACAAGTATGTTCTGCGTTGCTTTCTGTCTATCTTTCCTTTTGACCATCTTGTGAGTACTTGATTTTTCAAAATCTACTTTCTCATTACGTGTCCCAGAAACGTCAGCTGTCTCTTCCTGATGTTAAATATAGGTTTCCTTTTCGTTATCATCCTCTCCAAAACCTTCTCATTTCTCACATGATCGGTCTATGGTATCCTCAGCATCTTTCTGTAGAACCACATTTCGGTTGCTCCAAGTTTCTCCTTTATCTTTGCGAAAATTGTCCAGCATTTACTGCCATATATGAGGACATATATCACATAACAGTCCAATACTCTTTTCTTTATTTTTAACAAAAGATTCCTGTCCCTCAATACTCTGCTTAGCTTTTAAATTGCGTCTTTGGCCATGCCAATGCGCCTTCGGATTTCAGTGTCGCACTTTTCGTCCTCTGTTTCTTCCCAGAAATTTAATTTCTTCACCTGCCTGATTTTTGTATCCATTACCTGTAGTTGGCATTTTGGGCTTCTCTTTTTGCTGGTGACCACACATTCAGTTTTCTTGTTTATGTTTAGTATTTTCTCGCTTTCTTCTACTTCTTGCTTTCCCTTGCTGTCCTCTGTAAGAGGTCAAGTATTTTTCTTTCCGTGTCTGCTATGAAAATTGTATCGTCTGTGTATCTCATATTGTTAAAATTATGGCCACCAATGACGAATCCTGGCAAGACTTCTAGTTCTTTCAGAATTCTTTCGCTGTACAGGTTGAATACATTCGGTGAAAAAGAAAATCCTTGTCTTACAACTGTTTTTATTTTTGTATATCTGCTGAATTTATTTCCTGTCTGTATACAGTCAAATTGCTGCCATTATAAGTACTTGATTATTCAAATGTCTCCAGAAGATGTCGAGGTTGCAGGTAATCTCCATCATGTCTTTGTGGCATATTTGTCGAACGCCTTTGCGTAGTCTATGAAACACAGGAACACATCCTTCTGCATTCGTATTGACCTTTCTGATAACATTTTAAATAAAATCTACAACAGTGGCAATATACCGGAATACCTAAGCAGATCAATTTACATAATAAATCTAGTGCCATACATGATGCATATTTGGGCGATCATGTCTCGAAAGAGACACGACTGACTGGGCAGAGGATTTTCACACAGTGGTGATCTTCATTTTGTCTCCATATCTGACCGGTTACGGCTGATTTTTCTCTTTCTTCTCGTGTTTCTCTATTTTCTAGTTTCACTTTACTTCTAGCACGCGCCTCGCCAGTTTTACAGAACCAAATTATCCTTATGTCCTCCGTGTGTTAGAAATATAAAAAAGAAAGTTTCTTTTATACAACTATCACTTTGCGAAACAAACTCCCGCATGAGATCTTTCTTGAACACTTTAATCCTGACTGGTCCAAGACAAGGGTCAAAGAAAAAATTTTCAAAAAGAAAATGGTGGTGACAGAAAATAAAAAAAAAACGTGCTGAACAATAATAACAAACAAAAGTGGACAAAAAACGGTCACTTACTTTCAAAAGCTAATGTGAACGAGCCAAAAATATAAACAATCCGAATTAGGAATCACCAATCATGGTGGGACTGACTGCATAACACTTTCCCCTTTGTTTTTATAGGCAGAAGCACACAAATGCATGTTGAATTTTTTTTCTTAGCCAATAAAATAGTGCGGTTTGCCTTTTTACGCGACTCGGTCTCGATCTGTCTTGTCTTGATGTCAAAACGCTACGTTCGCTTATTCGAACTTGCTTTTGTGTGTCAACGTCAATTCTTATTTTGTGAACTTTTGCCTTATTAATGATGAATTGTTTTGTATATATTGTTTCTTTATTTTACATTTTTTACCCTCTTCCTTTTTCTTTTTATTACAAAAAATTGTTGTCAATTCTGTTTGCTGGACATTTCTGCTATTTATTTTGCATTTCATCATGGCTACTCTCCCTACAATAATACAATAACATCATATACAATATACATAAGAAATGTACACCCAGTATGAAAAATTACATGTCATAGTTTTCCATTAATTTTTTTAAAATTATTGAAATTTCAGACACCTTCGTTACTTCTAGTCTATCCTGTATACATAACAATTTTTAATAATGTTGTTTAATTGTGGTGTTCTATGTGTTTCTGATGTTAACATAAATTCGAATTAACAGAACTTAATATATGGTTATAAGTAATATGTAATTAATAAATAGATTTAATTGTAATAAATGTGTAATAATTGAATCGTAATTTACATTAGTTTATTACAGAGTATTGAGTGACATTTAATTATGTATAAAAATAAAAATGACGCCATGTTTCTAATTGCTACAAACGAGAAATAGTTTATAATTACACAATCCATACACAAATCAAATAACAAGATGTATTTAAGCTTTAAATTTCAGAAATTTCTTTTCCTTCCATCATTTCACTCCAAACAAAGCAATATTGCCATTAAGACCCAAGGAGAGTAAAAGAAAATGGAAATACGATAGAAGAAAACCCAATCATAAATAGGAAACAAGGGATCTCTACTCCTGTTCAAATAACCGGGGAGTGTGTATGCTTCATAAATGTAAGCCACGTGTGAAACAAAATCGCATCTTATGAAAAATTCGATTAATTTTTTGTCCTAACTCAATATTTATGAAACATGATTGACTCTAGAACTAAAAGAAGGTAAGAAAATTGTTTCACATCAATCTTGGTGGGTGTCTCTCTGCTTTAAAAATCAATAATCAGCCATCGAGCGTAAGTGCTAAAGAGGGGTTCCTGCCGTTAGGTTTCATCTTTCAATCCTTGATAGTGTTCAAAAAGAGGCACGGTAGAGTAATGAACAGCAGCTCTGATTGAGGAATTGGAGAGCCGAGTTTGAAATCATTACATTCACATACATCTTAATAGCTTTGAGAAAAGGTAAGGATCTATATCTTCTATCACCAGATATGGGTTGAATATTAGGACAGACTGGGTTCTGTAGTCTTAGATGGTAACCAGTCTACCACAGAAAGAAATGGCAACATACTGCAGGAAAAATTTTCTGCCTAGTTAGTTATGACTTGAAAAATACACGCCCAAGCGTATCGCGTATGGCACTTAACTGAATTGTGTGGCAATACCTTTTCTTCATTCTAAAGTCTCTTCATCATACCTAAATTCATCGCTGCCTGGCTAACTCTATTCTATCGTTATTTTCATAACTAATATTTGGATGAGCTTCCTTCCCTAGTTTCACCAGTTCATGCCTTTACTACTTCCAAGGAGTTGAATCATTTCCTCTGTATTTCATATTCAGCTTCTTCTCCACAAACTTATAAGACACAATCTCGCGTGGGTCAAATTTTTAATCCAGTGGTTCCCAGACGGTGCGATGATCTTCATAGTTGCTGTGGTAGGAGATAGCAGATGAAGCGGAATTATTGAAAATGATTTAGAAATAGTTTCAAAAAAATAGGATTACTTGTAATTGCATGCATGTACTTCTGCAAAAAATGTCATAAATACTTATTAACCCATTTTATCAAAGTGATATTTTTGCATTATATTAAGTATTAAGAACATAGTAACTAGGATCCGTAAATTGGGGGAGAGAGTTATCAATGACATCAAATCAGCGGTTTAATCCTCTTTTCTTTTTTTTACTTTTTAATGTACTTCTTATCGCATAAAATTTGTAGAGGCGCGAACAAATTTTAATTCCGAAAATGCGACCCAAAGAAAAAAAGATTTGGGACTCTTGCCTCTCTTGAAGTCAATGATCAATCCATCCACCTCATTTTCAAAATCTTCACTTCCTAGTAATACCTTTGATGTCATACTGGATTCATCATAAGCCTCTATCCAACAATCTTCTGTCGTTCCACCAGTTCCGATTTTTACAGCTAGGACACCGCCATGCAGTTTTAACAGCCTTGTTTCCCCCGTGTTCTAAATATAAGAAGAAAGTTTCAATCAGTATTTTTATAACTGCTACTTTTGAGAAGAGACTTCTGCGTGGGTGCTTCCCTGAACTCTAAAATCACAACCTCATCAAGTCAAGGGTCAATCATTACCTATACTCATCTCATTTTAACAGATATACAGAGTGATATGGATAAATTGTAGTCTCAATTAGGGCAAAAAGAAAATGGCATTGACATCTCATCTTAACATCCATACAGGGTACGACGCTTGAATTGTCGTCTAAATGACAGAAAAGATAAAAATAACTGACTTTATTTAATAGATATGCAGTATGAGATGGATAAATTGTCATCTAAATGACACAAAAATAAAAATGATACTGTCATCACTTCTTAACTGATAAACTTTCCAAATTCCACAAATATATTTAGTATTTCAAGTACTTCGAGAGTGTATTTATGCAATATAAAATCACCAAGGCCGTCAAGTAGGCTCCTTTAGAACTCAACTGACGGTCTCCTTGTTTAAGTCGATTACTACAGTTAATACAGCCATAATCCCTGTTCATCTCATTTTCAAGACATAATACAAGACATCAAGGCATCAAGGGGGTTGCAGTTTAAGAAGTTAGGTGACTAGATATAAGGGGTAATCTGGTGGCAGAAAATGTGTAACAGCTATGACTGGGTTCTCCTGCTTGTGTGGCATGTTGCAAAGTCCCGTTGCCAAACGTAGGGTCTTTAAGCAGCTACACTCTTGACCCGGAACAGCATTACCTCCTCTATTACACTTGATGTAGGCTTCCGTGTTGAGTTTGAGGCCCTCATCAATAAATCTAGGAGTTTTTTATCAGAATGATCAGAGTGATTTTCCCGAGTCGATATACCTTCGTAATCATCCAAATCTTTCTGAATCTTCTGTACTGCCCTTAGTTTAACATCCAAACACATTAAAATGTTTTTATCGGAGCTTTCGGTGGTAATACCAAGCAATGAAGTATGTCATTTTTATATTTCTTGCAGAGTGAATTGCGTCAAGGTACTCTTTTCCTCATAGACTCACCCTACTATACTCTGCAGTCGAAAAAGTAAAAGACAAATGTTAAAATCAGGCATGAATTATAAAATTTAAATAAAATTCTCCTTCCTCTTCTTTATTTAACACGTAGGCGATCATGGGCCTCCATAATGTTCCTGTTTTTGTAGATTTTAAAAATTCGGTTTTTAGTTCTTTCTCATACATCCTGTTCCCCCATCTATTTACTCAAATTCACTAAGTATATTATGCATTGTTTTCCTCTGTCCATCAATCTACCCTGTGTGTATCAGATTTTTCAAGCCATTTTTCCCGATTATATGTCCTAGAAATTTCAACTGTCTCTTTCTAATGTTAAGTATAAGTTTCATTTTTGTCTCCTTTTCTCCTTAAAAACTCAAATAATTGGTTCATTATATACTCAGAATCGTTTTATAGAACCAGTCTCTTCATCTTTAAGGATATTGTCCAGTACTCACTGGCATACAAGAGGAGAGATATCACATAGCAGTTTAATACTCTTTTCCTTGTTTCTCTGGAAATTTTTTTCTATTTCTTGTTATTCTGCTTAGCTTTTGGAATGCACTTTTTGATTTTAGTATCATCATTTCCGTCAACTGTAAAAATACTTCTTAGATAAATTATTTGCACGTTTGATTTGACTATCTCCGATTTGAGATTCACTCTGTGAGTTCGTTCTTTTGCTAACAACCATGCATTCTCCCTTCTTGTAGTTGATTTTCAATCTTAACTGATCTTGTAAGATCATCAGTCAGTCAGTTAAGTGTCATACGTGAAACACGCTTGTGTGATCATGTCTCGAAAGAAACATGACTGACTGAACAGAAGATTATCCCGCAGTAAGTTGTCATTGCTTTCTGCGGTAGACTGGTTGCCAACCAAGGCTATAGAACCCAATCTGTCCTATTATTTAACCCATAATTGGTGAGAAGAGACGGATTAATGCCTTTCCCAAGGGTATTTGTGCGTATAAGATCATCACACAATCTTAATTCAAGATTTCTAAAAACTCCTGTATTAACTATTTTCCTACAACACCGCCCCAAAAATGAGACAGTGTGCTTAATATAGCCCTTCATTCTCTTCTTCTTCTATATGTGATATGTCGTTTCAGGACGTAGGCAATCGTAGACTTGCACCTGTCCCTTGTCGCTCCTAACATTATTCCTCTTGGTTCTCTTACACTTCATTTGCTGAAGCCCATCAACTATGTCTCGCGCTGCTTCCCTTTGTCTCTCTTACTCTCTATCCGTTCTGTGAGTATTATATTCTCCAAGCCCTGCTTCCTCATCATGTTTCCCAGAAAACTCGGTTGTCTCTTTCTGATGCTCTGTATAAGTTTTCTTCTCGTTCACATCCTCTCCAACATCTTGTCGATACTCACCTACTCAGTCCATGGTATCCTCAGCATCTTTCTATTTAATCACATTTATGCTGACTCGAGCCTCTCCTTCATCCTTGAAGAGGTCGTCCAACATTCGCTGCCAGACAGAAGGACAGATATCAGATAGCAGTTTAGCACAATTTTCTTTGTTTTCAATGAGATCTTCTTGTATCACTTCTCTGGTAACCGACTTTTAAATAATTCTGTTAATGCCAGTAATTCTGTCTTTATGTCTTCTTTTATCTCAGAACACCCTCCATCTCTCTCTCTCTCTCTCTCTCTCTCTCTCTCTCTCTCTCAACATATATGTATATTTATTTTTCCTTTCTGCAAGATAGATAGATAGATAGATAGATAGATAGATAGATAGATAGATAGATAGATAGATAGATCACTCAATCAATTAGTTGTCATACGTGATACACAATTGGGCGATCATGTTTGTTTTTTTGTTGTTTTCTTTTAATATGACTGACTAGGCAGAAGAATTACCCGCAGTAGGTTGCCATTACATTATGTGAACTGGTTGGCAACCAAGTTTACAGAAACCAATCAGTCCTGCTATTCAACCCATGGCTCGAGGGAGAAGAGATTAATTAATATATTTCCCAAGTGAATAAGTGAATGAAATGAGTTGGACTAGAATTAGAACTCGGTTCTCCGATTTCTCATTCAAAGCTGATATACATTATTCCACATCGCACATAGATAACGCACATAACGAACAGAATAAACTAGATAGATAGATAGATAGATAGATAGATAGATAGATAGATATTGACAGTGTTGTGAAGATGACCACACCTCTCCAGAATATGACTTGGACTGGTCTAAGTACCATAAATACTGACACCGAGAAGTAGAGAATGAAGATTCCGAGTACAGAAAGCTAACCGGAAGCTATCGTTATATCCTGACTAACGAATTCACCAAGACTACATTGCACCTAACGACATTATATATCATTATCGTGTTATCTTCGTTCAATGCAACGGAGACATACCATTGACGAAAAGTATTCGAATTCACACGAAAACATTTCTTTTCTCTCGCCTAGCATAAATAGCTGCCGAAGAAATTCGCACAAAAATAAAAAAAACCAACTTTTTTTCCTATTTAATGACGATTTGTACGAACGCAATACACTATGGAAGAATTGAAGATAATTATTCATCAACAGTAAGATTTCTAGAAGACATTATCCCAACAAATGAAAGGGAGGGTATTGAATATTAAGTAGCGATAAAGAGGAACGGATTGAATATTGACAACAGTTAAATGCAATCCCGGAATCATTTGCTTCTACTAGAGTCACAAACTTAATTAGTGAATTTAATTACGTCCCAGAGAAGACATTACATTTCTATCGTACTTCAGAAGATACAAGACCATTTTCAAAAAAGAATGTCAAGGATGGTCGGATGAAAAGAAAGTACATCGTTTACGAAATTTGTGTCCTGCAGAACAATAAAAATATCCAAATTTAATTTCTCCAAATACCACAGAAAAACGTGTTATTTAACAAAACAGTGTAGATATTATCAAAACTTTTTTGTGAAAAGCGTTCAGTTTTTTTATAAATGTAGGCAGTGCATGAATCTTACTAGGGGCGAAGTTAAAGTTTTTTGGTTTTTTTCAGATATGTCGGTAACGTCAACCGTGGGTGTGATAAAACTGGATGAACTATTCCCAGACAAATTTAAATGTTTCATCTTCGTTAAAAGTTTAACGTCAAGCAATGATGCAGAAATACGCTCTTGAATTCTTACAAAACCTGAACAAAATTCAAAGTTAACAATACAAACTCTTTCGGAACAGTGCAAAACAATATGAATTTTCCACGACAGAGCGACAATCGAACAAAAAAAGCACGTTAAAAATAGTCTTATTTGAAAAAAAAGACTGTAGTACCAAAAGAAAAAATACGAAATAGAAATACTACCAAACTTAAGCCATGGTATGGCTGTGATATGATTCATTTTAGTAAGAACTATCCATTTAAAACTAAAAAATATTTTAATTGTGGAAAAACCGGGCACAAACGAAGCTACTGATAGTCGAAAAACAAAACAAAGACACAAATTAACTTGTTGAAAGTAGTGCTACCAGCTAAAAAACTGGGAAGTTCAAATAATAGAAAATTCATTGCTGTAAAAATGAATAACGCTACGTTGAGATTTCAATTAGACACTGGTAGCGATATTACAATTATTGATGAACAAACTTGTAACTGAACTGTGAAGCTCAACGTGAAAAAAAATGACAAAGTTGCAAGAGGAATATAGCGCAAGAAATTAATTTTTCTTGGAAAAATTACGTGTACCATCGCTCTTGTGGGTAAAATTTAAAAAGCATGTGCTTTTATATTAAAAAATTCTAACGCGAATTTACTAGGCGTTGATTGGCTAGAATTATTTGCTCAGTGAAATTGGCTGATTAATTCATTCTGTGAAAAAATTCATTCTTTTTCAAAGAAAAAATTACAGCTAAAGAAACACTAAGTAAACAAATCTAACATTATTTTATAAGCCGAAAGCAAACTACATTTTGCTGCTTTATTGATAAGTTAGAAAACTAACTGTGGAGTTATTGAAAAATAGATTATTAAGAATGGGCCACGATTGCGGTTTATATTAGAAAGAAAAATAACATTCGTTTATGTGCATATTTTTCAGCAAAATCTGCGTTTTGGTGCAGTGGATGTCGACTCGGAATGAGAAATCAGGGTGCCGACTTTGAATTTCAGTTGAATTCCTTGCATCAGCTTACGCACAAATGCCCTTTGGAAAAGTATTAACCCGTCTCTTCCATCCAGTTATGAGTTAAATAATAAGACAAATTGGATTGTATAGCCTTGACTGGCAACCAGTCTACCGCAGAAAGTAATGGCAACCTAGTGCGTGATAATCTTCTGCCCAGTCAGTCATTTCTCTTTCGAGACATGATCGCCCAAAGCGTGTATCACGTAACTTAACGAATTGAAATTAAAAAAAATGCCTCCTTCCTTTTTTTTATCTTTTTTTTTTTACAAAAATTGACCCGTCTAATGCATATCTTCAAATTGAATTGAATGAGAAATGTCAGAAGTATACAATTTAAAAGACTTCTCTTCGGTGTACAAGTATCCAGGTATTTTTCCAGCAAATAATGACTACTGTGTTGGCTGGACTGTTGCTAACATAGATGACATACTACATGCTACGAAAGGACAGGATGTAAAACTGATTGATCAATGTTTCAGAGACTACATGATTACGGGTTCAAAATGAGTGAACAGAAATCTCAATTCTTTATGGATATGATTAAATATTTAGATCAGGTAATCAACGTAAAATGAAGAAGACCAGATCCCGCTAGATCAAATGCCTTTAAAAAAATGCCTCCTTCGACACATTTTGGGAATTTACAATCATTCATCAGATTAGTGAATTATTATAATACTAGTTTTAACCTGTAAAACATTCCCGGTATTCATATTTGAATATTTTTATGAGTATACATTATTTAGTTAATGATTGAATAAGCACATGTCAAATTTTATGATATCCGTAGAAATTCCCTGTTGCATCATTAAATATTTTAACATAACAACTTCAGCAAAACATTGCAATAACAATCATACATATAAAGTTCTCTCTCTTCTTCGTGCCTATCATTCCTCCTTGCTTGCATTCGTTCTGTATTGTGTTTAAGGATTGCTTGTCTCTCTTCTACTCGTAATCGTTCTCGTCATCTTCTCTGCCTTTCTCTTGCTACCTCTCTTTGTTGTATTATTACAATGATTTTCTTTCATTACAATGATTTTCTCCGGAAATATAATGCATTTACAAAATACATTCAATTTAATTCATTGCAGCAAAATCGTGACACACGTAGGTACCTATGTAGGTATTTCAATTACTGTATATAAAGGCTACGACTAGGTATGTGGTTCACAGCCAGAACTGAAGAACGGAAAGAAAGACTCCAGATTATTATTTTAAGTACAAAAACGCTATAAGTACAATAATGCTCTCTCTCTCTATCTCTCTATCTCTCTCTATATATCTCTCTCCCTCTCTCCCCTCTCTATGATAGATGACATTTTATATTTCCTGTTTGACGTTTTCTTTCATTTATCATGCCTGTTTGTGTGTACGTCGTCCGGCGTTCCTAGGTTTCATCTGTTGCGTCTGTGTTTGCATTCATATCTCTTTCTAAAACGTGTCACACGTAGACACTACAGTATTAGTATATAAATTTATGTGCTAGATATATACAAATTGCGACCACTTCTGAGTAATTTACTTAAGAAGATTACGAAATGGAATTGGTCGGCGGAATTTTAAAAGGCTTTTAAAGGAATGAAAAACTATTAACTTCAGTTATCGCCGGCACATTACAACCCGCAGCTACAAATAATACTAGCGTTAGACGCGATCATATGCGGCATAGGAGCAGTAAAAGGTCATAAATTCGAGGATGGTACAATGAAAATAGTAGCACACGCATCAAGAAGTTTGATAAATACGGAAAAATGCTATAGTGAAATTGAAAAAGAACCGCGGGAATGACATTAAGAAGAAAATTTATATTGCAAACTAATAACTGTCCATTATTAAACATATTCGGTTCTAAGGAAGGGCTTCCCACGCATACTGCAAACAGTCTATAGCGTTGGTGTACGATTTTATTGGACTAAGATTTCAAGTTGGAATTTCTGTCGTCCAAAAAATTATAATGTGCACAGGACTTGTCCTAAATGATATCCAAATGTAAAAAATATTTTCAAGAAACTGTAATTCGCTGGAATCTGAATTTATTTCATAGGTTTAGAAATAATGGAATAATTTGTCGATATTATTAACTTTTTAAAATATTCCTAATTATTCAATTAGGCACTGCTTCTTTGTCTTAGCTAGACACAAGGTGACCCTACCACTCCCAAAAAATAAATATTGTAATAAATCCTTAAAAGATTCAGTTATTTTCAAAATACTTGGTGGATTTACACTTCAGTCTGTGTACGATCATTTCCCCAAGTTTTAGTTAAATTGGTTGCTCTTCATAAAAGTTGTGATCTTTTCAAAATATGCTCCAAATGGATTCCGCGGCTTTAGAGGCAAATTTGCATTTTTTTTTTTTTTGCTGTGATTGCTGCTTTCAGTTCATCAATCGTTTGAGGCTTGTTCTGATACAGTTCTAGTTCTTTCTTCACCACCCTGTATATCCTTTCCTTTCTCTCCACCTTTGCAACTGTCATCACACCTGTATTCCCATCCTTCTCTTGTTCCTTTCTAACTGGATTGTTTTTCTCTTCAGTCGCTTCTACCTAATCTTTTTACTCTAATGCCCCCACAAATCTAGGGGTTAGTGCGCTGCCCACTCAACGTCACACTTTCTGCTGGTCGTTCTCTCCTAAAATCACTCTCTCAGCCAGACAAGGGGCTCGTTTGATGTGTGGGTGGTAGTCCCGTTTTGCGGAAACCACTGTTCATCTCAATATATCTCTTTGTGTCGTCCCAGCTATTTATTCAAAAATTTATAGGTTCTGTTTTTATTACGCGCTTGTGATAGCTGTCTGTCAAATGTCGATAATGTTAAGAGCAGCACAGAATTTAAAAGCCATAAAAGGCGTACTATTTTATCTACAACAATATTTTATATCTTGCATTCTATGACGCCATGTCGGACAAGACTTCTCACCGACCATTACGACTGCAGGCCATTTGATGTCCCAAAGGGTCACACTTATGGTCTTGCCACATACCAATATAGTATAATTAAGAATACATATTGACAGCAAACCGGTTGCCTACGAATAGGAAGTAAATTCAGCAGATATAGAAAATTAGAAAGAGGCGTAAGACAAGGATGTGTTTTCTCACTGAATCTATTCAATTTATACAGCGTAACAATTCCGAGAGAAATAAAACTGTTGCCATGATTCGTCATTAGCGGCCACAATCTGTCGAAGATAGCAACAGAAAGCGAGAAGAAAAAACTAAACATAAACTTCAAGAAACATGAATGCCTCATCAGCAAAAAGAAGACCCCAAAATGCCAACTTTAGGTCGGAGAAACTAAAATAAAACATGTAAAGCAATTTAAATACCTTGGAAGCATTCTGACAGAAGATGTCAGGATCCAAAGACACACTGGAATGGCCAAGGACGCATTTCAAAAGCTAACCAGCTTACTGAAAGACAGAAAAATCTCATTGGAAACAAAGAAGAGAGTACTGGATTGCTATGTGATGTCTGTCCTTCTGCAGGGCAGTGAATGTTAGACAATCTCCTCAAGAATGAAGAAGAGGTAGGAGAAATGGGATTTTACAGAAGGATGCTGAGGATATAACAAACTAAGCACGTGACTAACGACAAGGTGTAGGAGAGGGACGGAAATGAGGAGAAAACTCATACTTAAGGAGGAGTCAGATGAGGTTTCTGGGACATGTAATGAAGAAGGATGGCCTGGAGAATTTAATACTCACAGGACGGATAGAGAGAAAGAGAGACAGTGGAAAGCAGCGCAAGGTCTACTTGATTAGCCTGAGCAAATGGATGGCAAAGCGGTGTTTGGGAGAAATACCAAGAGGAAAAATTTTAAGAGAGAGAAACGACAGAGCCAAGTGGAAGTTCATGATCACCATGATCACCTACGTCCTGAAGGGACACTGCACAAGAAGAAGAAGAAAAAGAAGAAGAAGAATGTAAGGATGATAATTATCAATGCATGGCTGGTCACTCGTATCCAGGGATACTTGTCTACTAAGACGGCTTGCTAATCTCAATTGCAAACGCCTGCTCAGACACTTTTATGTCTGTTCAACACCCACAGAGCCAACCTATGGTTTATACTGAAACTAGGCTGAGCGAACCTTAGTTACAGTTTCTGGGAGTGAGCGCGTTATCTAGCGTGAACAACAGTCTGAGCAAGGTCAAGGCGCTCAAGCCCTCGGTCACGATGACTTTTGACTCCGTGCTAGCACAACCATCATCGACTCCGAAAGGATCCGTCTACTTAATTTTACTTACAAGAAAGGAAATTAGTTCGGCAGGTATACAAAAATAGAAAAAGTTGTAAGACAAAAATGTGTCTTCTCGCCGGATTTAATCAATCTATACAGCGGGGCAATCCTGAGAGAACTAGAAATCCTTGGTGGCCACAATCTTAACAATATAAGATATACAGATGACACAGTGCTGATAGCAAACACGGAAAAAAACTACAAAATCTCCTACAGTATGTAGTGAAGGAAGGCAAGAAGAAAGGACTAAACGTAAACTACAAGAAAACTGAATGCATTGCTATCAAGAAAAAGATGAGCCCAAAATGCCAATTATAGGTCGGGGATACTAAAATCAAGCAAGTACAGGAATTTAAATACGTGTAAAGTGTTCTAACAGAGGGCGTAAAATATGGCACTAGGATCTGACGGAATTTTGGAATGGAATTTCAAAAGTTCATCAAAATATTAAGAAACGGGAAAATTTCATTGGAATTAAAGAAAAGAGTACTGAACTGCTACGTGATATCTGTCCATTTGCATGGCACGAAGACTGGCCAATCTCCTCAAAGATAAAAAAAGAAACTCTAAGCAGCAGAAATGTGGTTCTACAGAATGATGCTGAAGATACCATGTAAGCAACGACGAGATTTTGGAAAGAATAGAAATAAGAAGGAAACATACTGTTATATACGTACCTATGAACATGGGTATGTCCTAATCTTCATAAACCCGTTGGACACTATTATGACATTGGTTAGATCGCCACCTAACTATTAACGTCGCTCGTGCGCTGCATTCTTCACATTGTTGGACTCTCTGCCTTCGGGTGGATAGTAACCCAGCCGAAGCTCTGCCAAAGGGTAGAGTCACGGCTGGGGAAAAGTAGACATTCAATTATTGCCCGAGCTATATGGTTCGGATTACCAACATTAAAAAGGCCTTGTGCCACATTTTGTCTCAAGTAGGGAGGCAGCTAAATACGTAGATTTCCGCCTAGCAATTAACGTCGATCAGGCACTTTCTTCACATTATCACACTCTCTGCCTTCGGGCGGAGAATAACCCAAACGAGGCTCCGTTGAAGAGTAGTGTCTCGTCTGGCGAAAAGTAAACTAAAATCTTTGCCCGAGCTATAAGGCTCAGATTACCTACATTAAAAAAGCCTTGTGCCACAATGAGGAAGTAGTTAAATATCTATATTGCTGCGTAAAGTATTTTATTTTGTTGATGTTATAAATATTACTATTCCATTTTTTCTAACCTCTGTTTTGGTTATTTCATTCAGTAAACTTTTCAGAGTACAACTCCTACTTAACATCAGAAGGTGGCAGTTGAAATTTAGTGAGAAATCGGGGCTTGGAGAATCTGATACTCATAAGGCGGATGAAGTGAAGTATAGACAGGGGAAAGCAGCGCGTGACGTACTTGATGGACTTGAGAAAGGAGAGGTTTTGGATAAATACAGAGACAAAAGTTATTAAGCGCTAAAAAAGACAGGAATATGTGTATCGACAAAATACATCAAATCAAAAAAAGGAAAGCTCATAAGAGAAAGAAAATACTTCTGAAAGGAAAGACATATGCTGCAGAACTATTTCACAACGAAAAATGGAAAGCTATAATGCACAAAAATATGAAAGGAACTAAAATATTGAGTAAGATCCGCAGTGGTCGAGGGTATTTTTCAGTGCACCTACGTTGCTTACGAATGTGATACATGTTTGATATTTAAAGTGAGCAATACCGTGAAAAATTGTCAAACTCCGCTCGGCACTTTCTTTTTCGGTACGCCTCAGGTGGTGGCTACTAAACCTAGCCCTCTTCAAAAGAAGAGGTTCTGCCTGGCGAGAATGCCACAAGGGTCTTAGATCCTACACTATGAATGCAGAAGGAACATATATTATTATACTACAGATGCTATCAACCGTCGATGTTTTCGGCATCATCAAGATTACGGAAATAATAAATAAAATATACGACTGTGTCGACCTTGCTATTAGGTTGTTACAAAAAAAATGACCGATATCAGAAACATAATTTTATTCTTGAACAATTAACTAGAAATATTGAAATTAGTCAAAATACGAGCCTTGAGCATCTATGCACCTCTGCCATCCATCGACGAAATTATTTATTACTCGTTGATATTGGCTGTGATGCAACGGAATCTTTGAAGACTGATTCCACCTCTGGTTTTGAAATAACATTTTTTTACCATTTAAAAATGTGCTCAAGTGCTTAAAAAGTGCTAATGAGTGAGTGAAAGATCAGGAGATTATGAAGAATGTGGTAAACTCTCGTATCCCAAGTCTGTGAGTTTTTGCAACGTCATTCTTGCAACATGTGAGTGATCGCACATTATCAAAGAGCAGAATTAGACTACGTCGATTCACAAATGCAAATCTCATTTTTTCCAGGTGTACATGCATTTCATTAAGTTGACTGCATTAATCTTCTGACTGGCTTCCAGAAAGCTGTAGTGGATAACACCACTTGCAGACCACCAGTCACCATAATCTTTTGCTGATTTTTCCTGACTTTGTCTTTGAGAAATGTTTGGGGAACTCATCAGGATCGTTTCCGATTATCATAAAAGATTCATTTTTCATCACAATTGACTATTCGGACAAGAAAGAGATAATTAGTGTTACGCGGAAAGAGCATCGCGCACACTTCAAAACACCTAAGTTTTAGAATAGTATTCAAATCATGTATTATCGAACTTTTTCGCCTTACTAATACTCTGCAAATTGAGTGAGATCCTCAGTGCTGACATTTTGAAACTTTGACACTCAATAACTGCTTGTTCGTTATCAAGACTGCATGACCATCCTCTACCTTCTTCATCTTCAAGGCTCTCATCACCAATAAGAAATTTCTAGAACTACATTTGTACTGTCCGATCACTTGTACACCCAGCTCCCCATGTCCTGTTGATATTGGCAGAAGTTTGGGTGGCATGCGTCCAAGTTTGAACTCATGCAAAAAAGAAAATCCTGTTTTGTTTTAATTAAGGTCTTCAATGCTTCAATTTGTCTTCAATTTCTTCAATGCTTCAATTTGTCTTCAATGCTTCAATTTGTCTTAATTAAGGGCTTCAATGCTTCAAGAAAATTTCTGTCTGAAAATAAGTTAAAAATTATTAAAAAGCACACATTAATTATTATGTATACCAAAATTCACCTGTAAATACTATGTTAAAATGACTTTTCAAAAAATAACACTTGGAGAGGGAGGCATTATTTTTGCAACAATCTAATATATCTTCGTAGCGATTATATATAGCGAAGTTATGTACATGTTCTAAAATATAATTTATAATGAATATTCACAGCTCTATATAGAAAATTATATATCGAGCACTGTTTTAAATTAATGTTTTGGACGTGGAAAGAATTCTTCGTTCTGTATTCACTCGGATATATATATATATTGGAGTGAATAGAATGTTAACAGTGCTGCTCTCTGACCAAACGATCACCGCGAGATTCAGAACGCAAACGTTCTCACTACTCAGCCACGCATGTATACTGTCCCATTAAATGAGTTTATATTCATTGATATACTGTGTAGCTAGAGCAGATTGATTTTGGAGCCTTGATATTGCACTCCATCTGAAAGCTGGGGTTCATCATGATAAATAATGACACAAAATATTTTTCCAAATCCATACCGTTCTGTTAAGGCAGCACGTTTAAAGATTAACTTTACGCGTTTAAAATGTGAGCGTTGGAATTTCATTCCGGGGATCAGACTTATCAACTTAGCATTAAAATATATTCAGTTGATTTGAAATTAAAAGGGATAATAACTCTCGTAAACAACAATGGTATACCTTCAATGCAATCAAAAAAACAACAAAAAACAAAGAAATACTCAAACGAAATACCGAATGTTGCCTTAAAAAATTGAATGTTGAGGTCAGATGAATTGAAGGCGAGGGAAGAGACTATTAAAAATAATTTAAGTAAACATTCAGTTCTGCTTAATCAGTTGTGTCAATTTAAAATACTAATTTTAAAGTTTCGTTCAAATTACATCACAAAATATAATCAAGCATGCGTAAATTTTCTAATAAAATATTTTTGATCTCAGGAAGTATTAAAGAATAGATTAAAAAATGACATCCATCGATTCTGAAGCGACACACGGGTCAGATTTGATTAGCCTCTCACAAAACTGAGTTTATGAATCTGCGCTTGCAAAAGCTTTTTCAAATAATGGACTGCAAGAAGTTATAATGAATGGAACGATGTCGAATTTGCCAAATTCGCAAGGTGTGGAAAGAGCAGTTAAACTAATTGCTGAAGCTTCAGAAATCGTATATAGACAATATATTTTCCATCTAATGTATCAAATACAAAACTATCAACTTTATTTGGATTTATTCTTGAAACAAATTAATTCTGAAGTCGGTTTGTAAGCAAAAATCTGAGAAAATTTGGCATTTCTGTACATTTTTAGGCATTTTAAAGATAAATGCTTAAAATTGGTAAAAGCTATGAGTATACTTTTTAGTCATAGTATTTACCATTCCAAACCACAGCTTTTGCACCTAGTACAATCTTGATTTTTTAAAACAAAGTGAAAAAGTCAACTTGCCCGGCAGTGTCATTTCAGGACGTAAATGACAATGGGTCCTCGTATATTTTGTAGCTCTCATTAATGTCTCACTATCCAAAAAGATCAGAATTAAACAAAATTTTCAATAGGAATTCAATCAAACTGAGTCAGATATGTACTAGTAATTTAGAAAATTACATGAAGAAACAAAATGCAAGAAACCTAAATAACAGCGTATAAAGCAACATCATCAACAAGGAATGTAAGTGTAGTGACAAAAATACATGTCTACTTAATGTACTTTGTAATACAAAAGAGATTGTTTACAAAGCAAAAGTACATTATATAAATGGTCTCAGCAAAACCTATTTAGGATCTACCAAAAACAATTTTAAATTTAGATGGAATAACCATAAGTCTACATTTGAATTAGGAAAACCTCAAAAATTGTACAAAACTGGCTAGCCACGTGTGATGATTAAAATTGAAGTATAGAAAAGACTGCGATATAATTTGGAGCATAGTAAAATATGCAGATTATGCCAGGAGGAAAAATTGACTATTATGTTGTTTCCAGACAACGATAAATTACTAAATGAAAGAACAGAAATTATGTCGAAGTGTAACAATACCAATAAATACATACTAGTATCATACAATCAAGAATGAAAGTGTTCTAAGACCTGTAAATAACTTCTAATTTTGAAAATTCTGCGTTCATAAAAGATCCCTGCTATGTAAGCGTTTGTAAAACGGTAAAATCAGTCATTGTAAATCGCCTGAAGACACAAAAAGGTAGAAACCTAGGCCGTGAAATAACTCGTTTCCAAATTAAAAAATATTCAAAAGTTCTAAAATATAATTGTATTGAACATTTTTTAATAAAACTGTGCACTGGTTTAATTTAATTGTGACCAAAAACTAAATAACTAACTTATATATATATATATATATATATATATATATATATATATATATATATATATATATATAGTTTGTTAGTTAGTTAGTTTTTGGTCATAATTAAATTAAAATTATAATATGATATATATATATATATATATATATATATATATATATAATAATTCTGCTTGTTCCTTCTTTAGTTAGTTACTTAGTTCCTCCGTCCGTTACACTTACTTTCTATTAGAGATTTTCCTTCCCCTCTATCTTTTTATAATCTATAAACGCTACTCTCCTCAGCCTTTCTCTCACCTTTGCCAAACGGAATGGTTGTAAAGTGTGAAAGAGCAGAAGGAGAGAGCCTATAGCATTACCTTAGCAGTAGCAGCTTAAGCTGTTGGTTGTAGCAGTAATTGTGTGCGTGTATATGTGTGTGTACTGTACAATGTAGTAAAAATAGGTAGGTTTGTTGTCATATCCTGCGACCTAATAACGAAATTTCTGGCCTCTACACCCTTTGCTATTACTCAGTTGGTCCTCTCTGTTTACATGGACACAGGAGCCATGATTTTTCTGTAATAAAAAAAAATTTCTATTTCAAAATCTCTCACAAAATAGCGTATAATATTTTGGTTACGGTCTGTGCATATGCTGCTTAATATAATATAGGATTACAGTAAAGTAGCTTCTATAGACATTACTTTTATGAATATTTTAATAAAATTACACTCTTTGTTATCATTATTTTATTATCCAATACTATTAGGTTTGAAGAAGTTGCTATCATTTGTAGTATGATAAGTAAAATTTTTCCATGAAATCATAATTATCATTCTGTGGAAATTCCATGGGTTCCGCTAGTATATATAATTTCACTTCAGACAATGAGGGACAGCCACTAGTGTGCAAGGGGTTACAGAGAGAGTAAAGATTGGGTACAGGGTATATTAAAGGAAAAATGAAAGATTAATGGGAAGCTAGATGGTAATTAACATAGCATTTAAATTTATGAAGATTGTAGCTATCAGGGAAGCAAATAAACGGGAGTTCCTCAGGTGGGAAGAGCGAAGAAAGAAACTGTTCGAGTAGAAGTTACGGTTACATTGAGTTATTTTAACGGTAAAACGGCAAGAAGTAGATACACTTCTAGTAGCGAACTTAAATTCACGTTCAACATTCCCTATTCCACGCTTGCAATACCGGCGCAGCTGTGAGTACAATTACATTCGGTGGCCGATGAGTAAGCTCAGTTCTACCCGTGGATTTATTTGAAGTTCTGGTGTGAAATTTGAGCCCAATATTTATTGGGGCATAATAACACAATAGTATAATTACATGTTTGTCTTGTCGGTACTGAAAAAAACACCAATATTCCTTAGCAGTTATCTGCATCAGGGATTATATAGCTACTCTGTTAGATAGAAATGAGTATCTACCATTATATTATACTCGGTTGAAAGAGGAAACCACTCCACATGAATAGCCACGTTGATTCACAATTTTAAAAAATAAAAACTATGGTGATCCATTACCCCTTTCTTCTGAATGGATGTTTTGTTTTTTGTTTTTTTTTTTACTATATTGAGAATATACTGAAAAGTACTTAAGCCGACCCAATTCTCAAAATCTGACTAAACATTACTTTTTTTTCAATTCTTTTATAGCAAACCCTCGTTTTTATACGTTTTCACTCTTCCTAGGTAAGAACCTGTTTCTGTGCCCTTTGACATGTGAAGCTTGACTTTTTGGCAATTTCGAGCATAGACAATTGCGAATGTCTTTGTTCTTTCAAGAGTCAAGAACGTTTGAGTATATGTGAAAGAGAACCTGTAAAACTCGAATCGATTTTGCTTTCAGGACAAGCAATATGTCGAAAACAGCTGCCTTTCTCTTTGATAGCAAATTGAAGATTTTCTCAAACCGCATGATTTGCTAAATATCAACTTCAAAAGCAGCTGACTAGTAATACTCGTAAAGTCTTTATTCCTCTGAATCTAACGATTAATCGTTTCTGTTATTTAAAAGCACTAAAACTGACTGTCGATAACAGGTTCTTGAATCCAAAACAATTACCCAACATATTACTTGTATTCAAATGTTCGCTCTCTCTTGAAACTGAAAGACTGAATACATAGCTGAAAATACATTATTATGGGAAGTTTCTGTACACGCTTAATAGAAGAAGTATTAATAATACTTCCTAAGTTTTCTATATTAAATCACCATAACTTTAACCACCATAGAGAAACTTTTGTACCAGTCTCCTGGAGAGGAACACATGCACCTCTTTGGCTTCAGTCTCTCAACTGACCTGTAGTTGAACGACTTCAACGAATCTATAGCTGCATCTACTGCTAGAAATGTTGGATCACTGTGTCAGGCCAGAAAAGATTTCTCGTCAGAATCCATCTTGTATGTTTATAAATCTAGCATGCTTCTGTGCATTGAATACTGTTGACGTGTGCTCCAGTTATTCATCTTGAGATTCTCAAGAAAATGTAATCGGTTCTGACTTGGTATCTCAATTTCAGTCGCCTTCTCACTGCCCCGACCACGTGAATTTAAACATCTTACTAAATTGGCATCTATGTCTCACCCGTTTACCGTTGAAATAGTTAAATGTAACTGCCACTTCTACACCAACAGATTCTTTCCTCACAATGCCGGCCTGTGGAACTCTCGTTTATTTGCTTCCCAGGGAATCAAATAAACAACCTCCAAAATTGTAAATTCAACGTCAATTGCCACCTTCTATTTCCTTCAATTCCAATCATCTTTTATCATTTCTTCAACACCCTCCTGTACTCTATTTTTTCTTCGCACTGTAACCTCCTGTGCACTAGTGGCAGTCCTGCTTTCCTTAGGGTGAAATGATTTTTAAAAAAGAACCTTGTTAAAGTAAAGGTCACAAACAAAAAATTCCAAAGAAAAAATATTTGTGAAAAAAATATTTGGAAGTATATCATATATGAATATGATATAAGTATATCTATATATCAGAACAAATTTAATCAAATGGATGCCAAAGTAGAAAAAACTATATAAGTTGCTTCGTTCTCTAGAAGGACTTCATCAGACTAAAGTAATGTTTTTGTTAATAGAATTATATATGTGTTGGAAGAGGGGTGGTGTAAAAACGTAAGTGTCACTTTTAATTATGCACCGATAAAAAACAGCTGGGTTTTTTTTTCTTTGGGCGTATCATTGCATGTAACCTAACCGATCTCAGTTACTTTCCTTAGGCTTTTGTTTTTCTTTTTATCAATTTTCTTATTAAGTATGGTAAGATAAAGAAAAAATAGGAAACGTTTAATTTAACATGCTTCACTCTTATTAAGGGCACCTCAGCGTGGTGCAATAGTTAGCAAGGTCGGCTTGCTAGAATCATTATAACTGAGTAGTGAGTTCGATCCTCACTGGGGACCCCCTACTTTCGGCCATGTGTTGCATCTAAGCTAGGCTTAGAAAATTGCCTTCCTCCAGTTTTGGGCGCAGGGCTAACAACCCGCCCCATAAAAGACAGTTTGTTACGGAAACACCAAGAACGCTGCCCTACACACCGGTGGGTGTAAAGGAAAAGTTTATTACTTTTATTAAAGCTTCAGCAGAGAATAAGATATGGGGAAAAAAGAAATTTCTGATATTTTTACATTTATTTTTTATTTTTATTGGTTAATCATGTTTCACGTTCATTTGACTTGTTAAATTTTAGTATAGTTTATTGCGTTTCGAATTCAAGGAGAGACGACGTGTCTATTCAAAATTCCAGGAAATTAACGAATTTCAAGGCTAACTGAAAACCGTAAATATTGCTATATATATGCAAACGTATAATAATTCTAGTTTATCTCTGGGAACAGACGATAATGTATATTCTTAATTGTATATGTGTGTATAGTAGTAGCAGTACAAGTAGTAGAAGACATTATGTTTTGTGATTTTTTTGTATATTCATTTGGGAACGGTTTTACGTACATACAGTTTGTTTCAGATAAATATATATTCTTTAAGAATGAATTCAATAATTGGTTATGTGATATAATGTTTTGACGTGTGTTTATAGTTGGTAATATGATTATTAGTAACACCTCGAAGTACTTTCGAAGTAATGAATTCTTTTTAATTAGTGTGGAATTAGTAAATTCTTTATCAGTTTTGTTACTGCATATTACGAGCGATTTCTAATGTTTGTCTAAATGTAAAGCTCTGTTCTGTTCGTAGATACGGGCTTTTGCGAGATGCTTATCTGATATAAATGCATTTACATTTTTTGATAACTACCAGCATCTGAATTGGTGCTGGTTTGTTTTTCTTCCTAATTATATTTGCGATTGTCTTGGGCGTCAGGGTAAAGATCCCAGGATTAGAGATAAACTAATTTATTTACAAGTTTTGTAGAAAAAGCGTTAGAGGACAGGGTTATGAATTTTTGCTGTTGTTATTAGAAGTTCTGTAGGCGGTGTATATTTATTTTTGGATTTGTCGGTTTTTTAAGCTCGTTTTCTATCGTTAAAGATGAAATGATGTGGGTAGTGAAGAAGTCTAAATGTTTTCTCAATATATTTCTCGTCTTCAACTAAGTATTCCTGACTACATATCATAAGGGCCCTGAGGTAGACTCCTATGACTAATCCTGAACTTAGCTTTTATTGTAATAGAAATAGAAATTAATTAAATCGTTTTTGTTTATTTACGATAAACTCTAAAATCTCAGAGTTACGTATTAATATGATGTCTAGGAAAACAAGAGATTTGTTTCAAATTTATGTGTTAACTCAATGGTAGGTTCAACCTTATTGAGTTACCTTATGTCTAATCTTGGGGATATAATAAAAGGACATCATTTATATATCTTTTGGTAAGTAGAGCTGTTTGGTATACCAACTATAGAGCCACTCCTAAAACATCGCCTTCTTTCTTTGCAATGGAATATTTAAACGGTGACAAGAGACTACGCTTAAAATTTACAGCAGGAATCTATCGAGGGAAAGTGAACCCTAGATTTACTGCCTGTGAAGTTAGGTTTCTAAATCAGGTAAGATGTCTAACTTTAGCCATAAGGGTAATGAGTCTATGGACCAGAGGTGCCAATCCACCAACACTCTGGTAAATTATACAGACTTATAAAATTTATAATTGAAAATATATAGTTAGTTGGCTTGAAATTAAAAAGATAATAAATCCCATAACCAACAACTCTATATTTTAAACATGATCCAAAGAATAAATCAACAATCGACTGAAATATAAAATGTTGCATTTAAAAAAATTACAAGATATATATGTGTGTGTGTGTGTGTGTGTGTGTGTGTGAATTTTTAATCGGTATCACACCAAAGCAGTAATTTGTTATTGTTGCTAATTAATAAGATGTCGAAGTAAGATAGTGATATATCTATTTCAAATTCATGTGTGAAATCGATAGTAGGTTCTACCATATTAAGTTTCTTTATATGTCTTATGCATTTATATTCAGTCAGTCAATTAAGCGCTATACCTAATACACGCTTGGGCGATCATGTCTCGAAAGAGACATGACTGACTGAGCAGAAGATTTTCCCGCAGTAGGTTGTCATTACTTTCTGCGGTTAATAAAATTTTATTAATTTTTATAACTTGAAGGGAAATAAATAGTTATATAATATCCTAAAATTTTAAATACTACTATCGTAAAAAGAATTTTATTTGAAAAATAAAGTTTATATGTAATCCTAGATTGTGTTATTATTTAAAACCAAAATGATAATGAACTTTCAATGAGAAATTAATATTACGTTATTCTAAAGTTTATTACTGTTGTAATAAACACTACAATGATTGCTATTGTAAGTTTAGCGAAAGATAAATGTTTCTATGAACGCAATCATACCTCGATGTTGAGATTTTTTTCAGTTTGCATGAATACAAGTTGATTTCATTTATTTGGAATTATTCTTCGAATAGGCAATTTATTATGAAGTTATACCAGTAATAAATGAGGTAGAAAAAGTTGTATTATATTTATTATCAGTTTATTTGATAATGTAAATCTTTTCATGTCCACTACTGGTTATCATACCGAAGCCGAGGTTAGCCTACCGACAAACGCTCATAATTTAAGGTTTCTTTTTTAAAATACATGCATAAGACAACTCCCAATTTTAAGGGGTTTTAGGCATTTAAGGGCAGATTTATAGCGGAAATATACGTTGTTTACAGAGAATAATAAAAACTGACGAAATCTCGCTACATTGATATTACACTAACAGCCGTGTAAAAAGTGGCAGATGTTATTGACGTACTACGGCCAGAATATCGAACCATAAAGTGAATCTTCAAACCGATTAAGTTCAACTTAAAATAATTTTCCCTAATACTCGATAAAGATAAATTGCATAACATCTTTGAGCTTCTGTTAAGCTAGAGAAGTGATACAAAAATGAATTATTCTATTTGCATCTTAAAGAAGCAATACTTCTTGTTATTATGGGATCATCCTTTATCTACTGTAAAAATTGCTTGCATCTTAACATTCCTTTATATAAACATATTAGCTATCATTGAAATTCGCCAAAATCTCTAACAAAACTTTTCTATTCCTTGAGAGAAATATTTCAAATGAAACAATTAAATTTATTTTGAAAAGATTGATAGAAAGTTGGGTTGTTTAGAGAATTTATCCGATTTTAGAGTAAATCATATAATTGTTTTATATTATTATAATATTTGCACAAAAATACGTTATTCATTCCTGATGATAAAATTTCTTCTTCGGCAATTTTATATCAATCACTTTCAGAATTTAACTTCAAACTTTACATGCCCCACTATATCTTCGAGCTGAATAAAGAAGGGATGCATTTACTTTCTGGAGGAGTTCAAGCTTGATCATAACAGTTCTCAAAATGCTGCCAACATTAATATATCATGGGTGAAAAATCCACTTTTTACACAGTACTGCACCACTTTTTAGAAAGATCCACAGTGAGGACGTCCATCTGTAATTGACAATCAATATCTGGAAACACGAAATTAGCTGAGGTTAAAGTGTCAGAGAAATGTTTCGGATAATAGGTGTCAGTATTTCAATAATATCGGACCATCTGAACAATATTAGCAAAGTAAAGAAACTCGATAAATGGGTTCCACATGAACTCCGGGGAATTCAAAGAGTTAGACATTTTGAAACGTCCGATGCTGCATCGACGACAATCGAAGGATCGATTTTTTTTATTTTTGACGCTTGATGAGAAACGATTGACTTAGTGATTAGATTCTAGTCGTTCCCTATTCATTGTATTCATTACAGCTTTCTGGGATCTAACCAGGTCATCACTGCCGAATTTAGTACCAGAAACAAGATGAAATGCACATTCAGTGAAGCAAAATGCGACCTGCATTGGTTAATCAACGAGTCCAATTCTGCTTCAGTGCTCGTTTATAACTTGCCAGGATAACAGTGTAAAAACCCACTGACTGATACGAGAGTTTGCTGCACCCACCATATTCCCTGATCTCTCACCCACTGGCGACCACATTCTCAAGCATATTGACACTTTCTCCAAATCTTGCAATTTTTAAGCCCAAAGACATTCCTTTGCAACGAAGATGCATAAACTCCATTCAAATGTTTCTTAATGTCAAAACCTTTAGAGTTTTATAGTAAACGCGTAAATAAGCTTGTAAATCGATAGCAGAAATGTTTAATCCAGAAGAAGGACTCACACTTTTTACAAAATCGAAATTTCACAAGATTATGATGACTATCTAATGGTCCGCTATTGGTATTATTCATTACAGCTTTCTGGAATCTAACCAAAACATAACTGCTAAAATTTACTACCAGCAACTAGATGCAATATATATATTAAGTTAAACAGAACGCAACCGGCATTTGTTATTCGACGAGATTCATTTCTGCTTCATGCCAATGCTGGGCAACGTGTTGCCAGGGTGACACTGCATAAGTCAACCGACTTGGAATACGAAACTTTGCAACATCCACCATATTCCTCTGATCTTTTGCCCAAAAGTGACTACTTTTTCAAGCATATTGGCACTCTTTTAAGCTCAAAGACATTCCGCTGAAATAAACTGCATTCAAAGATTTTTGGGCGTCCAAATCTTTGAAGTGTTATTTTAAATGTATGAATGGACTTGTAACTCGTTGTCATAAATATAATACTGTCTAAATACATAATTTCAGGAATAAAGTTTGATTCTAAAATCGGACATTATTCAGCGAACAACTTAATAATTATTATTAATTTCTAACGAGGTTTTTCTTTGATTTTAACCCATTAATGCCGACCGTCCCACTTTAGACTTTAATGGCTTTGAGCTAGAAACCTATAATTAATACTTAATTACACTTTTTTTTCCTGATTTTTTATAATAACTCTAAATTACGCAATTGAAGGGGAGATTTGAATAGGCTGGAAGAATTCCTTCAAAGTTTATTTGTTTTCAGAACAACAAAGTTGAGAGAAAAAGATGAATTAAACGGACAGGTCAAAATAATGAGAAAAGTTAGAAAAAAAAGTGGAAAATAGAATAGAGCATAATGCAAGTATAACACACGGAAATTAATGAAATTTCAAATAGCGGCGCTGACCCACCAATTTTGGACACGATAATAATACCGAATTTAACTATAGGCAGTAATGGGTGATATTAGCGGGCCATGTGACGGATAACCTGCAGAAAATTGTAATCGGAGAGCTGAGTTCGAATTCCAGGTAAGTCTGTTGCATTCATTTTCGCACAGTTTCTCCTGATAAGAACATGAATCCTTGTTGGTTTCTCGTAGTTATTGGATATTCAAAATCTCGTTTTACGACCATTAGTAATCTTAATATATCTTATTACATAAAGAATTGTTTTTCATTATAATTTGTTGACTACTGTTTGTTCTCATTTTAATTTTAGTTGTTTTGCATCGCAACTTCTCAAAGCGTCAGTCTATACCAATGCGTAAGTGGCACAGATCGAAAATAAAAATTAATAAACCCAAACAAGAATGTAAGAATGTAAATCCTTCTTACTTCTAAAATCCTGATTATGTAAGAAATCTCTTTTACCAACTGAATTACTGTAGCCTGCAAGGTTAAAAGATCAAATCTAACCCTTAAACTTATATTACATTTCCCTAATCGCTCGGTGCCATAATCATTATTATTAGGACACAACACACTTATAGTAATAGCACTAGTAATAATATTTCGACTTTATTAGACGAAGCATTATCCAAATAGAACCGCACAAGGCCCAAAAACAAGAGAAAGATTGTATTGAGTTAAATTTTATAGTGGATTTTTTCCTTCCTAATTTCAAATATTGATTGACACATGAATCCTGCGTCTTGAGCATAACGATAAACTACATCCGGCAGCAAGGCCTCTGATCAGGAGATTTTGAGGAACATGGAACCGTCTCTTAATTGCTGTTCTCGGGTCGACGATAACTTAGAAGTGGTAGTACCTGTTGGGGTCCCGGCTATGTTCAAATCGTTAACCTCGCCAAACAGGAGTCAAAACAATGTGAAAGTATAAGAGATGTTATAGTAAATATACCAGCAATACATTTTCAAAGTAAAAAAATTACCACCTATATATTTTTTAAAATCAGTTACTAATTCGCCCAAAAAAATTAAATTTCGGCATGAAATTAGCCATCATGTTGATATACCGCTAAACGAAAAAATAAAGATAACATAAGTCGAGGACCACAATGTACTGGGTTGTCCAGAAAGTTTATGCCTATTTTTTGTGTTTCAACACACATTATATATTCGTTGGTTCGATATTTTGAGACAGTGTAGATTTTTTATGAGGGTTGATGAAGGGATGTGCGTTGTGGTGCAGTGGATATCGACTCGGAACGACAAATCGGGATGCTGAATTCGAATTCCTGTTGAATTCCTTGCATTCATTTACGCACAAATACCCTTGGGAAAGGTATTAATCCGTCTCTTTCCTCCACTTATGGGTTAAATAATAAGATTGGGTTCTATAGCCTTGGCTGGCAACCAATCTAGCGCAGAAAGCAATGGCAACCTACTGTGGTATAATCTTCTGCCCACTTAGTCATGTCTCTTTCGAGACATGATCACCCAATCGTGTATCACGTATGGCACTTAACTGAGTGAGATTTTTGAACGTAAGGTGTATTTGCGCTGAGTGACACAGATGTTTTAGAATTTGAAGGAATGGATATTGCTGAAAATATCAAGCAAAAGAGGAAAACATTTTCCGATTCAGAATTTTTATTGTGACTGGCAAGGTCAAAGGTCAGATCCTGTGCCAGATAAGTCTGCACCGGAAGACAGCTTTCCGTAAAGCGGAAGTGATATCTAGCAGACAGGAATTTTGCGTAGTAAAATTTTATTTTTATTTTTAAAAGTCGGATTTCAACCGTTGACGAGAACGGGTGTTCTCAGTCGGACTTAGCCGACAGGTTTCTCCGATATGGGGATTTTTTTCTGTATGCGGGGGTGCTGACTAAAGAACCTCTTTACTCCATGGCATGTCACCGAAGTTGTCCTTCTTTGAAAAGAAATATAATATAATTTTTATAATTCATTTAAATTTAGGCTCAGAGTCAATTGTTTTAAATGAGGTCGTTTGTTGCGGATTGTTACTGTTTTAGTCTGACGGGGACGACGAGAAAGACAAAAAAGAAGAATCAGTTTATTATCCTGACATTTTTTATGAAGAACTGATTTTTTTAAGTTGTTTATGAAAAGACTTTTGGGAAAATTTTTCACATAGAAGAATATTATGAAATGTGATTGTTAAGTTGATTTACGTGAAAGTCGGGTGGAATGTTCTCTGACAAAAATTAAATATGAGTTGAAAATTGTAATCGACGTTTTGAGTTGCAGAAGTTTTGAGCATCGTAGTCGCGGTCATAGTGAAATTCCGCTGAATTTGTAGAAGATTTTAAGCAGCATTGATTGGTTCAGTCATCATTCATGTAGACATCATGGGTCCCAGAAGAAATTTAATATTCGTCTCAGAAGTGTTTTTTCAGCAGAAATATATGCCCAACACGAGGGCCATATAATACGTCAAATATCGACTGATATACTATGCTTACCTTTCCGATAAGAGCACACTTCAAAATATCTCTTGAGAAAGAAAGTTTAAAATTGCTTAATTCATGTCAGTTTTGCATCCTTATGAAAATGGAAAATTAGAAGCTGTATTTTAGACATGTGCTGTGTATGGTGAAAGTGGTGCTTTAGAACTGTACGGAATTGGTTCTCTAAGTTTAAAGTTGGTGACTAACCGTCTTCTTCTTCTTCTTCTTCTTCTTCTTCACTTAAATGTGTCGTGTCCCTTTAGAACGTAGGCGATCACGGACTTCCACTTGGCTCTGTCTCTTGTCGCTCTCAATACTTTTTCTCTTAAGCCCCGCTCCGTCAACCATTTGCTCAGACCTCACAAGTATGTCTCGCGCTGCTTACCCCTGTCTCTCCTTCCATTCATCCGACTTGTAAGTATTAAGTTCTCCAAGCCCTCCTTCCTCAATACGTGTCCCCGGAACCTCATTTAATATCAGTTTTCTTCTCATTTGCATCCTTTCCAACACCTCATCGTTGCACCCGTGCTCCGTTCATGGTATCCTCAGCATCCTTATGTAAATCAACATTTCTGCTACCCCAATCCTCTTCTTTGATGAGATCGTCCAGCATTCACTTCCATAGAGAAGGACATAGCAATCCTGCCCTCTTTTCATTGTTTCTAATGAGATTTTCCTGTCTTTCAGTCCCTTTGGTTAGCTTCTGAAATGCGTCTTGGGCCTTACCAATGCGTCCTTAGGTTTCCATGTCCCATTTTCCATCGTCTGTCAAAACACTTTCCAGGTATTTAAATTTTTTTACTTGTTTTATTTTAGATTCTCCGACTTGCAGTTGGCATATTGGTCTCCTCTTTCTGCTGATGCTCATACATTCAGTTTTCTTGAGGTATATGAATAACGCAGACCTCCCCATTAGAGACGACGACCAAATCATAACATACATTGAGAATAATCCACAATACACAACGAGGAAGTTAGCAGAAACACCAAATTTACCAAAATCCACGATATATGAGCAGAAGCTTAAGTTCCATAAATCCTTACGCTGTTTGGGTACCACATGATCTGAGTGAAAAAAAAAAGTCTGTTGGATTACATTTCACTCTGATTTCACTTTGATTTGCAATAAAAATGAACCCATTTTGAAACATTTTTTAACGGGTGATGAGAAATGTATTGTTTATAGCAATGTTAAGCAAAAGATAAGTATTTAAATATATTGAAAGAAAAATGATCTAGAAAGTAAGAGTCAAGAATAAGATTTATATATATATATATACTAAGGATGTTGCTTCGTTAGACGGCCGAATTAACAACCAATCAAATTATGCGGCATTTCATGTGATAGCCTAATATCACATCTTGTTCATTCTCATTTTTTTCTCGCTATTTGACAGAAGATCACTGTCAGTTCTCCGGTCTTTTTCTATTCACTTGCCGTTTTACGTTTTGCCAAGCACTTAATAATTACATTATGAATGAGAGAGGCTACCATAAAATGATTCTATCATCGTATTTTAATTCATTGGGTATATAAGAGCAATAAACTGATCGGTGATAAAACTGTCTTCAGTTGGACACGCATTGACTTCGAGGATGTCAAGGAAAGTAAAAGACATGAAAGTTATGCTTCAAATATAATCAAACAACAAATATTAAGAAGCTAGAGAGAAACAGTTACAAAATGTTCAAAGAAGCAATTTAATCTAATCTCAGTTACAATGTAATCATAGTATTTACAGAAGTTAGCAAAAGAAAGTGACAAGAAAGATCAAATATAAACTTCTATAAAACTGAATGCACTGACATCAGCAAAAATGACAACTACATCTCTGGGATACTAAATTTAAAGAGGTGCAGAAATTAAAATACCTTGGAAGTGTTCTGACAGAGAAAGGAAACTGTGGCATAAAGATTCGAAGGCTGATTGGCATGACCAAGGACACATTTCAAAATCTAAGCTGTCTATTTAGAGATGGGAAGATTTCGAAGGAAACAAAGAAAAGAGTACTGGACTGTAATGCGATATCTGTTCTCCTATATGGTAAGGAATGTTGGACAATCTTTTCAAAGATAAAGAAGAGACTTAAAGCAAAGAAATGTTGCTCTACAGATGAATGATGATGATACCAAGGACCGAACGTGTGAGCAAGGATAAAGTTTTGAAATGGATGAAAACGAAAAGG
Organism: Ascarosepion bandense; assembly: GCA_037127315.1. Lineage (NCBI taxonomy): Eukaryota > Metazoa > Mollusca > Cephalopoda > Sepiida > Sepiidae > Ascarosepion > Ascarosepion bandense. The sequence goes on from JBBBDQ010000515.1 coordinate 5,583,696, forward strand.
AAACTTAGACTTAGCATCAGAAAGAGACATCTGATATTTCTGGAATGCATAATGAGGAAGGAAGGCTTGAAGATTTGATAACGTAGTTGATTAAAGCGTTGGTTCGTGAATTTGGAGACACAATAATTGCGAGTTCAATCCCTCGGCTGGGAAGTGTGTACTTGAATTGATAAGGCAGGAGAAGCAATTCTAAAAATTAGGTCTAGAACTCATAAATAATGGACTCTTCTGCTTTGATCTGAAAAGAGATATCAGAGACGCTACTAGGTTTCAGTGAGAAAATAAATTAAAGAAAGAAAAAGCGAAAGGATTGTTTAACGTCCGTTTTAATGAAATGGAAAAGTTGTAAATTTAAATTTCTTTCATTTGTATCCCCTTGATTCTTGTTTTTTTTCTTTCAAGTTGTTGTGTTCATCTATTTAATGATGCGATAGGTGGATATCTACGTATATTTTATTGTCGTAGAACTCGCCATGAGTTTACTGAACCATAAATTAAAGAATTAAGATTCATCAAAAAAATTCCATAAAAATATTTCTAGTATAATAAAATTTCAAACATTTACATGTAACTGGAGGAAAACGCATGCTTTAAAACGAAAAAAGTTAAAATTCCGAATGTTTGTATATTGCGTGTGTTATCTGGACAGGATCAGCCACAAGCTAGCCAGATCAGACAGCCGACGTCTATAAAATCAAATACTCTGTAGATTTGTAGGTGCAGTGATATAGACAAGGATATTCGTTTGGCGACATTCTTTTCAGCGGTGCGTGTTTACAGTTATAGATTAGTTGTTTGAAATTAGTTTATTTGAAATTAGTTTAATACTAAAAGAGAAGTAAATTCATATAGATGTAGACTAAGATCCAATGGACTGACTGCTAAGTAGTTTGGGAATCACTAGTGCAAAGAATGAAAACTTGAATCTTGCGTACCTAAGAGAAGTCTAAATGGAAAAAAATAAATAATTCTCTAAAATCAATGATTTTTTTCTGTAATTTGTTAACAAAAAATAATAACTGTAATCCAATATCAGCAAAATATCAATTCCTGTAAGTGTTAATTACTTTAATTTAGGTAAAATTCGTTGTGTCTCTTAAGTGTAAACACAGGTCTACATCGGGTCACGTCGTTTCAAATTAAGTCGTACTCGATTATATGACGTTTGTCAAAATCAAAAAAGAAATATGGAAAAATAAAAATCAAGTTTGTCATTTTATTCAACTTTACGTTTTTCCGCTACAATTACTGAAGTCTGGCGATACACAGTCATCTACGTCCGAGAGGTAAATAAATTGAATTAAATATTAGTAAACTTAACATAAATTACTTTATTTTCTGCTGTCGAAAAATAGTTTTAATAACGATATTTGCTATTTAATCTTACGAAATCATTTTGTTTTATGTCTTAGAGGAAACCACATTCAGAAATATAGAGTCCACGATTCACTGTGAAAATTGTCAAATTGTAAACATCTAGATTTACAAATATGTACGTACATGTACTCGTAAATTTACATTACTTTTTTTCTGTACTATATTAAAAACTTTAATGAATTTGTAAGCTTCAAGTATCTTCTTATTAGCCACATGTTCTTAAAAATGCATTTATAAATAAAATACAAAACGAATGGTTATTTTAGTTATTTGACAAGGAAATTCGGAGACAAGAAAATTTGACTTGCGTCGTTTTTCGAATTAATTGGTCTCTCTTGGAACAAATTACCAACTAAAGATAATGTATATCTGTATTTACGATGAAGTTTAGTTTCGCTTCAAAACTGTTTTTCTATTACCTGTAAAAATAAATTCAATTTCAGAGCACGATGCAAATTATAATCGATTCAATTAACACCACAAAACGGTGACATGTACTTTCCGTTTACAGTTAGATCTAATGAGTTTTTCATTTAATCCCTTTCATTAAGTAACTTTTTATGTGAATTCATAGTTTTACTCTCTTTTTTTTCCTCGAATTTTGTAAGCGATTTTTTTTCAAATTTCAGTGATTTCATTTTTTGTCAGTTTTCATCCAAATCTTTCTAGAATCATTTCTCGATTTAAACTTTCAGGTTTTATTCTATAATTAGAATCAATAAAAAGTTTTAACGAAGAAGCAAATATTGTACCTACAGCCACATAGAGATGACAATTTATCTGCAAAAATGTAAATTTAATATCAGTTGCTATCTACAGTCCCTGTTTTTTTTATAATCATTTCACCCCAAGCAAAGCAAAAATGCTACTGATGCGCAGGGGATTAGAGTAAAAAAATAAAAAAAAGGTACAGGGGATGACGAAGGAAAAATAAGTCATGAATGGGAATCCAGGAGATAAAAGATAGAAATTGATATTGCATTTAAACTTTGAGATTTTAACTATCAGAGAAACATGCAAAGGAAAGAGAGTTCCACAAATGAGAAGTGCGAGAAAAGAAACTTTTGGCATAGAAAAAGCGGTTACTTTTAACTAGTTCAGCGGTAAAAGAGTGGGAACTTAATGCCAATCTAGTCGAGGTACTAGAGAAAAAAGCTCAGAGTAATTGCCATAAAAATCCTTGAAGAAAGAGAGGGAAATCACAAGATGTCGATGAAAAGGTGACTGAAGGTGGGCTGTCAATTCAGGATCGATTATATTGCATATTCTCTTCTGGATTTTGTCGATAACCTCAAGATGAATAGCAGGAGCATCCGACCAGATATGGGAACAGTACCCAATGCACGGATGAATGGTAGATGTATAAACGTGCAAAATGGATTCTGACGAGAAAAAATTCCTGGTACGACACAGTGACCCCAGCTTCGTAGCACTACATACAACTATGGATTTAATGTAGTTATTTCATTTGAGATCATTTGAGAGAATGAGATCAAGGAGGTGCAGTGCATTGCTCTCTACAAGACTAGTTATCCATTCTGATGGTAGGCAGCAATGTTTCTCTATGGTGGTTAACAGAGAGCAGCTTCATTTTGGAGACATTAAAATTTCAGAACTATTTCCTACCTCATTCAATCATAGATTGGAGATCCTTTTGAAGTACAGCAGCCAAGTTTATTTTGTCAAACTTGGCAGATTTCTTATTGAGACAGGCGTAAATAGAAGTGTTATCTGCATAGATGCCGCCTTGGGAATTGAATATATCAGGAAGATCATTGATGAAGATCAGAAAAGCCGTAGGTCCAAAGATAGCGCCTTGAGAGACACCCGCGTTTTTATAAAAAGGATCTGGAAGCTTGCCCATTCAAAACAACCTCCATTTCACAAGTTGATAGGAACGATTGGATTAAATTAAACAATCGTCGAGAAATACTCTGTAGAAGACCAGAATTCTAAACCCTGTCAAATGATTAAGATATCAAGAACAACAGCTCGAGCTTTGCTGTTTTTATCAATAACCTGGTATATGCAATCAATGATGGTCGTTACGGAAGTCATGTTGTCAGAAAAACGGTTGTTAGATATGAGATGCGTATTTCAGCATTTATAATAGCATCAAATACCTTTCCAAAAAGAGGTAAGAGTCTAATAGAACGATAATTAGAGCGGTCAGAGAGCACCCCATAGCTTTTAAATACAGAAATAACAGAGGAGGACTTCTAGCATGTGGGAAAGCAGAAAGATATGACGCAATAGTTATAGAGTTTGAAGAGACCTTGAGTCATCTCAAGAGCATATTTCTTTAGGACGATAACTAGAATTCTATCACCTCTGCTTGCCTTATGGAAGTCAAGCTTAGAAATTATGTTAGAAACCAGAGATGAGGTTATATATATATATATATATATATATATATATATATATATATATATATATATCGTAGTACACTTGGTATGTAATCCGAGTAAATTCCAAAAGAGGCTAACTCGAGAGAACTCAATGTTAAATTCACTTATTTAACAGAGTAATATTTTATAACGGATTTTTTATTCTTAGCTTGGATGATACATATTTCACCGCTTTGATGTTCTTAACGCGGCTCGTCAGATCCAAATGGTACAACAGTAGACAATCGAAATATGACCCCTCAAAAAAAAAAAAAATTTCTTCACTTTTATTTGATTTTCTGTAAACGCCCACATGTCCATATTAGGACGGACATTTGTGACGTTTATATACGAAAGGGTTCTCGTTCATTTGAAAAATAGCCCCCAAAGAAAGGGAAAGTCGAGGATATGGGAGGTTTGACGATTGATACGTGCGAGGAAGAGAGAAATTTAAAAACTTAGAAAGAAAATGGGGGAACCAGCCAAAAGAAAAAGAAAAAGAAGAGAGGAAGCAGATAAGATCGGAATGGAAAGCAAGATGCGAGAAAGGAAGGGACAAAGTGGCACAATAAAGGAGGGGCAAAGAGATACAATTACATGAAATACTGTATCACAAGAACTAATAATTGACGCCACTTCTCCTGACAATGTTTCAAACCCCCACTCGTTCTCATAGAAAACAACAGGAAAAATTTACCTATGGAACTTAATTTCAAATATATTATGATATATTTGCGGTACGGAAAAAAACTTTTATCGTAATTTTAATGCTATTTGAAACCATAATTGCTCTCGCTATAACTTAAAAGTTGATTCTAATTTAAACTAATTTTAAAAACAATTGAAAATATCAAAATTAAACAAATTAAAAATATAATTAAATAAACGGGAGAAAAGAAAAGTTACCAGGAAGTTATATCTATAAATTAAGGTCCCCTATAGGGAAACTTTATGGTGAAAATAATTCAAATCTCGTAATGTATATTATACCTCTAGTCGCAGTGTATTCCAACCATAGCTAAGATAATAGTTTTCACTCGAAAATATAATTTCTTAAAATACTCTATTAAAATGCAATCCTAAAGATTATCTAAGAGACGAGTAATACTAATAATAGATGATGTTAAACAGGAGAAATAGTAATAACAAATGAAACAATAAAGAGATAAGGAATTTCTGCATACCTACGTATATACGGTATATAAATTGTCATAACTGCACATAATCGATCCTCTGACTCCCAAGAATAAGTACCTTAGAAATAAAATTAACAGACAATGGGTCCCACCCCCCCGTGTAAATGGTGGTAAATTAAGCTATCGATGCTGCATATATATGTGTGTGTGTGTGTGTGTGTGTGTGTGTGTGTGTGTGTGTGTGTGTGTGTGAACCCAAAATGGGGGCCACGGAAGGAAAACATTGAACACGGTGTAAAGGTAAAGAAAGATATATTAAACAGAAAGGTTACAAAGAATAGTGTAAGCGGAGCTTCCTCTCCAGTGATGTCCAACATTAGTAGTCGTACGCGGCTGTGCACTTCTGGTGTTACTTCAATATTTATTTTTGTAAAATACAAAAAATGCGGCACAAGGCCAAAAGGGGGATGGGAAATGACTAGTCTTCATCTGTCTTTAATTAACTTAGCTAGCCTCACTCACTGACCCAAGCAGACAATACAATATCCCTTACACCAAAACATCACATTCTTACGTACCATTCTTGCTACAAACACCATAATGCCTCAATACACTCTGTAAAAATTTAACTAAACCCATATGTACAATTTGTCTGTGTAGGGGGGGGAATAACTTTAAAATTGATAACCCCAATGATTTTATACAATGTATGAAAATATATACAAAAACTAAACAAAATTGATGTTAGTAATAAAACCCCCATAATCTCTAATTGTGACAGAAACATTAGTTAGCTGGGCGAAATTCTAGCAGGGCTCGTATATATCAACACAGTTATGCACACAAACACGCACACACACAAATACACAATAATAAATACGAAAATAAACTCACCCGAAACGAAAAATGCCCCGCATCTACCAGGGAACTAACATTTCTAGTCACCTAAAAGGGGTTGGGTTGGGGAATTAAACCAAAAAAAGAGAAGACAAAACAAATAGAAAGTGGGGCCAATGACCATGCATACCCTAGCTAAGTTTAACCATCGTTAAAAAAGAAAAAGAAAAAAACCTACACTATCCTACTTTCGGGTGGGGTTGAAAATGTTGAGTCCAGGATCCCCAATATCCTGATGCCTAACCGGCATCAAAATGCCACTCCAAGTCAGCTCCTTTCACTCGACAGATTCGTGCAAGGTTTACCCACCTTATGCTGAATTCTGATCGAGGGAGTCGTTGCCTTTCCGTCCTGATTTTGACTTTAAGCTGATGATTAAAAAACAAAATTAGTTGGGAAGAGGAAAATTTCTCCTCCCCATAGAATACCTTCTGTCGCGTCGTCCATATCACGACTTTCATAGCACCTAGTAAGCATATGAACACATAATGCTCCGCCCTAGTCAACAACGGCACCACATTGCTACAAACAGAAGAGTACTCGAGGCAGGAAAAGTCAGTTAAATAGGCATCGAACTGAGCAGTGCTGAGACCGGGCTCCCTGGTGAACAGTTCCTGAAAATAGTCACAAAAGCCTCGACTATGCCCGCGTTTGTAGTCCCGGTTCTCCCATCCGGCAATGTGACGCACGCGATATGCCTTTTGCCACCATTTCTCAATTCCTCTACACGCAATTCTGCGTCCATATTCGTTGCATCAGGAGACATTCTCTTTAACCTAGCCCTAACTACCACAGCTTGATCCTCCTTGACAAGCAAGGAGGCCTGCTCTGCCCTAGCTAAGGCTACGTCCCCACTAACATGGAATTTGATAGCCCGATCAACTTTGGCTTCTGCTGCCGTTTGTGCTGCTAATCTTTCAAGATTGATTTGACGGCTATATTCAGCAGCAAACGACCTAATCTTTAATATTAAAAGATCCCCCCCACTTATTCCCAATCACAGCCCCCGTCAATTCCCGCTTTATCATTAGTTTCAACTGGTCCTGGAAATCTTGCTCTTCAAACAATGAACAGTTCAATTTCCAGTAACCAGCCAATTTACACTTAGACTTATCTAAGTTTACACGAACCCGGACGAGCCTATGATCCGAGTAAACTGTCGAATGATAACTTGGGCAACTTAAGAGCCCTACATCGACTCTTAACTAAGACTCGGTCGATGTAGCTAGCACGCACCACCGTAGCCGAGCTGCCCTTATTAGTTCAAGTCCATACTATATCCCGGGGGTGTTTATTTCGGTACTTATCGACAAGATCACACCTGTCGATAAAGTCCCGTAATGGTTTTACATCCGGGATGTTAGTATCCGATCTTTCTTCTATACGATCTATATCGGGGTCAAGGACGGCATTCCAATCGCCTGCTAAAACTACCCGACGAGATGTCGTCAAAAACGGTTCGATCTGCCGAAACTAAGCCGGCCGCTCCGCATGGTCATTGGGCACATAAACCCCAATGAGACGAAGATACTTATCCTTTATAGTAACATCCAGAACACAAAGTCTACCTGTCGGATCTGCGAAGACAAGGGAACATACCGCATTCAAGGACTTGCTCACTAGTCAGGAAACACCTGTCGAGTGTCCATCAAAACATGCTGAATAGAGGGCGAACCTACTAGACAATATATTCTCATGATTGCGAGTTGAAAAACGGGTCTCATGTATACAACATACATCCACACCGAGACGCTGAAGATCAAGGCTGAGACACACTCTGCGTGACTCTGATCTCAGGTCCCGGCCATTCACACTAGCTAACCAGAGAGCCATTATCAGTCCCATTAGGGTTGAGAAACTGCACCAAACATCTCAGGTGACAGGACACGGACGGCCTGTCTTCTAGTGCTACTTCATTATTTATTGTACACAATGTACAAATGTGGCACACGGCCGAAATGGGGGTGGGGAAGGCTGGTCTTTATCTGTCCTAATTTAACTTAGCTATTCACTTTCGTTGACCATGACACACTTACAATAAGCCTTTCACCATAATACCACATTTTTACTAACCATTCTTACCACGTCCACCATAATACCTCAGGTCCTCTATGAAGTCCTACTTAACTCCCATATGTACAATTTTCAGTGGAGGGCATGGGCAGAAAATAACAACATTAAAAAATCCCCAATGATATTTATACAATGATATACAATATATACAAGAAACCAAACAAAATCGTATTAGTAATAAAATCCCCCCACTACTCTAAGACTGTGACAGCAAAGTCAGTTCCCCGGACGAAAAATAATGCGTGGCTTTATGAATATTATAAATATCACTTATCCGAGCAGCAATTACTCACACAAACACTCACACATTTAAACACCATAACAAAAACGAAAAGCACACTTGAAAAATCTAGTGCTACTTCTCACATAATACTAACATTCACATAGTAATATAGTACTGGAAGAGTCCATGATGTAGGTAAGAATGGGTCTCACAACATATATATATATATATATATATATATATATATATATATATATATATATATATATATATATAAGTATGGGTTGAATAATATTCCTTGTCCGAAGAAACACTATTTTTAAGAAAGTTGACAAGACACAAGAAGTGTCGAAACAAAATAGCTACTTCTGTAGTGATATTGTAACATATCCATGTTATAATTTCTGAATATATATATATATATATATATATATATATATATATATATATATATATATATTACTCAGTTGAGCCTCAGTGAGAATTTGCGAGCAAAACACTCAATTTTCTCTTATGTAGGTGTAAGGATTTCGAATGGATTGAATAGATGAAGTATCAAAGGTCTTTTTTTTTTTGTTTAGTCTCCAGTAATTTTTGGAACCAAACTTGCGAGATACTATACGCTGATTCATTCTGAAAACAAAAGCTTAGCATCATTCAGGGCGAGCTTACATTTATTATGAGCAGAGAAAAAGAGGCGCTTATTGTGATCAGACGTGTTACTTCGCTAAAGACGTAAAAAGTGATTCCTGTGGGCGATGGGAGCCGAGCAAGCAGGGGAGAACCAAGGAGATAACGTTCTGCTCATTACTAACGCTTCTGTTCCTCATTCTTACACACACTCTTGTATCTTAGTATCTTTATTGTCTTGCATGTGGCAGAGACGCCTATTTTAAAAAAAAAGGATTTATACTCAGGCGCATGTCGCAACAGAATGTCATACAAGATCCATAAAGCCTTAGAATAATTGCACAATGCTCTCCGGAACTTCCTCTATTGGGGGACGATTCAGGCACTTGGTAATGACTCCAACTTCCTTCCAAAGAAGAGATACTGCTTGGTGATGGGATGACCTCCTGGAGTTTGAGCTATTATTATTTTCATCTTCCTGGCACCGGGCCAGGTAATTTATATTAAGTATAGGTAATTTTCAAGGCGGCCACGTCGCAACCTAATGTTACACATTGTTAGTTTTTAAACTGGGTTTACAAGCAATGCTTTAAAAAAATGCTGAATTCCCCTTGGCACTTTCTCATTTAGTGACGCTTCAGGAGCCGGATAATGACTACAACCCACTTCGGAAGCAGGAAGTATTGCCTGGTGAGATTGATGCCTGGGGCTTCATCTAATATTATTTTACATTTATCCGGCATCTAGCTGGGTAATTTATATTAAGCCATATTTTCCAGGATTTGTTATTTTAAAAATGCCAGTGTGTTCAGTGGCTATTTTTCAAAAAAAGAAAGCGGTAGCAATTTTTGCACACATCTAATACATACAGGGAGCGAGTGATTGTGTGTGTGTGTGTGTGTGTGTGTGTGTGTGTGTGTGTGTGTGTGTGTGTGTGTGAAATGTGCCTGTTTTAGTGATTTGTATTTTCGTGGGTATAAGTGGATCGATCAGTGTTCGAGTGTGCGTGTGAGCGAGTTCCTCAGTATATGTCTCTCAGTATTTTTGCGTATTTTTGCGTGCTTAAGTGTGTGAGAGGGAATATGTGCAATGTGCCTTTGTGTCAGTGTGTTTATGTATGAGTGAGAGTATTTGCGTGAACGTGCTTGTGTGAATGTGTGCATGTGTGAGTGAATATGAGTGAGTGTGTTTGCGAGTGAATATTTCATTGTGTGAGTGTATACCTGAGAGATTTTGTACCTGAGTGAGTGTGCATCTGACTGTGTGTGTGAGTGGATGTGCGAGTCTATTTGAGCGTGGCTGTGTGAGTGAACTGATGTATGAGTGAGTGAGTGAGTAAGTGAGTGAGTACATATGTGTGTGTATGAGTATATCTTGAGTGCATGTGTGTGAGATTGTATGAGTGTGTGTTTGTATAAGAGAATGTATGTGTGAATGAATGTGTGTATCAATGTATCTTGAGTACATGTGTGTGATAGAGCATGTGCGCACATGTTTGTATGAGTGTCTATTTCCTTAAGTGAATGTATGTGTAAGTTGTGTGAGTGTATGTTTGAGAGAGTATGTGTTCTTGTGTTTGTACGAGTGTATGTTTGTGTTAGTGAATATGTGTCTGTGCGTGTGAGTGAATTTGTGTGTGAATGAGTGAATGATTGGTGCGTGAGTGTGCACTGACTGTGTATGGATGGGTGTGAGAGTTGGTGTCTGTGACTTAGTGCGTGTGCGTTTATATGAGTGCGTGTTTGTGTAAGTGAATGTGTGTGAGTGTGTATGTGCACGCGCGTTCCCATCATTTCCTTGGGGCAGGAATCAAGAAACCTCTCTCCCAGGCCATCACTAATGTAGTGATTTTGATCTTCTTTGAGTGCTTAGTATCCATGGTCTTGTCCCAGGCGAAAAGACAGTTGCTGTGAATTATTTCTCCAACTTTAATGATTATTTGTTACATATAAACAATTTAAATATTTACTGGAATCGATATTTGAAACGAAATAGCAAAATCCATCTTTTCATTCGCATTGTCATAACAATTTACATATCGGGTGAACTTGACAGTAATCAATCAATGTGTCCGTCCTATTTAAGCGAATGTCTATTAATTTTGGATGGTGAAGAAAGGTCCCTGTAAAATCCTGGAATGTAATCAACCATTTACCATTCAATCATACTTTTGAGCTTATTGAAGAATTACTGTTAATGTTCAACCTTAGTAAGAAAATCTGTAAGGATTATTTCTTTTCTGCGCTTCTCATTTAAAGAACTTCTGTTTTAACCTATGTAATGCATTGTGACGCAAAGGATATCGGCTCAGAATGAAAAATCGGAGAGCCGAGTTCGAATTCCAGTTGAATTCGTTGCATTCATTTATGCGCAAATACCCTTGGGAAATCTATCTCTTCTCCCTCTATCCCCTCTGGGTTAAATAGGAAAATATATTGAGCTTTATAACCTTGGTTGGTGACCAGTCTACCACAGAAAGAAATGGCGAACAACTGCAAGAAAATCTGCCTTGACCGTCATGACTCGAAATAGACATGATTGCCCAAGCGTGTATCCCAGAGAGAACTTATCAGGCAGACTGAATGGAAAATACGAAAAGGTAATGTGATGGCCAAAGCTGACTATTAAAAGGTAAAAAATATCATTGGAAACAAAGAAAAGAGTACTGAACTTTTACGTGATATTTGTTCTTTTGTACGGCAGCGAATACTGGACAATCTACTCAAATATGAATTAGAGACTTGAAGTGACAGAATACTGAGAACATCATGGACCAAACATGTGAGCAACGATGAGGTTTTGGAAACAAAAAGGAAAATTATACTTAATATCAGGAAGGGACAGTTGATAATTCTGGAATACGTAATGAGGAAAGATGGCATGGAAAATCTTATACTCACATGACGGATTGAGAGAAAGAAGAAAACAGCATGTAACTTACTTGATTAGTTTGAGCAAATGAACGACAGAACAGGGTTTGGAAGAAATAACAAAAAATACACAACTTATTATGGGACAGGAAGATGTGAAATGCCATGATCGCATACGTCCTGAAAGAATATGGCACATACAAGAAAGAATAATTAAAGAATTTTTTTAGGAACAAAGATAAATACTAAAGGGCGATGTAATATCTAATCACTTACGTTGTTTATATATATATATATATATATATATATATATATATATATATATATATATATATATTAAGCAAGACAGGACCGCCACTGGTGCATGGTTACAGTGAGAGAATAAAACAAGGCACAGGTAATGTCGAAAAATGGATAAGAGATAGATAAGAATCAAGTAGATAGAAGATGATGACGTTGCATTTAAATTGTTGAACATTGTAGTTATCAGGGAAGCAAGTAAACAGAAAAGAGTTCAACAAAGGAGAACTGCGAGTAGAAGGGGCGTTTACATTTTAAAACTTCGAAGGTAAAAGGGTGGGCCGTAGATGTTAATCTAATAGCAAGAGTAAATACATGTGGTGAGAAACCAGGGCAAGTACATTGTCAGAGCAGTTGCCATGAAAATACTTGTAGAAGACACAGAGGGTAGCCACATCATGTCGGTAAGGAAGTGAGTGAAGGCGAGCTGCCAAATCAGGATTTTATTGCAGATACTTGTATTTTGACGAGAAGCTCAAGATGAATAACAGGAGTAACTGGCCAGAATGGCAACAGTATTCGTACGAATAGTAGATTTATGGATTCTGACGAGAAAATTTTCCTGGCCCGATACAGTAACCCAACCTTCCTAACAGTAGATGCATCTATGGATTCGACGAAGTCATTCTATTTGAGATCATATGAGAGAGAGTAAGGCCAAAGAATAAGTGAATGTTGAACAATCTGCTCCCAATGAACTTGAAGCACTACAGATGCGGTCAACTGATGAATGTTAAGAATAACATGGACATGGTCAATCATGGCTCTCCACAATTTTTTTGTAGCTGTTAGTAATTTTTGTCTTTTCGCTATCTCTCCTACTTCCTATTCTGGTTTTCATTTACACTGGCTCATCAGGTACATTATGTGCTGATTTACTCTGTCTCTCATGCAATCAATATCTCCTGTCAGTGTCAAATATTTGAAGCCTTCTTTTCTCATAATGTGTCCTAGAAATTTCAATTGCCTCTTTCTTTGTTTCCATTTTCTCAAAAACCTCTTCATTACTTACATGTTCAGTCCATGGCATCCTTCGTTAGAACCACATTTCTGTTGCTTCAAGTTAAGCATTTGCGAGAAAATTCATGGCTTCTTCTCTGAAGGGTTTCTTTCATTGGTGCCCCGACTACATGAATTTACTTGTACTACTAGATTGGCAACTATGTCTCACCTTTCTACCGTCAAAATAGTCAAATCTAATAGTAACTTCTACTCGATTAGTTTATTCTCTCGCACTTCCCACCTGTGGAACTTCCTTCCGTATGCTTGCTTCCCGGTAGCTACAACCTCCAAAAGTTTAAATGCAACGTTAACTGCCATCTTCTAGCTCTTGATTTCCATCTTTCTCTTATTTTTCTTCTACATCCTCTGTAACGTGTTCTTTCTTTTTCTTTCTCTTTTTCTCTCATTTTAACCCCCTACGCATCAGTGGTGGTACTGCTTTGCTGGGTGTGAAACGATTAGAAAAAATCATATAATCTTTCCCGTCGATGTTTATAATAACACAGTACATTTTGCCTTCTCAGTCGACAAGTTTAAACTAAGGAAGACGTTTAATATTAATCAATAGTAGGAAGACGTTTAATATTAATCAACCCTTTAAGGCTCTTGGATATCAACTATTCTTTTGGCAACCTCTATAGTCAATAGTTGTTGGAAATTCAAATTTAAATAATAAAACTGAACATTTAGTCATAATTACGTATGTACTTATTTTGTAGGTACTCTATTTTAATTTATAATTTAAAAATATTGTATACTAGTGCCAAAATTTTAGTTGACATATGTTTTGCTAGTTTAATGATTTTTTGCAGACGTTTTAACCGTCGTCTGCTTTAAGGTTGATTGTTGTATACTAACAAGAAAAAAAAGAAAAAATAACTGATTTGTTTATTTTATTCTTATGTGACCTTTTGTGCGTATGCAAATTGACTCGTTTGAGTTTAACTACGCTTTGGGGATGTTCATAAAAAATCTAGTCCGGACCTTTCGAAAGTCTTGGAAAGTGCCTTTAGGCAGAAGGATGACTGACCTCATCATTTCTTTCTCCTTCACCCCACTAATAATACGTCGCCGGTGATAAAGGCGAACATCGCCATGACAACCAACTACGACAGAAAATAAAACAGTGTGATTTCTTCACAAGGAAAGATGTTTTTGTAAGCTAAAAGCATGCATTTTTATATACACAGCAGAGTATACGACATTTTAAAGGGCTAAATAAATTTATAACCCCTTTATTAAGACCCCGAGTGATCGTTTGAAACCTTTTATGAAAAAAACAATTGTGTTATCCTTTTCATTCCGCTTGTAAGTACAAAAACACACTTTATTATATGTTTGATGTTAAATGTCTGGGAAAATTCTCGCAACACTAAAACTTATTATTAGTGTATTTCATGTATTATTCTTTCTTTTTTACATGTAGCTGTGGTTATTATTGTAAACTAGCAGTTTAGCCCGGTTTCACTCGGGTAGTTTAATGAATAATAAGAATAAAAAACATATGATGAATTTACATAACAACTTTTTACACAACGTCCACTCTCGTCACTTTATAGATATAGATAACAATGTAGAATGTCTCTATTGAATTAGGGTGGGAGGGGCAACATATATAGATATAGATAATATAAAGTGGGGTGATCGATTCTATATTATAATCAATACATAAACTGATCCCTGACTTTGTGGAGTGATAATATATATTTTTCTACCCCTAATTTTGGCTTTCTGAAAAATTTCAAGATGTCGTTAGCGTTCTAAAATTTTGATCTAACATCTGAGCGCAACTCCCGTCGAGCTAGACCGCAAAATGCAGACGCTAAGTCGAATCTATCAAACAAACAAATACTTACACAACGTCCACCCTCGTCACTTTTATAGATATAGATAAAGTTTTTCTTTCTTATTTTCATAAACATCCGGTGTTTGTCATTCGTCTCCTTCGCTGTCTTGTTTACATTCTTGACCTTCATACAGAACTTGTCCCTTATTCCGAACGGGGAAAAAATCACGATAATACATTACCAAGTTCACCTTCCTTATATTGTTTATATTATTATCGTCCCGTTCAGGTTCAAAAAGGCGTCAACTTCAAATTTACTTTTCAGTTCAACGATGGCAACATGTATCCTAGAATGTTTGACTGAAGAGACTTTAGATAATCTTCAAGGAGACTGTAAAAACCAGAAATGGATTACAAGCTTGCCTAAAATTATTCTTGTTTATAGTTCTTTTCCATTCTTGTTACAGGTTTATCCTTTATTTGTTTCTTGTTCTCGTTTCATCCACTCTATATTTGGGTTCCTTTGAGCTGCTCCAAAAATATTCTCCAAAAATTTTGAACATGTTAGAAGGGATTATTATGTTTTGAACGTTTTTTATTCATACTATGCTGTTTTTAGCGATATAGTGGAGGTATCTATAAGTGCGCATTTATCTGTGGTCTTTATTTTAAATAAAGTCTTTCTTTTTTATTGTCAAAAACATCTGGCGTTTGTCATTTGTCTCCTTCACTGTCATTGTTTATATTGTTGATCTTCATACATGACTTGTCGCTTATTCCAAACGGGGAAAAAATCACCTTCTTTATGTAATTTCTATTATTATCGGCCCGTTCACGTTCAAAACTGCAGGCATCAACTTCAAATTTACTTTTCCGTTCTACGATGGCAACATGTATCCTAGAATTTTTGACTGAAGATACTTTAGATAATCTTCAAGGAGACTGTAAAAACCAGAAATGAATTACAAGCTTGCCTAAAATTATTCTTGTTTATAGTTCTTTTCCATTCTTGTTACAGGTTTATCCTTTATTTGTTTCTTGTTCTCGTTTCATCCACTCTATATTTGGGTTCCTTTGAGCTGCTCCAAATATTATCCGAAATATTTTTACATTTCTTCAATAGTAGCGGCTTTTTTTTACTTCTATAACTACTTTTATAATTAACCAGTAAAAAACTTGATCTGTTGCAATATCTTATTTTGTCGATAGAACATATAATACTTTTCATATCGTCCTGTTCACTCTCTGTAATTGTAGATTATGCTTTAGCATTTTCTTATTTTGTAAACGTAGCTTCTCGATTGTTTACTCACAATGCACACAAATAAACAAATAGTGTAGGTACCTCCACTCATTTTCGATATCTAAATTTTTTAATTGAATTTTTAAAAAATAAAAAAGTTTTCTTGATACTTTTATTTTAAGTTTAATTGAAAGCTAAAGGATTACATTTCCTATTCTCGGTAAGCAAAATACTCTGGTGTATTTCAAACAGAAATTATATTGATTGGAATCTAAAATTTTTCAATTTTTTTTTTTAATCTTTCAATTTCTCGGCCATTTTTAAGCGATCGACACATTCATAAGCAAAAGTTGATTTACGGTTTTAAAAATCTTGCAGAAAATATACATCTGTGACACATTAATTTTTAAAACTTAGCAAATTTTATGTTAGATTAATCCGATTTACACAAGTATTATTTATTCATAGCATGAGATTTAGAGTAAAACTAGTTCTTAATCACAAACTTGAACTTTTGGACCTGTCCACCGTATATATCAAATGTGTTGACAGGTTGTCAGATTAGAGATAATATAAGTATAGCGATCACAAGTGACATAATTGTACAATTTTTGGGGGGAGTAAGGGGAGGAAACTCTGAATAACAGGATCTTTTAATTTACACAGAAATTACCATACAAAAAAATTTAAAATACACAAAAAAAAATGTAGTTTTTACAAAAAATAGGGAGATAGAAGGATTTTAATTTTCGATTAATAAATATAATCTTCGCTTAATATGTTTTTAAACTAATCCCAACAAATCTTTGAAGTATGTTAAAAATATTTTTGAAAATTATTATAATTAAAAAAATATAACAAAAACAATACTTTTAATATTTCATTTTAATAAAAAACAAATTTTTCCTCAGACTATTATGTCCTTAATTTTTAAAATTTATTAAAGCAATTAAATCTTATCAAATTAAAAAATGTCATAGTTGTACTGCATTCTTTATTTTACTAATCGGAGTAGATTTTCGGAAATAGAAGCAAAACTTTCAAACTTTTCAAAGTTATCGATGATTTACATTCCCCAATGAGTCCTGCGTTTAACTAATAAAACCATTTATCGCAACAAAATTTAATTTCTCAAAATTTAGTCAACTTACGTGGAGTAACAAATTTTAAAATAATGTTTTTACCTAAATTTTTTTAATAACAATTTCAGAAACAATTTAATTCATTTGTGAATAACTTTTAAAAGTTTCATTAAAATCCGACAATTATTTAATTTTTGAAAGAATTTCTAAATTAATGTGTTTGTCACCAGAAAGAAAAAACTGAGTCATTAAGTTTTCTATTGTAAACTCTCATAACGATTTGTTTACATTCTAACTGAAATCAAAACAATATTTATTACCAAAATTTCAAACGTGTTAAAAGAGATTAAAAAAATTTTTAAAGGATTAAAAAATACTTTGATCTTTCTTCTTAATAATTATATAAACATTTTGATGAAAAAAAGTTCGTTTTCATCAAGTTTGAAACCTTTTTTAATTCATACTATGCTGTTTAGCGATTTAGTGGAGGTACCTAAAATATTGTTTAGATGATAGAATCAGCAAGACCATATAGAACTAACAAGTTTGCTTTTTCTACATGACTTGGTAGTAGAAAAAAAATGTTTATCAGTATTATATTGTTATATGTTTTAGTCGTGAAGTAACTTTGAATTGCCTCCCCTGACGTTTTGCACGTCAGTCCTGCAGGGCGGTGCTATCTACATTATTTATTTCTTCTTCCAGAATCAACCAATCAGATTCAAGTTTATACAAAAAGAAATTCAAAGATGGCAACTGCCTGTCGTTGCTGTCTTGTTTTTGCTTTATTGTGAGATGACATGAAACTCGTCCCTTTTGTTGCTAGGGCCGATCATTCCTTGGCAGGTAAACGTCAGGAATCCTGTTTTGTCAAGTAGTGGTAGTTCTTTTACTGCTTTAATCTCATATTTTTACTTGATCTTCTTGATCGTGTTGAAACATTTGAATTTCTTGAAATGTCATTTAGTATCGATAACTCACATTTGATTCAATCATTTCTTGCCTTAGTTGAGCTTCTTTTTTTTTTTTTTTTGTCTGTCGTTTAATCTTTTGCGGTCTGTTCGTTAACAATGTTTACAATACAACATTATATGTTTCCACAGTATGTTTATTAGTATTTGCTATGTGATATTTTGGAAGCCGGTTTTTTTGTAACATTTGTATGAGTTTCTTACTGATTATTTGAATAATGTTTTTTCGTTTCAGTGATTTTATTTTTAATTCTGTTGTTTTCAAAGAATTCGACGCTAATGTCGCTTTATTCATCTTCATTAATGTCAGAATCTGAATCAGTGCAATTGTTTATGACACAGCTAAATTCTTTCATTTTATTTCTAAGAAATGATTATTTCGTATCTCATTTATTCTATTTAGTTTGTATCTCATCCTTTGTCACATTTTCTAATTCCACACTAACCTCATTTTTGTTTTTTTGTTTTTGTTTGTTTTTTATGATGTCTGATTGCACTTTATCTTATATTTAGCTGTATTCTATCTATTTCTGTATTTGAAAGTTGTTATTGTTTTTGTTTTGTTTTTTTTTTTCGCATGATGTCCCTGCGGACATTGGCAAGCAGAGTTGGGTCGAGATAGCGTCTTATTCTACTTTTTGCCACCTGTCTGGTATGTCTGATCCGTGATGTTCTGTTGTAGATTTTCGAGTGCGGTGAAAGTATATGCCATGACTTGTTTATACTCTTCCCTGTTCCATTTTTTCTTTCTTTTTATTAATTAATTTGGCATTAAGCCACCACATCATATGTTAGAATTAATCCGGTTTTGGTGACTCTTATTAGTGGAAGAATTTGTTGCAAAGATTTTTTTGACTGCTTCCTCTCTGAGGAACGCAGCCCTTGTTTATTTAGATGATCCATTGTTACTTTTTGTTTGTAAACATTAAGATTTGTGTTTTTGTTTCTTTTTTGCATTTTATACTTAACCGCCAGGGGGTAATTTTTTTCAAGATACCACCTCTAGGACGACTGTCAACCAAAACTAAAGAACTCATCCTGCTCATGAGACACGACTATTCTCCGCCAGATATCACCCCGGTGTTTCTGGGCTACGGGGAGTTTTATCTATACATTTATTATTATTATTATTATTATTATTATTATTATTATTATTATTAGCTGTTGTATATAATATGTGTCATCAGTCGGTCTTGATAGACCCCATGGATCTGTGCCCCAAAAGTTATGCCTCAGTTGTCGGTGCAGGATCTGTTATGAATGTACAGGTTCACATTGCAGTGACAGTCTCACATAAGTTGCCAGAATTAAGTTGACCATAACATCAGCCTGGCTTAGAGACTCCGGCGCCGGGTTTGTCATCATGATTTACTCCCGGAGCCATTCCTATGATAGCGTATGCCCACAAGTTAGCGGAGGGTTGAATTCAAATTTTTCCTTCTCTTACATGGACTATCCTCCTGAGCTGACGAGTTCTATCTATCTGAATTATTATTATTATTATTATTGTTATTATTATTATTATTATTATTATTATCATCATTATTATTAGAGACAGAACCAAAGAAGTTATGCTGATCTACAAAAATATAAAGCTTAATATGCGCATCACGTGACACTGTGTAACAAGGGTATATAAAGTACATGCCCCAAAGCCAAATGTGCACATCATGCATTCTTTGACAAAATTAATACATAACTTTGCAGGTGGGGCCAGTTAGAACTGAGAAATAACCTCAGGTCGAATAACCCATTCTGTTTACAGAGTCTCTGATCGAGAGTGTCCCCAAGTATATAGATCTAACACGGCTCCCTTAAACTTAAAAACAGTCAGAATCCGTTAATGAACTGATATTCAAAGTGCGACAGTCCCTAGACGACATACTCATCAGGTCATAAGGTAGCCCATAATCCTTATCCTTAATTCGTATATTCTTTACCTACCGACAAGCAAAATAAAAGAGTAAATTTGGTTGACAACCATTCTATGAGAATAAACTTTTAATTCGCAATCGTAGACCTACTTGGGACAATTAAATATTAAATTTTCTTTCAGCAACTTTTATAGCCAATTGGATAGCAATAATCATTGCTTCCCAGAAATGTATGACTGAAGGTATTTTCGAAAAGCTTCAGCAAGCGTAGCAAACCGGAAGAAGATTTAACAAAGTGCAAAAATAAAAATAGAAAAAGATTATATCCTCTCGACCTGTCATAATATTAGGAGATGATGGTTTGTAATGACATCTTTTTTCTTTTTTTCATCATTTCACCCCGAGTAAGTCGGAAATGTTACTAGTCTACAGGGGCTTACAGGGAGTGAAAGTGAAAGAAAGTGTTGAGAATGTGGAGGATCGAAGAAACGGTAAAAGATGAAAATGATTTGGAAAGGTAGAAGATGGCGAGTAACGTTGCATTTAAATTTATGATGATTTTAGTTTTCAGGGAAGTAAGTAAATGAAAGAGAGTTCAAATGAAAGAAAATTCAAAGAGTGGGAAGAGTCAGAAAACAAACTTTTGGAGTGGAAGTGGGGGTTAAATTTAGCTGTTTCAGCAGTAAACGTGTGGAATCTAGTAACACGTTTAAATATTGTGGGGTATCAGAGAAAAAACTCTTCAGAGCTGTTGTAATGAAAATATCTTTGGAGAAAAGACAGAGGGAAGCTACGCCATGTCGGTGAGAAAGTAACTGAAGTCGATATTCCAAGTCAAGATCGACTTAACTACAGATCCTTCTTTAAATTTTGTCAAGAACTTTTAGTTGAAAATCAGGAGTACAAATTCTTTAGAGGATAAAAATTTTCTGGCACGACACATTGAACCATGTTACTTTGCAGTATATGCATGTGTTGATTGAATGTAGTCAATCCGATTCAAGTTAGTTGAAAACATAAATCCAAGAAGGTGCAGTGTTTTGCTCTCCAGGAATCTACTCTCAGCCGTGCTGATGGCAGGCAGAAAAGTTTCTCTATGGTGGTTAAATGAGAACAGTTTTGTTTTGGCGGCGTTAAAATTTAAAAACTATTTCCTGCCCCAGTTAACCACTGATCGTTGGCCCTTTTCAAGATTAGCAGTCAGGATGTGACGGATTTGTTCATGAGACAAGAAGAAATGGTATAATATATTTTTATGATCCACAGAAGTATTTCAGTCAGAAATGTTGACAGTGAAAAGCAAAATTTTGTTTACGTCAAAAGCAGCGGTTTCCAGGTTAAGAAATATAAACAATGACAAACAGAAATATGATTTTGGCTAAAAGCACGAAGATAAGCAGTGACAAACAAAAGTGTGTTTATATTGAATGAATGTAATAGTATTTCTGTGGTCTGACAGAAAAATGATTTACTGTCGAAAACAATGACAAACAAAACTGTATTTGCGTCGGGGCAGTCGTTTTCAATGTTAGAAAATCTAAACAATGGCAGATTAAATGTGATGACGTTAAAGGCTGCGGGTCCAATGGCAATAATCGGCGAAAATGATTAATAGATGAGCCTATCCATAGATTATGCATGCAATTAAGCGGAATTCGGGGAATTTCAGCTGATATAAGAGCAGTTTTGTTTTTCGTTTAAAGACAAAACGAAAGTGGAAAGCAGGAGAAGACAGTCAGAGAAGAAAAGAGAATTCCAGAAAATTCCTGTGTATGTGCGTGATTCACTTTGACTACCTCCTCAGTCCACAACCGCCACCGAAGAAATTAAAAATACAAGGTTATATTTTTAAATTGTTCTTTTGTTTTTGTCGTTTATCCATCATGACGATTGTTGTTCTAGCTGCAAAAGCAGTATATACGATATCCGATTTGATATAAAACAATAGTAGTGTCATCTGCATAGATACCTAGGCGGGGAATGATGACATCGGGGTGATCATTAATGAAAATCAGAAGCAGCATAGGACACGGGGTAGAGTCTTGGGTACACCCGCATTCGTGAGAAAGGATCCGGAAGCGAACCCATTCAAACCCTCATTTCACGATTTATAAAAAAGCAGCAAAGAATTCTGAATTATTTAGACCAATTAGAAATTTATTAACGCAAATAAATCGATATGCTTCTCTCAGCCGGTTTATCATTTGAAAAGACGACTACGAATATTAAACAAGTGTAATAGTTGATATAAGGAGAAGAAGAAATGTTTAGACGATATTAGAGTAACGAAAAGAATTAACGACGATAAGTATAATTCGTCGTTCTTCTTCATTGCCGATAAATCGTGACTGGCGCCATCTTTACTCGAGATGTTTAACAAATATTAGAATTAAACAAAATGCAAATAAGGATAATAGGATAAAAGGGAAATATAAATTTTGTTTAAACAGTTTCATATTAACGATTATTGATGGAACTATCAAGCTGTTGCAGCAGTTTAAACAGACTAATGGCTGTACGAAAGGCTTGGATAAACAATGGTTTCCGAGTTTGACAAGCAGTGGAAAACATGTATAAAGAAAATAAAGATGGATTGACAGGTCAACTGAAATAAAGAAACATACACAAACTCCTTTATATTATTTACTTTGTTCGGACTGTTGTTCTCATATCTGTTGCCATGTTCACGACGTCAGTCTATTATACGCTTCGACCTTCCTCAGGTTATTAAAATTTTGAACTGAAACCCTTATTTCAATCACTGGGGTAGATTTTTCACGTCCCAAGAACCATAGCACTTCTATATATTTTAGTTACCTCAAGGATACATCGATCAGTGGATAAAAGTGTTGGTGGAATCCAGTGACAAAAACTGG
This sequence comes from Ascarosepion bandense, assembly GCA_037127315.1. NCBI lineage: Eukaryota > Metazoa > Mollusca > Cephalopoda > Sepiida > Sepiidae > Ascarosepion > Ascarosepion bandense. Next base: position 5,606,423 of record JBBBDQ010000515.1, read on the forward strand.
TGAGTTCAATACCTGGTTACAGCAGTGATGAACAAGAAATATTAGAGTGTTGAGTTAAAGGGGGATAACTCATGGAACAATAACATTTTACTTTAGTGATCTAATTTAGGATTTCAGTTCAAAATTTTACTCACGTAAAGAAGGTCGGAGTGTACAACGGCTGAAACGCCGTGAATATGACAACAAAGATGAGCACTAGAGTCTGAACAATGTAAATAAAGTAAATAATTATAATACTTTATCTCAAATAAATACACAAAAGTCGTTTTAAGTTTTTATAACACATTTATTCTTTCAGTTCTTTATTAACAATCTTAGTATGATTGTTTGAGGCTTGTGATAATATACAAGAAAGGCATGGCTCTCCACAGATTCTTATCTCTTTAAAGTCATAGTAATATTTGTCTCCTTACTATTTCTCCCAGTCTATGTTCTGCCATCTATTTGCTCAACCTTCTTAGCTGGTTTACTTACTGTTTCCCTGTTTATTTATTTTTAAAGGGAGTTCCACATGTAGGAAGTGCGCAAAAAGAAAATATTCAAGCAGAAGTGGCAGCTAAATTTAGTTATTTTAACAGTAAACGGGTGGGACCTAGATGCCAATATAGTAGCATATATATATATATATATATATATATATATATATGCAGTCGGATCCCCAAAGAAAAAAGCTCATTAGAGCAGTTACCATGAAAATATTTGTAAAAAAAACAGAGGGAAGCCAATCCATGTCGTTGAAATAGAGATGCCTGGTCAGGATCAATTACCTTACAAATCCTACTTTGGATTTTGTCAAGAATCCTCGAGATGTTCAGCAAGAGCTTCAGACACAATATGGTAATTGTACTCAGTGTACGGAACAATGGTAGAACTTAATATGCAACATGGATACTGACGAGAATATTTCTAGTACAACACAATGACCTAGGTTGTAGTTATTGAGTCGATGTAGTCGTTCTATTTCAAGTCATTGGAGAACGTAAGGCAAAAAAAGTGCAATGTGTTGCTTCCCTGGAGTCTCGCGTCAGCTATGCTGATGGGAGGCGAAAGAAATACATTATTCATAAATACATAATCATTGACAATAATTCATAAAGAGGGATCAAATATGAATTAGAATCTTGTGTCCATTTTGCAATGTGTGACCTTGTTATACAAGAGTATCACATTATTCGACTAAGTGAGACCTATATTTCAGGAGACGGTGTGTGTGTTGCGCGAATGATGTAATGACAATTTTGGTACAAATAGAGTCATATCTATATATAAAGCTCTGGGAGTTCCGTCCGTCCTTCCATCTGTCACACTCTAAAACAGCCATATATTGACCGATGAAAACCAAATTTTGAAAAGTGTAAACAGGTAAGAGGGTACAAAGTACAGTTGCTGTTCCTAGGATTCATAGTCAGGACGTTAAAATCATAGGATTCATAGTCAGGACGTTAAAATCATAGGATTCATAGTCAGGACGTTAAAATCATAGGATTCATAGTCAGGACGTTAAAGTTTCATTCATATTTAGGTGAAAAAATTTAAAATTTTATTATGTAACATAAAATATGCTCTCACTATTTTAAAAACGATCTAATGATTTAAATAACAAATAAGTATTTAATAAAAATGCAATATAGTTTTTGCATTTATTTTCTTTATATATATATATATATATATATATGTGTGTGTGTGTGTGTGTGTGTGTGTGTGTGTGTGTGTGTGTGTGTGTGTGTGTGTTATTTTGAAAAGACATTCCTCTAGATAATTTTACACTCATGCATATGTCTCCCAGAACTCTGTCATTGTGCCTACTTTGCTCCTTATTTCCAACAATGACCATCTTGATGTTATCATTTCTCAACACGGTATCTATGCCGATCACATCACTATTTATTTCCTGTCTTAATGACAAGTCTGATAGACTCGATAAGGTCAAACTGGAAGATGATCTCAAAATATCATGAATCTGTTGTTAAGTGGAGTGTTAATTTTAGCGACACCAAAATGAAATTGTCTCTTTTAGCCGTCTGCCATGCTGATGTAAAGCGAAAAAGCATTCTGACCGGCTTTTTCTCCAGGACCTTAAGTCTTAGTGAATTTATAACCTTTTTAGGACTCGAAATAAGTGCTAATCTAAATGTGCAAGGTCGAGTGAGTAGAGTGTATACTGTAGAACAGCCCAGTAAAAATGTACCAATTTTTGCCAAATCAACCTAAAAACACAATGTCTGGTATTGTTCTGGCTGAAGATGAAACATTTTTGAATGAAGGTGACACATTTCTGAATGAAAGCGACACATTTCTGATGAAAGGTGACACATTTCTGATGAAAGGCGACACATTTCTGATGAAAGGCGACACATACTCAACGCTTTAATCGGTCAGAATGAGAAAAGTGTTCGTCTGAATTCCACTTCTGAATCAAGTTGAAGGGAGCTCGTAATGAATAATGTTCTAATTAATCCAACCAAATATACGTCGTAACTTTATTCAGGTGCAAACCGGCTTTTTGTTTTCCCCCAGGACATTTTACACTCCCCATTGTTGGAAGCAATAAATTTTTCATTGCCTGTGGATATGTTTGTTGTTCTTGAGCAGAGAATCGTAGATGGAAGTGCAATCCGATAGTTTTCTGTTAAATCATGTGTAACCAAAACATTATAGCAATTCGCGTATTCAAATGACTTACAACACTCATGAAGAATATCTATATATATGAATATATATTTCGTGTCATGTGACCTTGATTATATTTAATTTTGATTTGTTAATCAACCTTCTGATTCCAGCTAAGCACTTATGAACAAGACTTTCAGCTATGAATTTCAATTGAATTCGTTGCATTCACTTACGCGAAAATAACCTTGGTAATAATATTGATCCGTCTCTTTCCTCCAGTTATGGAGTAAATATCAGAAAAAAATGGGTGCTATAGATTTCGTTGACAACCAGTCAAAATCATCTGTCCAGTCAGCCATGTCTCTTTGTCAAAACGTGTATTACGTATGGCACTTAAGTGATTATCGTTATAAACATCCTTTATCTTTTTTATATTTATACTGTTGGGTTTTGGTTTTTTTTAAGAAACTAAAAGAACATCGATTGAAAATGCATCTTATATATATTTTTTGCCTGTTTAATTTCGACGTATGAGGGCCCAATCGTTCATTTCTTAGAACCAAACAATCAAACTACACGCACATATGATTTTGATTATAGTAACGAAAGCTTGTGCAAAACCAGTAATACTTTTCCAAAGAACCGAATACAGAGAGCTGTTATACATATTATGCAACAACGCCACCAAACGAGTTTTTGAATACAGCGTTGTCCTTCTCGTTTCTAAGTTCAAGACTCGTTGCTAACCAAGTCTACAGCGTCACGTCTACCCTGTCATATACCCATAATTGAAAGGAGAAGAGATGGATTCATATCTTTCCCAAGAGTATTTAAACGTATCTGGATGTAACAAGCTCGGTTTAATACAAATTCAGCTCTCTGATTTCCTCTTTACAATACCACGCATTTACTCCAAAGAATCAGTCAGTTAAGTGCTATGCATGATACATTAGAGATCATATCTCGAAGATTTTCCCACAGTAGTTTACCATTACTTTCTGCGGTAAACCGTATGTGAATACAAGAAATTCGAACTCGGCTCCCCGATTTCTCGTTCCTGGTCGATATCCACCGCACCACAACACAAATCCACTGCAAGAAATAAGAAACATTAATATGTCTAACATGTTTATAGCGAGTTTAGACATTAAATCACAAACATGCCCATCACAAAATGCCTTAACATACGAAGAAATCACCTCATGGAATCCAAGGAAAAGCTTCCCCTTCCTACCAACAAAATTTTAAAGATATGCAAATGAATTACTTACACCTGTTTCTTCTCTTTTAATAACACTTTCTACAAACATAAATTTGGCTTACTATAAGGTTACCTACCAATGATGCTCTCACTTGCCTCTTTTTGGAATTTTTAGAATCCCGCCCATTCAAACACGACATACCTAACAGCTCTTCACACATAGAATACATAGATGACATCCTTTTATTTTATACAACAAATATATATTAAACCTAACGGCGTGAATGGGATTGCTCCCTTTGGGAGCAATTCCTCGACCGGTAAGGACCGACATGGGCAACAGGTGTCACCTGACAGTCATCCGGCGACTGTTAGCTACAACGGCGTAAAGGGGACAGTTTTTCCGAAAATATGTACCTCGCCCGGGAAGGAACGACATGAGTAACAGGTGTCTCTGGACCGTTACCCTGCGACTGTGCGCAGCAGAGAAAAGATCACCTTTGGGACCTGGAACGTCAGGACGTTAAACAACTGCGGACAACTAGAGAATGTCAAGCAGGAAATGAACAGACTAAAAATCAATATTCTGGGAATATGCGAAACCAGATGACCAAATAATGGCGACTTCAACAGCGACAACCATAGGATAATATACGCTGGAGGCAAAATAATGAAAAAGAAGTCGGCATAATACTGGACAAGGAAATGAAGAAATGTGTTTTGGGATACTGCCAGTTCTCCGAAAGAGTTCTCCTGGTCAAACTGAACGGGAGACCGTTCAACATAGCAACTGTAGTCATATATGCATCAGCAACACAAAGCACCGAAGAAGAAATAGAATCGTTTTACTCCACACTAGAGAATGCCAAGGTTCAATATAAAAGTCAAGAAATCAGGATCATCATGAGAGATTTGAGTGCCAAAGTAGGCAAGGAGAGGGAAAGTATGACAACTGGAAACTTTGGTTTAGGAATCCGCAACGAACGAGGAGAAAAATGAATGCAATGGTGCATGGCAAATGACCAGGTAATAACTAACACCTGGTTTCAAGAACACCCACGACGTCTATGGACATGAAGAAGCCCAGGAGGTGACACAAAACACCAGATAGACTACATAACCATTAACAGCAGATTCAGAAATGCAGTGGTTCAAAGCAAAGCCTATCCGGGTGCTGACTGTGGAAGCGACCACGTCCCAGTCATCTGCAAATTAAAAGTGAAACTCCGGAGATTAAAGAAGCCTAATGGAGCACCAAAACTGATATACAATGCACTTGTGGATGACCTCAAACTATAGAAAGAATACACTAAGAGCGTTAAAACCACATACGAAGAACAAACTAGGAAAGGAAACCCAAATGGGATTCGCTAAAGGAAGCAATACTGACATCAGCAAACAACATTGCCCCAAAAAGAAATAGGCGCAGAAAGAAAAACTAGTGGATGACGGAAGAGATTCTGGAAATGATGCAAAGGAGACAGAAAATGATATCAAGACATGGAATTGAATACAGGGAACTACACAAGGAAATAAGAAGAAAATGTAGACAGGCTAAAGAGAACTGGCTCAATGATAAATGTGCAGAAGTAGAGAGATTGAGCAGGAATAATAAGCAGACATACATAAGGAAATAAAAGAACTGACAGGAAAAAACCCTGCTCTTCAACAGGATGTCTAAAATCTAAGGATGAAACAATCATTTTGGAGAAAGAGGAAATACTCCAACGATGGGAAGATTACATAAAAGATCTTTTCCACGACAAGAGAGAACAACCAATAATACGCAAAGATGAAGATGAACCGGAAATATTAAAGTCTGAAGTGGAATCTGCAGTAGCCAAACTGAATCAAAACAAAGTAGCGGGAACAGACGGCACAGTCCTAGAGCTGCTGATAGCCCTGGAAGAATTTGGTATAGAAAACATTACTGAAATAATAAATGAAATTTATAATAGTGGGGTTATACCAGATGATCTTAGCAAGTCTATCTTCGTAGCACTGCCTAAGAAGCCAGGAACAAATGAGTGCGAACTCCATAGAACCATCAGTTTAATGAGCCATATAACAAAACTGATCGTCCGAATCCTGATGAACAGAGAGAGAAGCAGAATCAGGCCAGAGATAGGTCATGAACAGTGTGGTTCCGTTAAAGACACAGGAACAAGGAATGCCATATTTACGATTAGGATGCTCTCCGAAAGGTCAATACAAATGAAGAAGGATTTATACCTGTGCTTCATTGATTATGCGAAGGCGTTTGACAAAATACGCCACAAAGAACTGATGGAGATGCTCGGCAGCCTATACATATTTGGAAAAGACTTGAGAGTAATAAAGAATTTTTACTGGCAGCAATCCGCTTGCATACGGACAGGTAATGAATTGAGTAGATATACAAAGATAGAAAGTGGCGTAAGACAAAGATGTGTCTTTTCACCGGATCTGTTCAACTTGTACAGCGAGAATATTTTGAAGACCCTAGAAGTTATGCCTGGATTCGTAATCGGAGGCCACAATATAAACAACCTAAGGTACGCAGATGATACAGTGCTGATAACAGACACTGAAAGAAAACTACAAGACCTCTTACAGAAGGTAGCAGAAGAAAGTAACAAGAAAGGACTAGAAATAAACTGCACGAAAACTGAATGCATGGTCATCAGTAAAAACGGCAGCCCAAAAGGATAAATACAGGTCGGGAATACCAGAATCAAGCAGGTACAAAAATTTACATACCTGGGAAGTGTTATAACAGAAGTTGGAAAGTGCGACACAGAGATCCGAAAACGAATTGGCATGTCGAAGGAAGCATTCCAGAAGTTGAGTGAAGTATTAAGAAACAGGACAATTTCGCTAGAATCAAAGAAGAGAGTACTGGATTTCTATGTGTTGTCAGTTCTTCAATATGGCAGTGAATGCTGGACAATATCATCAAAGATGAAGGACAAACTTGAAACAACTGATATGTTGTTCTACGGAAGGATACTGCGAATATCATTGATCGAGCATGTGAGCAATGATGAGGTCTTGGAAATGATGGAAACAAAAAAGAAATTAATACTGACCATCAGGAAGAGACAGCTGAAGTTCCTGGAACACGCAATGAGGAAGGAAGGCTTGGAGAACCTGATACTAACAGGCCAGATAGAAGGAAAAAGAGACAGGGGAAAGCAATGGACAACATATTTGAAGGACCTAATCAGGTGGATGATGGAACGAGGGTTGCATGGTGTAATAGAAGAAGGCGTGCTAAAAGCCACCAAAGATAGGGAAAACTGGAAGGCCATGATAGCCTATGTCCTGAAGGGACAAGGCACATAGAAAAAATAGTAGCCTACTATATAATGAAACTAAATATGGTTGAACCCAGTATTAAATTCATATATATATATATATATATATATATATTTAAAATTCCGCGTTCATAAAAAATCTCTGCTACGTGGGCGTTTTCAAAAAACGATAAAATCAGTTATTTATAAATTGCCTGAAGACACCGATAGGTGGAAATCTGGGTTGCATAATAAAAGATTTACATATGAAAAATATTCAAAAATTCTGCAATATAATTGTGTTGAACACTTTTTAATGCAACCATCTACTGGTCTAATTTAATTATGACGAAATACTAAATAATTATATATATATATATATATATATATATATATATATATATATATATATATATATATATATGGAAATACCATGCACATAATGGTAAGACATTAGTAGCAATGGTATCTTTATCTATCTAATGCCTTACCATTATGCGGACGGTGTTTCTGCTGCATCCCGTATGTTATGTATTGGGTAACATGAGATAAATAAATAAAATAAAAAATATAAATAAAAAAATATAAATATAAATAAATAAATTACTTTTGGTTACGGGATATTTCGAGAAAAATCTAACCTTTCCCATAAGATTATGGATGATTCTAGAAGCATCTCGAGCCGGCAGCGGAAGTGTTCCCTTGCAAAAAAAAAGAACGTGACATAAAAGGAAGACCTATGGGAGAGAGGACCAGGAGAAGCGTCTGCGAGTCTTACGCCTTATATCTGGACGCATTTCTTACCCTCTCATTTTCTCTTTTTTCCTACATCTGAAAATAAAAGAAAAAACAGCACACACATAGAGCCACGAACTGTCTGTTCGGTCCGCCATAAAAATCAGACGATGAACATTAATATATATATATATATATATATATATATATATATATATATATATATGAAAACTTATGAAATAAATTAATTAATAAATATTAATATTATTAACGAATGTTGTTCAACCTTCTAAACTTTTAAATGTGGGGAGTTTGTTTATGTTTGGCATAATTATATGTATTATATGTATATAATTATACAAATATACTTTTAAGGTATGCTATATTTATGGAGAGAAATGTTCAATATCAGATAGAGAAGAGATGTAAATATAAACGTGGAGAGGCCTGAAAGTTGCGTCCAACCATGAAATTGAGCGTCGTCACTGGAAACTACGCAAACTTAAGGAATCAGCGCATATGCTAGGCTACAAAAATCTCCTAAGCCAACCAAGTAGAGAAATGAATACAACATGGGAACTAGTAATACGGAATGCTAGAGAAAATCATTATCGTCAAAGATTGCAATATGAGCTCCGGTTAAAAATGGTTATGAGTCATTAAGTTTATAAGTCCCAGAATTTTCCACATTGTTGTTCTCAAAGACTCATGGCCCAGTTGATATAGACGTTGATTAGTCCCAGCGAGTTATGTCAAGTAGAAACGTTAGTCCAAGAAAGTACCATGTGGATGGTGGAGCGGGATTTGAGAGAGATAACAATAAGAAAAGTATTAAGAGTAACAAGGTATACGGGGAAGTGAAAATCCATGATTGCCGAAGTCCTGAAAAGAAACGGCAAATAAAGAAGTGTATATTTATTTCTTTTATGTGCGTTGTGCTACAGTGGATATCGGCTAGGAACGAGAATCCGGGGAGCCGATTTCGAATTCCAGTTGAATCCATTGTATTCACTTAGGCGCAAATACCCTTGGGAAAGGTATTAATCCGACTCTTCCTTCCAGTTATGGGTTAAATAGCAGGACAGATTGGGTTCTATAGCCTTGGTCGGCAACCAGTCTACCGCAGAAAGCAATGACAACCTACTGCGGGATAATCTTCTGCCCAGTCAGTCATGTCTCTTTCGAGACATGATCGCCCAAGCGTGTATCACGTATGGCACTTAACTGACTGATACTTATTTCAACTGTTAATATTAAGTGTAAGTAGTATTTATGTATCTGGTGTAGATCATTTCTTTTCATATTCTTCTCTTGTCTCGCTATCGTGAATTTTTGTCATTCACATTCAAAATGCTGAGATAACCTTGAATATAACAATAATATCCGACTAATTCTCTTTGACGGTTTATTTATTTATTGACCAGGAAGGCATCTGGTACAGAATTACTGGCCATGATCGCGTTAGTTTCCTGCAACAGTATAATTAAAGGTGCGTTTTCGGCAAAATATCTCTCACTGCCGCCATTAATAAAGAAATAATATAAAAAGAAATGAAAATATTATATCGATTGAAACAAGCTCGCAGAAAGAAAGATTATTTTAATGGTGGAAGAATGAAACGTAACCAAGTTCGCTAGAAAGGACAAAAAATTAACAAATGTATCAGGTTGAGTCATAAATGTTTTCCATTCACATTTATCAAGCTATTCATAAAATAATAAAGTGCTTAAGTTCATAAAGTCTACATACAAAATTCATTGGAACAATTACCATGAAAGTATTTATAGAGAAGCCTCATTAGTGCGGTGGAAAAGCGACTGAAGGATAGATGCCAGGTCACAACCAATAACACTGCAGATTCTTCTTTGGATTATATGTAAATCGATAGAATGAGCACCAGACCAGATGTGTCAGCACTATTCAAAGCAAGAACGAATGACAGACTTTTAGATTCTGGCGAGAAAAATTGTCACAAGAAACCAACATTTTTATTGTGTATCTTGAATGCTAACCTAAAATCTGATTCATTATAATCTTTCCACTTCATGTCAGCTGAAAACCCAATTATCCTATTTATGCTACGTGTCTTTTAATAAAAAAAAAACAGCGCTCCTGTTTTCCTCAAAAAGCCAGTGAACTGATAATGATGTAGTGGGGTGGGGGCTTTGCTGATGACATGAATATTCATAGTTCATGTAAGAATGATCTTTAACCAAAAAGCAACATTCCCTAATATTCAAAGAAATATTACTGACAATAAATCTTTTCGAAATAGAATCTGTGATCCAGAATTGGAATGAAAACAATGATGGTACATACCGTGAAGCTCTCGTAAAAATTCAAAATATGGCATTAACAAGATCTAAACATTTAAAATAGCTCGTTGTGTGGATCAGTTTTAGCCAATTTTGTGCAGGAGACAAAATAAATAAATATAAGATAAGCGGCATCATACATGATTTTTTAACATCACAAAATGCTGCAACACAAAAAATATTATTAACCAAATAACTCGATTCATATTCGAAAACAGCTTAGTCGTGTCGAGACTCATATGAATGTCAAGTATAGCATCGGACTGTTACCGAGTCAAGAATGCAAATTATTTCGACTTAGAAAAACATCCCATTTATCTTCGAACCGGGGTTGCATCAATTTTAACGGAACACGTAATAAAAAGAAAGGAAGAGAATGTGAATGGATATGATTCCAGGTTCACACACTCAAAATGTCATCTTCGGATAAAATCGCACCAGTATCAGTGACAAACAACGAAAACATTTTTAAAGATTTTGAGCAGAATCGTTTTATTCCCATAAAAAAGAACAAAACGAAAGAATGAAATCATATTCACACATATATATAAAGAAACAGATTGCCGAAAAAACATTCAAAAGCAGATATAAAAAAAGGCAGGAAAAGATTTTGGTAGTGTGGTGTGTATGCGGTATGTGAAATTATTCATGTGGGTCAGGGTGAAATGAAAAGAACTTAACTTGCTTCAGGGAAATAAGATATATTTTCTTTTGTGTGTGTGTGTGTGTGTGTGTGTGTGTGTGTGTGTGTGTGTGTGTGTGTGTGTGTGTGTGTTCTTTTACCACTCTTCTTGTTTTCTCCGTACCCAAACGTTCGTATTCGGACTAACAGTCGTCGGCCGATTAGTTCATAGCCTTTAGGCGGATCAGGACATTTAATTAACCAGACGATTCATAGATACGACTATGATACAAGCGTCTGAATGGTGGACATCTCACTCTCGTGTCCACTATACTTGACAAACTTCCATCCGTTCCAGTGTCCGGGCATTTTCTTTCACTGCAGGGACTAATTGCTTTTGTGTGAAAATCACGCTGATTTTTCAGTTCATTTTTCAGTTTCAGTTCCTTATTCAGTTCCTTCCACTTTGAATATGCCTTATCGACGACACCACTCCAAATGTGACAAGTGTGTGTCGTAGAAAAAAAAATTTACCCGCCTTTTTTTGCAAATGATGCCACGTGACACGCGCATGTCATAAAAAGGACTTCAGTTCATACCGTGAAGAGAAGAATGAGTGGGGTAAGTGAAAGACAGAGTGGAGCAAGTAAGATATACAGAGTAGTAGTTAGCTTAGTAAAACGTATCTCCCCTACTCTTTTATGTCAACAGATTGGGGAAGGGTACAGTCAAGGAACAGTTGTAGCACACTACTACGATACTGTAAGATAACTCATTGAAAAATATCTACACTACCGTTTTCTCATGTTTTAACAATGGCTTTAAACTTGGTGGATTCATTCAATCAACTAAATCCTAAAGAAAAGAATACTTAAACAAGCTGGCGCTCAATCACAAACTACACCACTTGAAGACTTCCAACGGAAGCAACAACTAATTTGTTTTGCCTATTCTCGAGCACACACGTCTACCAGCTTGGACAGAAAATCGCATTTACAGACGCCACAGTCCATCTGTTATGATTATACTGTAACCATGTTGATCAGTTGGTTTCAATTTCTGGGGAGAATCACATAATCTGGCCTCATCAGTCTTTTGATTTCTTGTGAATTCGTAACAGCACAACCATCGAACGGTTCTGGTTAATCATTTTCAATCACAAGCTTTTCAGGCACTTCCAAAAGGTATCGCCCGCAAGAATCGACTCCCCAGCTCGATATTATCAATAAGGCATCTCCTTAAAAAGATGAAGTTCATGGTCAGAAAACAAACCTTCTACCCACTCTTCCATAGGGAGCATGATGCTATCATGACAATATAAATTTTTCACACTAGCAACGCTAGGAGGAAGATTTCAACATGAGTAAAGCTTTATCCCCTTTTTGTTCCTGTTTAGGATTGTGCTTCCGGTTTCAGTTGCTTCTAAAGTCAATTTCAACTCTCTACTTCTAACAACTCCTAAATTCTGAATTTTTATGTTGTTTTTTTTCTTCAATAGTATGTAAGTTCGCTCATCGCCCAGTTCACACACCGCATCCAATGCTATAGAATTTAGCCTGTCCTGCTATTTAACCCATAAATGGAAGAGGAAGCGATGGATTAATACTTTTTCTAAAGGTATATGCGCGTAAGTGAATGCAACTAATTCAACTGAAATTCGAACTCAGCTCTCCGATTTCTCGGTCCAGTGCACCACAATGCACAACCATGCACTCAATTTGAAAGTTGGGGTTTCGCATGATAAACAATGAAAAAAGATATTTTTTCCAAACCGTTACCTTATTTTGAGGAGTTGAATTTAACGATTAAGTTTAGTTAAAAATCGTAGCGTTGGTATTTCATTCCGGTTATAGGTGAAAGCCTTACAAAATTTATAATTTACTGAAGCTTTACAAATTGTTAATGGGTAAGATGAAAAGCACAAGAAAATTATTACTAAATCATTGCGTCATCAAAAAAGATTTTCGTTTATCTCAAAGGAAAATTATACAGAATAATTTAACAACATTATGATGTAATATGTTATACAGTGCAGTAGTTTTAATGTGATTTTCAACAAACAATGCAAATTTAAAACATCTTGTCTTATAACGTGTTCCCAACAATATTATGGGTTGGTTTATATATACTTTTATCTTTTTCCTGTTTTTGTTAAGTATGATCTAGTAAATCTTATTCATTAAGTAGGGTTTTTTTGTAACCGTTTACAATGTTAGCATAATTTTTACATATAGAATACGGTAAAGAAATACATATTTTGCATGTGGGAATTTATAAGAATTTTGGCTTTAATATATTGTATATTCAATGTATCTTATACAAAAGGTAACTTTATTTGGATTTATTCTAGAAATAATAAACTTTTGAAATCTGTAAGTGAAAATCTGCGGAAATTGCTTATTTCTTATATTTAAAACTAATAACTCAAAAAGTGTTATGCATTTTTGGCGTCGGTTCTTCCCACGTCAAACCTCAGCTTTCACACTAAGTGTAATGTTGATTTTCACAAGGTGAAAATGAGAAAAAAGATGACTGCCAAAAGTTTCCTCACAGGAACGGTTAATCTCACCATTATTGGTTACCATTGTTTATCTTGAACTGCAAGTATAAATTAAATGAATATGTAGCTATAGACACAGTTGAAAACATTTCAAAATTAAATAACCCAACATGAGTTGATATGCCGAAAACTCCACTAACCTAACCCAAATAAAAAAAAATAAAACCAATTCGATCCAAATATGAACCAAAGAACGCAAAAATTTTATAAGAAATAGTCTATCAAAGTATTCTTTGTGATTTTCTTTGGGCATGATATCAACATCGTTCAAATGAAACGGATGCTGAAACCTATCCAAGTACATCAGACCTGTTTAGAGATTTGTAACACCAAAAGTAGTCGTTCGAATCTATAAAAAGTAAAATTTCAAAGACAGTCCCCCTTTGAAAAATTATCATAAAAATAATTCTCCTGCGCTTTTTCATATTCCAGTTGCATTCTGATTGCATTCACTTTCGCGCAAATACCTTGATATGAAAGTATGCATCAATCTCTTCTCCCTCCAGTTGAGTAGCTGGACAGATTGGGTTCTATAGCGTGTTTTACCTATCTAAACAGAAATTATTTAGTTTATCTTATGCAATATCTGTTCTCCTATGTGGCAGTGAATTCTGGAAAATCTTCTTAAAGATAAAAAAGACTTGAAGCAACAGAAATGTGATTCTACAGAAAGATGCGTAGAATACCATGTACCGGTCAAGTGAGCAACGACGAGGTTTAAGGGATAAATGAGACAAAAAAGAAACTTATACATCAGAAAAAGACAATGGAAGCTTCTGAAGCACGTAATAAGAAAAACAGGCTGGTAAAATGTGATACTCATAAGGCATATTGAGAGAAAGCGGAACAATGTGATACCGATTAAAATGCCGAAAAGAACAATAAAACTAAAAATGAATAAAAGTAAAGAATGAATAAGTAAAAAGAACAAACAGGGAAAAAATAGGCTAACAAACCGATTTGAAAAAAAAGGAAAAATAAAACTATAGCAAAAAGGAAAAACCAAAAGAAAAATTATAAGGAAAGTTATTGCAATTCAAATTAAGAAATAAACACGAGACAAATATAAAGAAGAACATAAAATGACGACATAAAACATAAAAAAACAAAAAGAAATAAAAAAGTAGAACAAGGAAGAAAAAGAAAAAGAGAAAGAAAACAAAGACTGTAGCTAAATATAGAAAGTAGAAAGAAAGAAAAAAAGAAAAAATTTCCGTATGAAAAAATCAAATCTATATTTTACAAATAGTACGTATGCCAATACTTCTCAGTCTGCTGCAAGACTTCCGACATAGCACCATAACAAATATTTACTTGAACTGCTTGATTTATTTGCGAAAGATATTAAAAGTAATTCAGAATAGGTCCGCAGGGATACGGTGTGTCGAAAGACGTTTTCTACTTTGAATTTATTTCCTACTGATTCTTTTCAATAAATATTATGGGACGATGCATGCCTGCAAAAACCGATGTGTCAAAAGATGTCTTTCCATTGACACCACTATTATCATTTTAACTACCTTCATTCCTCATCAATGTTTAGTGTTTTAAAAACAATGATTAGAATTATAAAAAACCTAAACATATAATGAAAGTGAATTTATACATTTTCTTTGTTCTTCAGAATTTACAAAAAAACATTAATCACTATAAATTTATGAAATTATTTTATGTCCAAGAATAATTCTATATTTACATAATTCTAAAAACTAATACATTTAAAACTAACGCAATGCAATATTTATTATTCATCAATGCATAAAGAAATAAATATGAAAACAATTTTTACTTAAAAATATTAAAGACATTTACTAAATGATAAAAGTATGTGTACCAACTGTAAGGAAATCTTTATTACTTACCATTTTAAGTTCCTGTTATTTGGCAACCATTCCAATAAACAATCCAATAAATAAAAAAGGTTTACTATTTTTCTTGTCAATTCTCAAGAACAAATAAAACTTATAAATTCACGTTCATATGTTTCAGTATTTTTTAATTATAACTATTGCTTTTTAAAACAATAAACATTGCCGAGAAGTGAGTGTAGATAAGGAATAGTGGTGTCATGTTGTTGTTGTTGTTATTGCTGTTTTTTTGTTTGTTTGTTTTTTTATTTTGCGAGTACGGAGGTTAAAAATTGTTCCATAATATTTATTGGAAAGAATCAAATAGAAAATGAATTGACCAGGTACGCGATATTTAAAGATAAGTACGTGAATAATCAGTCAGTTAAGTGCCATACATGAAACACGCTTGGGCGATCATGTCTCTTTCGAGACATGACTGACTGGGCAGAAGATTATCCCGCAGTAGGTTGCCATTGCTTTCTGCGGTAGACTGGTTGTCGACCAAGGCTATAGAACCCAACCTGTCCTGTTATTTAACCCATAATTGGATGTGCGTTGTGATACAGTGGATATCGGCTCGGAACGAGAAACCGGGGAGCCGAGTTCAAATTCCAGTTGAATCCATTTTATTCATTTACGCGCAAATACCCTTGGGAAAGGTATTAATCCGACTCTTCCTTCCAGTTATGGGTTAAATAGCAGGACAGATTGGGTTCTATAGCCTTGGTCGGCAACCAGTCTACCGCAGAATGCAATGGCAACCTACTGCGGGATAATCTTCTGCCCAGTCAGTCATGTCTCTTTCGAGACATGATCGCCCAAGCGTGTATCACGTATGGCACTTAACTGACTGATGTGAATAATGCGTATTCTAGCCGGAGTTATTTATAGAGAGGTGACCCTAATATATTTAGAATTCTGCAATGATTTATTATAAATTGACACAATCTTAACAACACAATATAAGCAGATAACGCCGGATTGTTGGAAGACACAGAAGAAAACTGCGGAAACTCTTAAACAATAGAGTACATTCCCAGTACATTGATTTGGCTTCTAATTTTTCGGGAATCTTGGTTTCTCAGAAACCAATTCCTCTTTGTTAGTTGTTTAGTGTTCTCCCTTCCATCTGACATTCCCAGGTGGTTACTCATAAAAAATGACCAGGCTCGACGTTGCTTAATTTCGGTGCTGTGTCCGTAAGCCTCCTCTTGCAGAGAAAATAATCGGTAAATAGTATAGGTTTGAAGTGGAATTTATAAGAAACCAGAAATCCAATCCTAAACAGAAAACTTCAAGAAAATCATGTTTATAATTATATACCAGCAAAGAATATTTTTCTTAAAAGGTTACATCTTCGTACCGTATTTAATTTATGCAGTGAGGCAATCCTACTAGGAGTCCTATCAGGATTTATTATAAGCAGACATAATCTTAATAATATAAGATATGCTGATAGTACCAGCTTGATAGCAGGCATAAAATAAAAACGATACTTACTTCCTAGACAAAACAGTAAGGAAAGTCCATTTCTGTCCAGGTAAGGTTTTCCCAAAGGTGGATTATAATGATTATAAAGTGGATTATAAATGATTATAACGAACCCTAATGAAATTCGAAACTCGGCTCTCCCATTTACAATTTCGAATCGTTATTTATTACACCACTCGAACACCCAAGCTTACAGCATCTCGTATTCTCAAGTGGTGGCTCATCTAGGTATTGACCAAGTCCAAAGTGGCTTAACTATTTTTTGATCATTTCAACCCAAGCAAGGCAGGACCGTCACTAGGCACATGGGGTTATAGTGATAGAGAAAAAGAGTACAGGCAATATTGAAGAAAGGATAAAAGATGAACGGGATTTTAAGAAGATAAAAAAGGGTAATTAACGTTGCGTTTAAATTTTTGGAGATTATAAGGGAACAAGTAAACGGAAGGGAGTTCCACAAACTGGAAGTGCGAGAAAAGAAACTGTGTAGAAGAGGCGGTTACATTTAATTATTTCTGCAGTAAATGAGTGATAGCTACATGTCAATCTAGTAGCATGTCTGAATTCATATAGTCGGGATAGCAAGGAAAAAAGCTTGTCAGAGAAATTGCTATTAAAATATTTATAGAAAAGATAGAGGGAAGCCACGTCACGTCGGTGAGAAAGTGACGGATGTCGAGATGCCAAGTCAGGATCGTTTCCATTGCAGATCCTTCTTTGGATTTTGTCAAGAACCTTAAGATGAATAGCAGGATCACCTAGCCAGGTATAGCAAAGGTATTCAATGCACGGACGTGGCCGTGTGGTTCTACAGAAAGCTGCTGAGAATACAGAGCATGTGAGAAATGAGGAAGGGAAGCATATACTAGGAATTAGAATAAATTGAAGATTTTTAAATATATAATGAGGAATGATGATTTGGAGAATTTGACACACGCGAGGCATACGGAAAACTAGTGTGGTAGAAGGAACCAGGGAGTACCCCACTTGACAAGCTTGTGTAAATGGATGATTAAATAGGAACTGAGGGTACTACTAAGGAAACAAACGAAAGATAGGATGCTGTGGTGGTCAATCACCGCTGACATACTGAAATGACACGGAATAAAAACGATTGGTATTGGCTGGGAATGATAAATTGGACAGCCGAGTTCAAATTTTGGTTAAATTAGTTGCATTCACTTACGCGCAAATAGTCTTAGGAAAGTTATGAATCCATTCTTTTCCCTCTACACCTATGGGTAAAATCGCAGAACAGATTGAATTCAACTTACTGCGGGAAAATCTTCTGCCTAGCCAGTCATGGATCGAATGAGACATGATCATCCAAGCATGTATGACGTATGGCACTTAAATGACTGATTGATAGTCATTGAACAATATTTGCTGAATATATATATATATATATATATAGTATTCTTTCAAATAGACTGTATCTCAGATTTGATTTTTTTAATCGTCAGTTAATCAATAATTGACTCTATTCAAGAAAGTTCACTCATGCGATGAGAATAATCTGACAATGTAAGCGTTCCAGATTATATTGGATCAAAATCAAATTTATCGAAGATTTGAGGAATTATTATACAGTCGATCACCTATCATGCTATTTTCTTTACCAATTATTATTTTCATCAGTCAGAGTTTTCATTCAACTAATATACGAAATATTTTGATCAGTTGATAAATAAATCAACAAAGAATTGATGAAAAGCCTCTTCATTGATAACTTGAGTTCGTTTGAAATGGAATCTTAATTCGTTCAACAACTCGAATTAATAAGTAATCGCTCGACCAAAGATAGGATAAAAAAGTTTGCTCCAAGCGATCTTCATTTCAATCACAGAGTCAAGACTTTTGTCTTCAATTTAAAAGACAACAGAATTTCCTCAGTAAGTAATAACATATAGCTTAATAAATAAACATGTAACTTCATAAATAACGTAGGCAAATCAATACTTTATCGTCAACTCGGCATGAAATATACAGAATACACACACACACACACACACACACACACACACACACACACACGCACACGCACACGCACACACACATATATAATATACTTAGGAAGCAAACTTTATTTCAAGCATCTTTCATTAAATACGACTGACAAGGAGGATTTCATTAATGTTTTATTAAGTTTTTCCGGCATCAGTTTTTCGTCTTCTACGTGTTAAAGAGTATAAAAGGAAATGGCTATAGAAGTAGCCAAAAGCTCTTGGAACGATAAAAATTAAGGACAATTTGTATGTTCCTTAACTCCAACAAGTAAAGAACAAATAGGAAAAAGTGTCTTTGATTTAAGATGTTTTACTTTAATAAGTTTCTTCAGAGACTTAACACTAATGATCTAATTTTTTTTAATTTTTAAAAAATCCCAAGAGACAGTATGTTAATTGAGGTTTGATTTCTTTGGCCAGATACGTGTCACGTGTAATAAAGCAACAGATGACCATTTTAAATGTAGGAAAAACCTGTGGCTGCTTCGTGTAATAAAATTCATAAATGCTACTTTTAAATATAAATGTATGTATGCAAAAAAGAATATGTATAGATTGAATAAACAGTTCAGTTTGAAATTTCTTTAAGTTTTAGTGTGTGGGAAATAATATTTTTTTTCACCCACTCCCTTCAAATTTGAAGGAAAAATAAGAAGGAAAGGAATTCGCGAGATTATGTAAAATTATCTTTAAAAACCTTACTCTCACAGAAATTGACCGGCAAGCCGAGAAAAATGAAAAGAATTTACGAGCTATGCGAAATTGTTTTTGGACCAATGAAATACTTTCCTTCACAGAAATTAGCTGGTTAACTAAGAAGTGCTAGGAAAATAAAATCAAGCCTTTTCAAAATTCTTTTTTATATAAAAATGGGGAGAAAAATTAAATTAATGAGAGAAGTCATGTGAATGGTTTCGTTTCAGTATCTCGCGACTAGCGTTAAAGTTCTCGCCAATGTAAAATTATTCTCCAATTATATTATCGGCCTCTAACCAAGCAGGTGTCATTTCAAGTAATCGTCTCTCAACAATCAAGAAAGCTATCTCTCAATATTTCAAACTATCTCTCTTTGCTTACTTTTGAACGTATGCAAATCATATATCAGTTTAAGGAACAATGAACTCTCTTAAATATTTTTAGTATTATTTTGTGTCAGATCATTTAATCTGTTGTATAAATGTTTGCTCTTCATTAAAATGCGGTAAAGCTACAGACTTGAAGAATTGCGATTTATTTTCCTGGAAAGAGCTACTGGCACAACTTAAATCGTGTAAATTTGTTAATACATTCCTTATCTTTTTTTTTAAGTACCAGTTTGTTTTCTTGTCATTATCATCTTTCATTAATCTTTTTATCATGGGTAAAAAGCAGAATCAGGCCAGAGATAGGACAAGAACAATGTAGTTTCGTTAAAGACACGGGAACAAGGAATGCAATATTTATGATTAGGATACTCTCCGAAAGGGCAATATAAATGAAGACTTATATCTGTGCTTCATTGATTATGCGAAGGCGTTTGACAAAATACGCCACAACGAACTAATAGAGATGCTCGGTAGCCTGGACATATTTGGAAAAGACTTGAGAGTAATAAAGAATTTTTACTGGCAGCAATCCGCTTGCATACGGACAGGTAATGAATTGAGTAGATATACAAAGATAGAAAGGAGCGTAAGACAAAGATGTGTCTTTTCACCGGATCTGTTCAACTTGTACAGCAAGAATATTTTGAAGACCCTAGAAGTTATGCCTGGATTCGTAATCGGAGGCAATAATTTAAACAACATAAGCTACGCAGTTGATACAGTGCTGATAGCAGACACAGAAAGAAAACTACAAGACCACTTACAGAAGGTAGCAGGAGAAAGTAACAAGAAAGGACTAGAAATAAACTGCACGAAAACTGAATGCATGGTCATCAGTAAAAACGGCAGCCCAAAAGGATAAATACAGGTCGGGGATACCAGAATCAAGCAGGTACAAAAATTTACATACCTGGGAAGTGTTTTAACAGAAGATGGAAAGTGCGACACAGAGATCCGAAAGCGAATTGGCATGTCGAAGGAAGCATTCCAGAAGTTGAGTAAAGTATTAAGAAACAGAACAATTTCGCTAGAAACTAGGAAGAGAGTACTGGATTGCTACGTGCTGTCCGTCCTTCAATATGGCAGTGAATGCTGGATAATACTATCAAAGATGAAGGAAAAACTTGAAGCAACTGAAATGTGGTTCTACAGAAAGATGCTGCGAATATCATGGATCGAACATGTGAGCAATGATGAGGTCTTGGAAATGATGGAAACAAAACGGAAATTAATACTGACCATCAGGAAGAGACAGGTGAAGTTCCTGGGACACGCAATGAGGAAGGAGAGCTTGGAGAATCTGATGCTAACAGGCCAAATAGAAGGAAAAAGAGACAGGCGAAAGCAACGGATAACATATTTGAAGGACCAAATCAGGTGGATGACAGAACGTGGATTGCACGGTGTAACAAGAGAAAGCGTTCTCAGAGCCACCAGGGATAGGGAAACGTGGAAAGCCATGATCGCCTACGTCCTGAAGGGACAGGGCACATAGAAGAAGAAGAAATCAACAGTTCGTTCTAGCTCCAAAATTTTAAAGTCACTATAACCTAAAGAAGGCTGGAGGGCGCAACTACCGAAACTTTGCTATAATAACAATAAAGATAAGGACATTAGTCCGACTGTAAATAATGTAAGTAATAAATTTAAAATAAAATTTCCATAATTCAGTCATTTACAAAGCATAATCCATTTTTATGGAAATGGAATTGAACACAAAAGTTAAGCAGTGGCTGAATTGCTTTAAAAAAATTTTAAATACTCTATCGTAATTTATTTGAATCAGTCAAAATTGATAGTCCGCCATCAAACACTTGAATTTTCTTAGAAAAATATATAGATGGTTAGCTTTTAGTCGTTTTCTTTATTCACAATTAACCATATAAATAAACAACTTTTACATTTGAATTCTTAGTTATCCCAAAATGCAAGAGTCGACATGCATATCAGCTGGATGTGCGTAAAAAGTGTTAAACTGTCACGATGTTTAATGGCGAATTTGATAGTTTTGTAGTAGTTTACTGGTGGAAAGGCATTTTAGGCAATGAGATTTTTGTTATAAAGTGTTTGATATCAAGATAAATGTAGAACGTTAATAGAATTATTGTGAAGATTGCTCAGTGTTATTTTACTCACGCATACTTCAAAGTTTCGTGGAGGCATTATTGTAATGTCATCACTTTTCAGGTTTATCAGAAAAAGCAAAAAAACAATAAAAAGTGAAAACAATGCCTTCACGAAATTATCCAAGGCAACATTCCTCTTTTTATACCTTAAAATGTTCAACTCTTTCTGAGTCTAAGTCTAGGCTTCCCTTTCTCATTGTTCACGTGCTTTGTATACTCAGCATCCTTTCCGTGCATTGAATACTGTTGCCATATCTGGTCGAGTGCAATCCACGTTTTTGGAATACATTTCTGATTCCAGAGATGTGAGTTATGGTGCAGTGGATATCAGCTCGGAACGAGAAATTAGAGAGCGAGTTCGAGGAAGAGGATGCGGGAGGATTTTGTTAAAGATCTTTTCCCAGTTATGAATGTTTATGTCATCAGCATAGCTCCCTTCATCCTTTGTACATTTGTCTCGGGGTGGGGGGGAGGGGGCAGAAATGCCAGTTTCTATTTGTAGTTTAATTTTGGGTATTGTATGGAATGTTTGAGGTGCATGGTTATTGGCTCGGAATATGAAATCGAAGAGCCGAGTTCGAATTTCAGTTGAATTCGTTACAGTAACAAACGCGCAAATACACTTGGGAAAGTTATTAATCCGTCTCTTTTTCCTTCAGTTATGGTTTAAATAGCAAGACAGATTGAGTTTTATAGCCCTGGTTGGCAACCAGTCTACCGCAGAAAGAAATGGCAACCTAGTGCTGAGAAATCTTCTGCTTATTCAGTCATGCCTCTTTCAAGACATGATTGCTTAAGCGTGTATTACGTATAGCACTTAACTGACTGACTTCCTCCATGGAATTTTGAAACTAGTTTTAAAATTAAAACAGGGTACAATATTTTCAGAACATCTGTTATGCTTTAGTATATATATATATATATATATATATATATATATATATATATACATTTCTTTACTTCCTCATTATTAGGCTTGTCATTGATTGTTTCTGTTTAGTGAAATGTCTGGATGTATATGATAGAATTCAGTGGACAGCTTCGTTTAGTATGTTCAAGTTTGTATTGTGGCTTGAGGTGTTTGTGTTCTTCATGTTTTTCTGTTTGCTTTTTTTGGGGGGGGCGGTCAGCCCAGGGAATTTCTTCTGTTTTGGTTTTGAGTATTTGTTACTTTTTTTCCTGTTCTCGACATTTCAACACAATGTCTATGCTGTTTGGCTTCATTGATTTGGCTTCTAATTTTTCGGGAATCTTGGTTTCTCAGAAACCAATTCCTCTTTGTTAGTTGTTTAGTGTTCTCCCTTCCATTTTATTCCGCTTTTGTTTGTTTCTTTCTACTAAGAATCTTTATAAATCAGGATTGTCGTCCCACAGGAGGATCTTTTTCCAGCTAAATCTTCTTCGAAATGTCTCATGTGATTCAACTAAGATGGATAAGATAACATTATTTGATTATTCTCTTTTGCTAAGCAAAGCGCTATTGTATAAAATGGTGTCCAACTTTGATCATTTGCATTAACAAATCTAAGTCTATTGCTTACTTTATATAAAAACAAGTATAATATAAAGTGTAAAAAGCGTATGATAGATAGATAGATAGATAGATAGATAATAACATATATATATGTATATGTATATATATATATGTGTGTGTGTGTGTGTGTGTGTGTGTGTGTGTGTGTGTGTGTGTGTGTGTGTGTGTGTGTGTGTGACCGAGGGCTTGAACGTTCTGGTCTTGTTTAGACTGTTGTTCATGCTAAATAATGTACTCTCACCTAGAAACTGCAACTAAAGTCTGCTCAGTATAGTTGCAGTATAAACCACAGGTGGGCTCTGTTGGTGTTGAACCAACACAAATGTGCCTGAGCGGTGGTCTGTCATTAGGCAGGCATCCTTGGATACGGGTGGCCATAAAATATAATAATAAACTAGTAACTTAAAGTCAGTATTTTATAAACGCTACACCACATATCGCATCCAACAACTGATATGGCATAATTCATTTTCCCTCATTAATAGAACATATATATTCAGGAGAACGTTGTTGATGTTCATGGTTCATTAAAACTTACTTTTGGCTAACTCTCGTTTATGACCCGGTTGAAGTCTCGTCTGCTAGCTGACCTGCTACTGTCATTTGTGTATTTCTTATTTTTGTTTACATCTATTATTTGAACTTTGGATTTCACATCTTGTTAAGTTCGACATTATTTTTATTAATTTGATTAAATTTTTTTTATTGGATATTTTTTATTTTTAGTTAATTTTCCTATTTAGAAATGTTCACTGCCGCCTTAGTAAAACGAATTTTTTATTAAGTTGCTGCAAAAATAATGGCCGATTTCAAAAACTTAACTTCATTCTTAAAAAGATAATTGCAGAAATGTTAAAATTAGTCAAAATACGAACCATGAGCATCTATGTTCCTTTGCCATCGATCGACAAGATTATTTATTTTTCGTTGATAAAAAGTTATTGGCTGTGATGAGACAAATCTTTGAAAACTGATTTCACCTCTGGTTTGGACCTAAAAGTTTCACCATTTAAAAATGTGCGTAAAAGGTGATAATAAGTTGGTGAATGATTAGGAAAATATGGAGGATTTTGTGAACTCTCGTAGTATCTCAAGTTTGTAATTTTTTGCAACGTCATGTGGCCGCGCATTATCGTGGAGCAGAATGGGATCACGTCAATTCACCAATGCCAGTCTCATTTTTTGCAAACATGCTGCATTTCAGCAAGTTGGTTGCAGTAAATATTTACATTGATGCACTGGCTGGCTTCCAGAAAACTATAATTTATAACACCAATTGCAGAACACCAGACAATCACCGTAATCTTTTGTTGATGTAACTTTGAGGAACTCCTTACGTTCAAGCCATTGACCTGATCTTTTACGGTTATCATAAACGATCACAAGTGACTATTAAGTCAAGAAAGGGATCACTGGTGTTACGCAGAATGAGCATCGAACAAACTTCAAAACGCCTAAGTTTTTGATTTTCATTGAGATTATTAAGAACTCATTTATCGAGCTTTTTCACCTTGCCAATACTCTGCAAATGGCGTGTGAATGTTCCAGTGCTGACACCAGGCGTCTGAGCCATTCCCCTGACACTTTAACGTGGGTTTTGCTCAACAAGCGCTTGCAAGTGTTCATTGTACTGACTGTATAACCATCCTCTACTTTCTGTTTTCTTTAAGGCTCTAATCATTAATTCGAAATTTCTGGAACCACCTTCGTACTGTTCGATCATTTGTGGACCCATCTGCCCATGATCTGCTGATATTGGCAGAAGTTTGGGAGTTTTAAGGTTTAAATTTTTAAAATTATCAAAATGTAGGGAGATGAAATCAAAGGGGCCTAATTCATAATTATTAATAGTAATATTTACGTAAGAAAGAAAGAAAGAAAGAAAGAAAGAAAGAAAGAAAGAAAGAAAGGTGGAATCAAGGAGTGAGAAAGAAACAAAGAAAGGAACGTATAGAGTAATTTGTATCAATTAGGATCTAAAAATGGAAGTAAGTATTTTTCTTTGACAGCATGTGGTCATTAAATTACTCTTTTTTGTTAAGTAGATTAGGGTTATTTATATGGTTTAAGATGAAAAGTTTTTTTTCTAAAAGAAATATTTACATCTGTCTCTTGTTTCATTGTAAGATTTTGTTTTAGTGACAATATTCCAGGTCGTAAATGGATTGCTGATTTTGTTTTGATTTTTTGTTTTGTTTGTTTTTGTTTTTTTTTTAATTTCCAATAATATATGAATAAAGAAGTGCTTTTGTTGTATTTGCTATTGTTTAAAAACATCATGTCGTTGTTAAAGCGAAATTTCTACTTCTGTTAGCAAATGATCCAAAATAAAATACGATCCCGGTATTTAAACTCAATAGGTTTCTCGGTTTAATATTTTGCGCTAATAGCTGTTACACTACCGACACACCATATTTAATAAACCCTGTCCTCCTGATACGCTTTCTTCGTACCCTCCTCTTAATAAAGTTTCTGCTTTTCTAATTCTTACACAAACAGTAACCACTTGTGTCTTAGTGGCTTGACTGCCTTGCTAGTGGTGAGCACAGATTTATGTTTTTCCTGGCGATATTTGTGCGAAAATGAATGCTGCTGACAATTCCGGAATTTGAACTCAGCACGTCAATTCAGCATTTCACGCTAATAGCCGTTACACTAGCGATACACCGTCGTCAATGAACCCCGTCCTCCCGATACTCTTCCTTCGTTCCTGATTTTTAGTAATGTTTCTGTTTTTCTAATTCTTCCACACGCAGTAAATCCTTATGTTTTAGTGGCTTTACTGTCGTGCTTGGGGTGAGCACGGATTTATGCTTTTTTTGCCAATGATATTTGAGCAAACTGAACGCAGCAGACTATCCCGGAATATGAACATGCTACCTCGCTTCCACTTTGCGCGTTAATAGCTATTACACTGCCAGAACCCTGTAGTCAATAACTCCTGTCCTTCTGATCTTTCTTTGTTACCACTTCTTAGTAATACTTCTGATTTTTTTTATTTTTCCACACGTAATAACTAGTTGTGTCTTAATGGCATTGCTGTCTTGCCTGAGTGAGCATGGATTCAAAATTTTCCCGGCAGTATTTTTGCAAAACTGAACGCAACAGACGGTCCAGGTAATCGAACTTGGTTCAACTTTTCGCGCCAATAGCCGTTAAACTACATGCTGTATATATTTTTGTACACATCTGTTTTTGTTTTAATCTGTCGATTTTGTTGCAACACTTTTTTTTTTTTTTTTTTTGGCAAACTTCCTTTTCACCAGACAACATATTTTTGCTGATTTTTTAATGAATATACGTCATACTATTGGCAGACATTCCATGCCTCTTAATACATATCTTTTCTAGACCATCTATTGATCCTGGAAAATATAACTTATCTTCATGTAACATATTATTGCGTAAATGTTTTGCTTCCATTTTTCGAAAAGAAAGTCCGGGACTTCTATAGATTATACAACAAATCTTTTTAAAGAAGATTTAAACTTGGAAAAGTTATTACTGTAATCGAATGTTTTCTTTATCAAACTTTTTATTTTTTTTACGACATGAATTTATGGAAGCCTCGACGTGGTGTAATTTTTAGCCAACTTGTCCTTGCTAGATTTATTATGACTGATTGGCGAGTTCGATCTTCGCTGTATTCTCGTTCTTTGTATTTTCGTCCTTTATGCCGCATCTAAGCTACATGTAGAAAATCAACATGCAAAATATATTTTAGCAGAAATTTTGCTTCATTCAGATTTCTTCCACATATATCTTAGTCTTCGTCGAATTTATATTTTCAAATTTTTTATATGTTCAGATATGTTCCACATTTCTATAGTCCTTACAATATAGCTTTGTGACGATCTTCCATTCATCATGTAAAATGTCAGGATTTATATTTATACTCGTTACGTGAATGTGACGTATATTTTATATGATGAATGGAAAGTCTCCAAAAAGTTACATTATGAAGAGTGTAGAAAAACTATGGCACATATTCTATATGATGAATGGTAGATCTTTAGAAAGATACAATCATAAAGTTACATTTTAAGGTGTACATCCTTATGATATATATTTTTGAAGACAGTCCAGTCATCATATAAATTATAATTAACATTCTGTCTATACCCTTTGTAAAGTAGTTTTTTTGAAGATCTTCCAGTCGTCATATAGAATGTATGTGACAGTCTTTCTATAATCCTGAGAATAAATAATTTTTCATCAATCTAAATATACAGCAAATTATGCCGGTCTGTCTGTCTTTGTGTCTCTCCGTCCTCTAACTCGGGCCGTAGTTGCTCTACATACACATGTCATATGTTTTTGAAATCACGATGACCCCGGAATTGAAAAGTTTCTTTTTATTTTGTGCTTAAACATCCAGCATTGGGATTTGGGTCTGGATAAGAAGAAACTGTGAAAACTTCAAATTTTAAGATAAATTTTTAAAATTGGTGATTTTAAAAGTTTTTAACTTATATAAATTTTAAATAATAAAAACATTCTGAATTTAAGAAATAAATTGTTTTAAATCCAGTTTAAAATATCTCTAAAACTTTGTAAATTCGTCAAGTCAGTTTTTTTTTTAAATGCCAAAAAATCAGAGTTAATGTGAGAGGTTTTGTGGGGTAGGGATTTAATGTTCTGCAGAAATTTAATGTTCTGCAGGGATATGAATAAATCAATTTTCGGCCTGAATTGAAATTTCGGCATATAAGTACGCAAAAAGTGCGGCTTTTAAGCTAGTATAAGATATACGTGATAGAGTTCTTGTACTTCTTAGAAGCTTTTTTTCATGTACTTCTATTCGTTATATTCCATATTTTTGTAGACCATCAATTCATCCTAAACTTATTTTGCCTATCTTCAATTCAACTCTCACCATTTTCTATATTTCTGCATTTATGGTAAAATATTTTATCACATAATTCTATTATCCTTACATAAAGTAATTTTTGCAAAAAGATTATATTTTGGAAAATCTTTTAATTTCTAGATATATCTATGCTTACAAAATAACTATTTTTTTAAATTATTTTCTCTTACGCTAAATCTTCTTGCAGAACCCCGGTTATCATAAATAACTTAGATTAAGTAGAATGTATTTCACTCTAAATTATAGTATTTTCATACCTTCATTTCAAATACATCAAATAACATTCGAGGGTCGGCTGAAAAGTCATGAGCTGACCAATATACTCTCATGGAATGTGAACAAATGAAGTTTACTTTTCACCATAGTTCCCTTTGCGGTTCATAAAAAATGTTCCTATCGGCGTTGCAAGTACTTGGATCCTATTAGTGAAGAAGCTTTTATTTATTTTATTATTTGGTCTAAAAAGTCATTAACAACAGATGTGACGTCATCATCATTACAATACTGGTTCCCAGACAAGTGTTTTTTCATGTTGACGAACAGATGATAGTTAAATGAGGCCAAATCAGGAGAATAGGGAGGGTGATCAACCACTTCAAAGCCACAGTCGCGCATGGCAGCCATTGAAACCAAGCACTTGTCTGTTAGAGAATTACACTGATGAAAATAGACCGATTTCGTCAGGCTTTCTTTAGCGTTCATTGTCATAGCCTTTCGTAACTGCCTCAGTAATTTGACATAGTTCTCTGCATTTAAATGGTGTGACTATTTTGAAGATAGTCAATAAACACAACGGCTTTTGGATCCAAAAACAGAGACCATCACTTTTTCTGCGGATGAAACGATGGGTGGGGAAGGGTGATTTCACTGCCTGGAACGCAACACACCTGGTTTCTTTGGACGCTTTCTAACCCAGAATGGTTAGGAAGCGTCCAAGGAAAACAGGTGTGTCTACCGCAAACAATATCATACTTTCGCACTTTTGATTAGATGTCAAAAGTCGTGGCACATACCGAGCAGAAACCTTCATCCTGCCAAGTTCATTGTATCAAATATTCTCTATCACATATAAGCTATTTGAGTTATAGTCAGTCCATCGCTTGTTACCAATCATCATGTGGTGAACATCATCAGTTCCTCGCTGGTTGCATTTACCAGACATTGGATCATCTCCCAAACTCTCCCTTCCCATCCTAAATTCAGCTGATCACTTTTGCACTGTTAATAAAGATGGTGCCATCCCTTAATATCAGTATGGATGTTCTGGGGGGCTAAGCTCTTTTCTGTGGGTACTTGATAAAACCACAATGTCAAATTTTGTTCCATTTTCAAGAGAAGTTGCTACGACGCTTCGTGCCAGAATTATATGCAAATCGATTTTTTTTGTTCTAACTCCGATAGTTTTTAATAAAAATTAGTGAAACTTGGCACGTTATATGATAACACTAACACATGCGCAGATCTAAACTTCTAAGCTAATCTGCGCAATAGTAAACAAACGGCAGCCATTTTGGTGACTTGCTGCCTGTTTCAGCGTGCCAACTTTATATGCAAATCATTGTTAGTGTCAAATATGGTGAAGTGGTGACAGAAAATTAAAACTTTGATTATTTTAGGAATATGTAATTTGAGAACAACAATAATACAGAACAAACATCTTCAATATGGTTTCATAGTACAATCAATATTATATATAATTGCTATTTTTATTAACAAGAGAAAAAGCCTTTAGTCCATTGAAGATGTCAAACTTTTGATTTCATCTGATGAAATGTCTTTGGCAGCAGTCAGAATGGCATTCCAGAGCTCATCCTTGAAGGTGTACTGCCTTCCCCCGGAGTAAATCTTCCTTTTCAAGATGCTCCACAGATTTTCGATGGGATTTAAATCTGGAGAACAGGTTAGTCATTGCATTATTTTCCCATGTCTGGCAAAAACACTCTCCAAATATTCAGTGGTTATCCTTGCAGCATGAGACGGTGCATTATCATGCATCAATACCATCTTTTTCCGGAATGAAAAATTCTTCTTCTTGTGCTAGAATTCGAGGTGTTCCTTAATGAAGTCAATGTAGAGTTTGGCAGTCAATCTATCTGCGACTCTGAATGATTCTATCAGCTCATTACCAATGATTGCGGCCCAAAACATCACACCACCACCTCCTTGTTGATGCCTGATCCGGTGGGGAATTGAACCCTCATTACAGTACCATTCTTTCCTCCACTCATCGGGTCCATCTAGGGTCGCTCGACACTCATCACTGAACAAAACAGTTTGAAAATTTACCTTCATGTGATTTCTTGCCTACTCCGTCCTCTTATTCTTGTGGATATCCTTTAATGGAGGGCGAATCTATGGCTTTACACATTTTGCAACCATCCACAGGATACGGCATCGAATTGATTTGGGCACCAGCGTTTTCTAAAACGTTTTTGCTAGTTTCAAGAGGGTTACGGTGGACTTCTCTCTTCATCTTCATCTCTCTTCATGGCTCGATGCGACACAGGTGCTTTCTTATGAATGTTCCCTTTGTCAGAACGTCTGTTGCAAAGTTCAGGGTAAGTAACCAAATTTTTAATTGTACGATGATCACAGGCCAATTCTTTGGCTATTTCTAAGGTAGATATCTTATTACAAACCTTTTGGACAATTTTAGACTTCTCAGCTTGACTCAAAGCACCTTTACGTCCCATCTTGCATATAAAGTTGGCACGCTAAAACAAGCTGCAAGTCACCAAAATGGCTGCCATTTGTTTACTATTGCGCAGATTAGCTTAGAATTTTAGATCTACACATGTGTTAGTGTTGCCATATAACATGCCAAGTTTCACTAATTTTTATGAAAGACTATCGGAGTTAGAACAAAAATCGATTTGCATATAATTCTGGCACGCAGTGTAGTTACTTTTGAAATCTTCTTTGAACAGTTAGATGTCAGTTCACCTAGGAAGTAACAATGCAATTATCAATTTAAAAGAAAAAATTAAATTAATGCATAGAAAATTTCACTGATCTAGTTTCGTAATTTCATTATAAACATATCATTTTTCATGCTATCCATTCGTTCAACTACGCACTTAATAGAACGTATCTTCCTTATAAAGTCTTATCTATCGTAGAACACATTTTCTTGCAAGATATCTTTTGGGAACTTTATTCCTTTTACAAAATATTTTTTACGTGAAGTTTGTTCATCGTAAAACATATATTTTTGCTGAACATGTATTCACCTTCCAGCATGTATATACTTTTTTTAATTCTTACAATATGTAAAATGTATGTTTTCGCAATGATTATAATCATCATACGACATACATTTTCAGATACTCTCCTTTCTGACAAAATGCCTTATTGAAGATGGTTTGTTCATCATAAAACTTATATTCTCTAAGTAATGCAACGTTTCATTTTAACATTCTTACATCATTCACAAAAAATATCGTTACCAAAATTATAGTTCGTAAAATATAAATTCGTAATAGTATATTTCGTAAAATATAAATTTCGTAAAATATATTTTATTCAAATTTTATCATTTATTTTTCTGAATATTTTTCCGAATACGATTATTATTACAACTAATTTTTCTATTTACAGTGTCCAGCTCGTTATCCTTATCTTTATTGCCATATTCACGACGTTTCGGCTGTTGTACACCCCGGCTTTCTTCAGGTGATAAAAAATGGAATGTCTGACCGAACTATTTATTTCGTCCACTGTGGAAGATTGTTCGTGCCATGACTTTTCTTGGATACTTCAGATTCTGTTATTTTCCTTTAATAACTCAACTCTCTATGTTTGTGTTCACCTCTGCTGAAGCCTGGTATTGAACTCACAACTCTTTGAGTGAAGTCACTGGATTACTTTAACCAACGCTTTTGGAGAGTTCAGTTATTGAATGGAATTAGCTGAAACTAAAATATCCAGAAAAAGGTGGAAGTATAATAAACTACAGTGTACGAAATAAAAGTTTCGGTTCGAAAATTGAATTCACACCAAAAGGAAAACGGAACGAACAAAGGCCAAAATATCGGAATAAAGATGAGGGCAACAGTCCGAACAATGTAAATAGTGCAAATAGTTACAATACCTCATATGAAAGATATAGACAGATGTTAAAAAAGTTCGGAACGTACAACGACTTAAACGTCATAAATAGGGCAAGCATGAGGACAATAGTCTGAATAACCTAAATGGTGTAAATAATTACTATACTTCATATCAGAATTATTATTATTATTATTATTATTATTATTACTTATTTTTTCCTTTTTCAGAAAATCCAATCTTCGTAAAAAATAATTTTGTTGTACTTGTATTCGACATATGACATATTCTGACGAAATAGATCCTTTCACACGAATAAAATTGGTTTCGTTTGTTGTAAATAGAATAATATGGTTTTCATCATTTCATTATATTATTTTCGAGGTTCGACATGTAGAAATTGCTGAATGTCGGAACCAGTACTGAACCCATTGGGACTCCATTACGTTGTATGTATATATTATTATTATGATCTAAGAAAGGGACTTCAGTAGACCTCATTCGCAACGACTCTTCTCTCCCGGTTAGCGATTTGAAAAAAAAAACAATTCATTCTACCATATTTGTTTTTTCTTCATTTACTTTTGTTACTAAATTCTACTAAATTGTTGGAGGTTTAAAGGTCGTTTCGACATATAGGGTCTAAAGTTTTCTGTTAATTTTTTTTATTTTTTGAAGTCCGTTACTCTTTGAATTCAGCCATTTTCTCCCCCACCCTCTATCTGATTACTGAACACTTGCCTCTCTCTCTCTCTCTCTCTCTCTCTCTCTCTCTCTCTCTCTCTCTCTCTCTCTGCTTATTTACTGGCCGCAACAGACCGATATAACCTGGAAAATCAGAGCAAATTTAGTATGACTTTAGAAAATTTTCTCAACTTTCAGTGGTCTGCACGTGGTAAGTTCAGATCGAGTTTTCTGCTAATTCAATCTACCATATTTGTTTTTTATTCATTTAATTTTGTTACTAAATTCTACTAAATTGTTGGAGGTTTAAAGGTCGTTTCGACTTTAACTAAAGTTAAAACTTAGTAAAAAAGATTTTTCTGGGACGTTAGCATCCCTGTAGGTAAAAAAAATGTAAACCTACAAAGGGCGGAAGAACTCTCAAGAAGTCAACGGTCAGCTAACTAGAGGTGATGTCTCAATAAATCATCGTGGAGAAGGCAACGGGATACCACTCCACTATTTACCCCCGCTCAATCATGGTTAATTACGACAAATGTGTTAAAGCCAACAGCGTGAAGGGGGTTGCTTCCCAAGGAAACAACTCCTCGTTCGGTAAGTACCGGCATGGGCAACAGGTGCCACCTGACCGTCATCCAGCGACTGTTAGCACTAACAGCGTAAAGGGGACATTTTACCCCAAAACTTGTCCTTCGCCCGGGAAAGGGCGACATGAGCAACAGATGTCTCTGGACCGTTACCCTGCGACTGTGCGCATCAAAGACAAAATTATTATCGGAACATAGAACGTCAGGACACTCAACGGTGGACAACTAGAGAATGTCAAGCAGGAGATGGACAGACTGCACATAAACATCCTAGGCATATGCGAAACCAGATGGTCTAATAGTGGAGATTTCAGTAGCGACACCCACAGGATAATATATGCAGGAGGTAAAAAAAACGAAATCGAGGTCGGCTTAATACTAAACAAACAAGTGAAGGAAGGTGTTCTTGGATACTGTCAGCTTTCAGAGAGAGTCCTCTTGGTTAAACTGCGAGAAAGGCCATTCAATTAGCTATTATAGTAGTTTATGCGCCGACAACTCAGAGTTCGGAGGACGAGATAGAAACTTTCTATTAAATACTGGACAATGCCAAGTCCCAGTGCAAAAGCCAAGAAATTATGATTATAATGGGTGACTTGAATGCCAAGGTAGGTAAAGATAGAGAAGGAGACACGAGCGGAAACTTTGGACTAGGGGAGCGCAACGAACGAGGAGAAAAAATGGGTCCAATGGTGCTCAGCCAATGACCAGGTAATTATTAACACCTGGTTCCAAGAACACCCACGACGTTTATGGACATGGAGAAGCCCAGGAGGCGACACGAAGAACCAAATAGACTATATAACTATGAACAAGAGATTCGGGAACGCAGTGGTCTAATGCAAAACATATCCAGGTGCCGACTGCGGAAGTGACCACGTCCCAATCATCTGCAGACTAAGGGTGAAACTCCGAAGACCGAAGAAGCCCAGCACATCACCAAGGCTACAATACGACACGCTAGAGAATGACCTCACTTTGCAGAAAGAATACAGTAACAGTGTGAGAAAGAAATATGAAGAACAAATTGGAAAAGGGCACACAAAATGGGAGTCACTAAAAGAAACGATGGTGACCTCAGCGAATAACATAGCCCCAAAGGAAATTAGACGCAGAAGAAAAAATGAGTGGATGACCGAAGAGATCCTCCACATGATGCAAAGGAGACAAAAAATAATGCCAAGACATGGAGCAGAATACAAGAAACTCCACAGGGAGATAAGGAACAAATGCAGACAAGCCAAAGAGGGATGGCTCAACAACAAATGCGAAGAAGTAGAGAGACTGAGCAGGACCAACAAAGCAGTGATGCATAAAGAGATAAGAAAACTAACAGGACAAAAAAACCTGCTCCTCAACAGGATGCATAAAATCCAAGGATGGAACAATCATATCAGAGAAAGAGGAAATACTCCAGCGATGGGGAAAATATATAAAGGATCTTTTTTGCGACAAGCGAGAACAACCGAGAATACACAAGGAGATGGATGGACCGGAAATACTAAAATCCGAAGTGGAAGCTGCAATGGCCAAAATGAACAGAATCAAAGCAACTGGTCCAGACGGCATAGTGATAGAGCTGCTGA
Source organism: Ascarosepion bandense (assembly GCA_037127315.1). Taxonomy (NCBI): domain Eukaryota; kingdom Metazoa; phylum Mollusca; class Cephalopoda; order Sepiida; family Sepiidae; genus Ascarosepion; species Ascarosepion bandense. The sequence continues at coordinate 5,641,610 of JBBBDQ010000515.1, forward strand.
CAGCCTTAGAAGAATATGGTATAAAAAAAATTACCGACATAATAAACGAAATTTATAGCAGTGGAATAATACCAGACGACCTATGCAAGTCGATACTTATAGCACTGCCGAAGAAACCAGGCGCAAGCGAGTGTGAACTACACACAACTATCAGTTTAATGAGCCACATTACCAAACTTATGGTCAGAATCCTGATGAATAGAGCGAGAGTAAAATCAGGCCAGAGATAGCGCAGGAACAGTGCGGGTTCATCAAAGACACTGGAACAAGGAACGCTATATTTATGATTAGGATGCTCTCCGAAAGGGCAAAACAAATGAAGAAAAATTTGTACCTATGTTTCTTTAACTATGCGAAGGCATTCGACAAGATACGACACAAAGAATTGGAGATGCTCGGCAGCCTCGATATTTTCGGCAAAGACATAAGAGTAATCAAGAATCTCTACTGGCAGCAAACGGCCTGCATACGGACAGGTAACGATCTCAGTAGATTTACAAAGATAGAAAGAGGCATAAGACAAGGATGTGTCTTTTCACCGGACTTGTTCAACCTGTACAGAGAGAATATCTTGCGGACCCTAGATGACACGCCAGGATTTGTTGTTGGAGGACACAACTTGAACAACATGAGGTACGCAGACGATACAGTGCTGATTGCGGACACGGAAAGGAAACTATAGGACCTCATACAGAAGCTAGCGGTGGAGAGCGACAAAAAAGGACTACAAATAAACTTTAAACTGAATGCATGGTCATCAGCAAAAGGTACAACCCAAAATGCCAAATAAATGTAGGAGATATCAGAATCAAGCAAGTACAAAAATTTAAATACCCAGGAAGTGTCCTAACTGAAGATGGAAAGTGCGACACGGAGATCCGAAGGCGAATTGGCATGGCAAAGGACGCGTTCCAGAAGCTGAGCAAAATACAAGCACACAGGAAAATCTCACTGGAAACAAAGAAAAGAGTGCTAGACTGCTACGTGATGTCAGTTCTTCAATACGGCAGCGAATGCTGGACAATATCATCGAAAATGAGGACAAAACTGGAAGCAGCGGAAATGTGGTTCTACAGAAGGATGCTGCGGATATCGTGGACTGAGCATGCAAGCAACGATGAGGTATTGGAAAGAATGGTAACAAAGAGGAAATTGATACTAAGCATCAGGAAGAGACAACTGAAGTTCCTGGGACATGCAATGAGGAAGGCGAGTCTGAAGAACCTGATACTGACTGGCCAGATAGAAGGAAAAAGAGACAGAGGAAGGCAGCGGATAACATATTTGCAGGGCCTGATCAGGTGGTTGACGGAACGGGGGTTGACAGGAGTAACGGGAGGAAACATGCTAGGAGCCACAAGGGATAGGGAGACGTGGAGTACCATGATCGCCTACGTCCTGAAGGGACAGGGCACATAGAAGAAGAAGAAGTTTACAAATTCAAGTACCCTTTGGGAGATTATATCTCCAACGCATTAAACAATATTCATGTTGGTCACACTACAAACTCGCTCTCATGACGGTTGACACTACATTTAAAATTCTAACATCGTTAGACATCTAAAGCAACATACCAGGCCACATACATGATTCCACGAAATCCTCGTCGAAAACACAACTATACTTAAACACGAAAACAATAAAAAATAAAAATACTCCAAGCCATATACATAAAACAGTTCAACATTAACATTTGAAACCTAACCTGAACAAAATTAACTACGAATTCTCCACAAACATTCTCAAATTCCTATAATATATATATATATATATATATATATATATATATATATATATAATATGCATGCAGGCTTGTTTCGCTGTATCACAGCTTATCAGTAAAATTAATACAAGTAAAATAATTATTATTTGTCTGATTGATGTTATCTGACTCCAGAGTTTTGTAGACAGACACTCCGGGAATCACTCTCTCCACTCGTCAAGGGTATCAGCAACTGATTTTTTTTATTTCGCAATTCTTCGTTTTCATATGTACTCTCTTTTTTTCATAGTGTATTTGTGCGCATGTGCGTACATCTAGAATATCGTGGTCATTTGTTGTTTGCGTTTTTTTTACTTTACACTTACTCCTTATTGTTCTTTTACATTTTCTTTCTATTTTCCTCTATCTCCCATTCTCTCTCTCACTTTATATATATATATATATATATATATATATATATATATATATATATATATATAGTTAATGTGGAGAAGTTTGTCACTTAACTGAACAGCGTTATTTAAGTTTCGTGAACGTATTATTGCGATGTCTTCACTGTTCATGTTTTTGTTTTGTTTTTTTGTTTTGGTTTTTTTTTTTGCTTTTTCAGATAAGTGACAAACTTCTCAATATCAATTCTATTAACGCTCTATCCCTATCTTGATATTGAGCACTTTATAACAAAAACATCCTTTTTTTAGCAGGCGTTACTGCGATAAGGTGGTCACGAGTTCAGACTTTGGTTCAAGGAGTGAAACAGGAACGTGCAAGAACTTGCATCACATGGACACAGTCACACAATAACGTACGCATAACCAATATCAGCTAAAACAATGAACGCCTGAAGATGGTCAGAATGTACATGGTTGAAACGTGTTTGTAATAACATCTATTATAATCAAGATGGAAACAACAGTTCGAAATCATTAAATATATTCCAAGGCGTCGATTAGAATACTTGGTTTAGATAATTCGAACTCAAAATTCTGTTATAAAGTAGAACCCTGTTTGAAGTAGCATCAATAAAGATGTTATTACCGATTCAAAACATTTCTTATGTTACTGTCCACTAAAAGCGGACTTTTAAGGTCATTCAGAAAGATAAGAAGAAAGGGGTCTTAATTTTTAAGTTTTCACCCATGAAAGGCAGAGGAGAGTGGAAGATATGAATGTAAGAAACGAAAGCAAGAAGTAACTTGAATGAGAATAAGAAGGATAGATAACGATTGAACTTTCATAAAGATTGTAGTTTGCGGAAAAGCATCCACGCCTGAACTTGTTCCACATTACTGCAGTTGATGGGAAAAAACTGTCTGAGTGAAACTTCTTCATTAAAATCGGAATACTAGGGAAATAAGGTCATTCAACTCCATAGATGTATCATGGTAAGTCTTAGTTGTAAAGGTCTTACCTGGTGAAACGAAAGAATGAATCTTGTCCGGACTTGGTGCATTAAAACATAATAATTTATCTTTTATTCTTAATTAAAATTTAAAAGTTGCAATTAATGAGAAAGTAACATCACAGAAGGTGCACCTGGTTCTTTCCTTATAAATTAGAAAATTTCAGTTTCAATCGAATTTTGATGTTTTATTGAGTTATGTTCTCTTTAAAGTAAACATAAAAGACAGTTCCTTTCATTTTAGATAAAAAATAAAATGGATGAATAAATATTCTGCAGAATGCAACAAACAGGTGTTCATATATTTGAAAAACTTTCACATAGTATAAAAATGGTATCGCAGGTTATATACGTACTTCTATATAGACAAAACTGTGTTGTAATGGAAATCAAGAAGAAAGTGATTGTCGGTGTTCAGGAATTAAGATAAGCGTTACTGAAAAATAAATCTATAATAATAATGTCTGGCAGCACGTATCCGAAAATGCCTGTCTGCTAGGGTGGCTAACCAGTCTCAAGTGCAGACGTTTGCTCAAGCACATTTCTGTTTGTTCATCACTCACAGAATCTACCTTGTTTACTCTGCAACGATGCTGAGTAGATCTTAGTTACAGTTTCTGGGAAATAGCGCGTTATGAGGAACATTCTAAATAAGGTTAGTACTCTCAAACTCACAATCACGTACACTTTGCTAGCACCGATGGCTCCAAAATACCAAGGCAACCCGTGGTATGGATTTTTAGACATTTTCCAAAGCTACAGCACACCTAGGAAGTCGCCTTCCTGATGATTCGACTATGGTGATATTCGATCACAGGTCTCATGATTAGAAACGGAAAGTTGTAACAACTTGGACACGAGCCTATAAACAGTATATATATATATGCACAGACGCCATATTTTGATATCAGGTTTAATGAAAACGTGAAAGAGCAGTCCAAGACCGCAAATCCTCGCCGTTAAGGAAAATACTAACATCATGAAAAAAATAAACCTGCAATGAACTTCATCGCTCTTAAGAGTACAAATCAAAAAAATGAACTCGACTGCTTTCAAAATTAAATGCACACTTAAAATTAAACACGAGAGATACTTCAGTATTTAATATGATCTAGTGGGAAGTAATTCAGTATTTGGTGTTTAAAAGGCAAAAATTAAATTATATTAATAAAACCGAAAAATAACTCAGAAACTTTATCCCTTACCAGGTGGAACCCACAATCTAATCCGTTCGTGCCAGTCATGAGGTCAGTCATTCCTAAAAGTTTCATCTGAATCCATCTAGCGTGTTTTGAGATATCTTGAATACGAACAGACAGATAAACAAACGCGACCGGATGCAATATGTCTGCCTTAACGTGGAGGTAATTAACTTTATAAGAGATTTAAAAGATTTATTAAAAGGGATGTAAAGAATTTATTAAATTTATCAGGGAAATTTATCGGTTTCCTATTAAGAATTTTTTTACATTGAAAGACCGAGTAGTCTGTGTCATTTTTAGCTTAAATGTCTTTCCATTAAAACAGTTCCTCAGGAAAATGTGTTTCTCAACTTCAGTAACTGTTATAGAACTTTCCAATATAGATTTAGAGCTTCATTCTTAACATTTCTTTTTTTTTTTTTTTTTTTTTTTTGAAGCTGTGTGGAATATCAACACTGATAGTTCTTGAGAATTCAAACGTTTGTGTTGCAAAGAAAATCTTTACAGAAGTTTATTTTGAGCGCCTGGAACACACAGAAAATTAAAAAAAGAACAGTCTTGTCAAAACACGGTTTTAAAAATCGATTCAGAATTGTTTTCCATTCATTGAAATCCTTAAATCCGTGAATATAATATTACTTGATAACTCAAGTGATTTTCATTTATTTATCTAATATAAAAGACTATTTTGTACTACTTGCAGTCATTAGATTCTATTGGTTGTCATCTGCACATTCGCTTCATATGAGCGTCATTTGTTGTAATTATATCTTCTTATCTACGCGTAAACACGGATTTAATGAATAGAGTTCTAAATGCATCATTGCTTCTGTATCTGAGTATAAAATTCCAAACTGTAGACGTTGTATTTGGTGAGAAAGTAACATTTTTGTTTCACAGAAGGTGCACCTGGTTCTTTCCTTTATAAATTAGAAAATTTCAGTTTCGATCGAATTTTGATCAGTTTTATTGAGTTATGTTCTCTTTAAAGTAAACATAAAAGACACTTCCTTTCATTTCAGATAAAAAAATAAAACGAATGCATAAATATTCTGCAGAATGCAACAACCAGGTGTTCATATATTTGAAAACTTTCACATAGTATAAAATGGTATCTCAGGTTATATACGTACTTCTATATAAGTGACCAATACATTCAACAAAGCTATTACTGACCCGCAGTTATATATATATATATATATATATATATATATATATATATATATATATATGAAAAAAAAATTATAGGTACAAAATTTAATTAAAGAGATGCAAATGTAGGTTAATGTTACACATTATACAATAATACAAAAGTGAAGCAACCGGTTTCGCTTCCGCTCGTCAGGCTTCTCAAGTAGAGGCCTGAAGGGACACAGCACATAAAGAAGTTGATAGGAAACATTTTTATTAGCAATCGAAGTTAAAATTTAAGGATAAGGAAAATGGGGCAAAATATCATCCGTTAGGTAATTACTTCTCCAAAGAAAGCCAATGTATGTTTTAACTCTAGTTGCATTCACAGGCAGATCTCTGCTTGTTAGCAGTAACAGACTCCAATATATCTTAGTGAAGTCTGTCGGTGCCTTGTGCAATACAGAAGAATAAGTTGTCCTACTAGCAACAGAATTAAATAAATGCGCGTTGTGAGCTGCCGTGTGCATGTAACGAGATTTAAAACAAAAATTGGCCCTCTATGGATAAGTCATTACCTAACAGAGGAGAATTCTTTTTTTTTTTTTTGTATCCCGTTTTATAAGTAAAATATGATCCCTCTTTTTTTAATGTAATATATATATATATTATATATATATATATTGATTGTTTATTTACTTAGTTTCTGGTCATAATAAGATTAGACTAGTTCATATTTGTATTAAAACGTGTTCGATACAATTATATTGTAGAACTTTTGAATATTTTCTATTTGTAAACGAGATATTACGCGACCTAGGTTTCTACCATGAGTGGTGTCTTCAGGTGATTTTGTATAACTGATTTTATCGCTTACCTTTTTTTTAAGAAGTCTCACGTAACGGTGTTTTTTTTTTTTAATTTTTTTTGTTTTTTCGTTTTTTTTGTTTTTTTTTAACGCTCACGTGGCAGTGAATATTTGAACGCGCAATTTTTAAAATTACAAAGAATTATGACGTTTTCATTCATGGTTGTATGAAGCTAAGAGGTATTTTTTAGTATAGTTACACTTAGTCATAATTTCCGTTCTTTCATTCAATAGTTCGTTTTTGTTCTGGAATAGCATAAACTCTAACTTTTCTTCCTGACACAGTCTACATATTTTGCCACGTTGTAAGGTTTGGATGTTTCTACTATACTCCACGTTATGTCTGGGTCTTTTCAATATTTTGATTTTAATTTCCACGCGTGGTTAGACAGTTTTATACAGTTATTTAAGTTTTCAATTTTGAATGTAGACTGGTAATTGAACCACCTGATCTTAAAGGTGTCTTTGGTTAAACACAAATACATTCTATTTTGGTCATTTAAGTCATGTACCTTTGACTTGTAGATGACTTCTTTTGAGTTGAAAAGTCCGTGAAGTGGACATTTATTTTGTCCCTGCAGTTGCATTCTTTATTAGTGGTCTTGTTTTGTACACTGCTTTCTAAGTTTCTGGTGTTTTGTTTTTTTTATGAAACTATCTAAATTACTAGTACAACTATAACTAAGCTTGATTGTGTTTCTGTTAAAAATTTTGTTAATTTCTGATCCTTTTGGAAAGTGTTTTGTTTGATGAATTATTTGATAGTTTGTTTTCTATTTCTTTTATGAATGTGTCTAATCATACTTTTCGGATGGTTGGATTTTGTATTTATGTACTTTAACTTAGTATTTGTTTTCATGTATGGCGAGACATTGCCAGTTTATAAATTAAATTCCACATCTAAATATTGTACCACTTTTCCATTTGTTTCTATTATATCAAAATCTAGTTTTTTGAGCTGTTTGAAAAGCTCTTTCCTTATTTTATCATTTTCTTTTTTCTTTTTTCTTTGTCTGATGCTATCATTAATCCGTCATCTCTGTATAAATAACTCTAACAATATTGATAATATTAATATTAATGGTGTACATTAAAATAAACATAACACTATTAACTTATACTATTGCAACCAAATACATAATTACAAACAAGATGAAAAACTCTCAAAAACATAATACGTAGAAATGTTAAACCAGTGGAATGTAATAATCAAATTAAATTCATCATATATTAAAAAAATTCAAAACAATTAACCTCATAATCTCTAATAACCCTACAAGCACTAAACTAAATTCTCTACAAAAAAACAATGTAGTGTATCAATTTACATGCCCGTTCAGAGATTGTATTTCTGGTACTAATAATAAACCCACTACATATATTGGTTTTACTACAACCACGCTCTGTCGTAGATTTAGCTGTCATTTTTCTGATCAGACTACAATTTAACAACATTTCTCAGAAAAACATTACCATGTAGGTAATATCAGACAGGTTTTAGTCAACAATACAGTAATCCTCAATCATACACACAGTAAAAAGAACCTTCAGATATTGGAGGCCATCTACACTAAATCCAAACAACCCACACTTAATAAAATCACGTTTAAATCTGGACATAACACATTACATTGCATTTGAATACATGGTTCTGTTGTCATTTTGCGCTATCACGCGGTTTGACGTCATAGAACCGCATTGCAAATTTGCGAACTGCGTTTGTTGTTCTTGGTAACTATATACGTTGCTTAGCGGAGTTTTATGTCAACACAAGAAAAATCATCGCTGATGGTGGATGTTATTGTTTTACCATCTTTATAGCCTCTCTGGGGATGGCTCATGTGAGCCGAAGGCTTGAAGCCAACTTAATAAAAAATTATCCAAATGTTGGAGAATTTTTGTCTTTTATTTGTACTGAAATTAAAGCAAAAATACGACGTTTAGAACGGCTCATGATTAAACATGATAGACATTCATTGTCTCTTATGTTTAACACTATATGTTTAGAATATATATATATATATATATATATATATATATATATATATATATATATACAGATGTTTAGAGGTACAAAATTGGTATACTATTTTACAAACAAAGAATTTATTATTAGTCACTGAGGCCTTTTTGTCCAACATCTCTCAAGAGAAATATCGTTGAACAATGAATTAAACGAAAAGAACTGTAACGAAAAAATGAAGAGCAAAAAAGAGGGAAACACGATAAATTGAATATACATATAAATATATATATACTTATAACGAAGGGAGCGGAATTCACGTGCAAATAATTAGCGAGGGACAATTAATATAAAATATCCCCATAAAATTCAGAAACTTTGAAAAATCCTTCTGCCGGCAGAGAGAATGTTTCCGTAATGCTATAGAGACTGATTCCAAAATTATTAAATGATTATTGGATCCAACTCTATGTATAATTTTGAGCCACTCTTTCTTATCCAACTTGGCACAGGTTATATTCTCTATTAGATGTTGAGGGATAACCAATTCCATATTTGTAGAGGGAATTCAACACATGTTACCTATTTTGCCAAATCTATTATTTTAGAACGCATATTCTGATTAATCGCTGTTTTCAAATGTAAGGTGGTACGCCTCACATATCCAGTAGCAGAGCAGTCGGTGACATTTTTTGGAGATGTGCATGCATTTCACTAAATTGATTGCAATAAATCTTTGCATTAATGCTATGATTGGCTTCCAGAAGGCTGTAGTTGATAACACTAATTACAGACCACCAGACAGTCGCCAAAATCTTTTACTGATGCAAATTTGGGAAATGTTTGGGGGACTCATCACGATCAAGCCATCGATCTGATGGTTTACAGTTATTATAAAGAATCCACTTTTCATTACAAGTGACTATTCGGTCAAGAAAGTGTTACGCAGAAAGAGCATTGAACATACTTTGAAACACCTAAGTTTATTTACTTTCATTGAGATCATGAGGAACTCATTTATAGTACTATGAAAATAGCGTAAGACTGTTAAAGAGCTGACACTAAGCATCTGAGGCATTTCTCTGACACTTTGATGTGGATTTTTTCAACAACTGCTTGCAATTGTTGGTTGTCAAGACTGCTTGACCGTCCTCTACATTCTTTATCTTCAAAGCTTTTATCAACAGTACAGACTTTCTGGAACCACCTTCGTACTGTCCGATCACTTGCAGACCCATTTCCCCATGCTGTGTTGATATTGGCAGAAAATTTGGAGACACTGTACCCAAGTTTGAACTCATGCAAAAAAGTAAACGAAAATCATATTTTGTCATGTTCATAATTAAGGACTTCTACACTTCAAGAATATTTCTGTCTGAAAATAAATTAATAATTATTAAAGAGCAACCAATTATTATTACGTATACTAAAACTTCACCAAATATATAACGTTAATACTATGCTAAAATGGCTTTTCAAAATACAACACTTCCAGAGGTTATTAGTCTATAACAACCTAATATATATATATATATATATATATATATATATATATATATATATATATATAACAAAGAATTTATTTATTTATTTATTTATTTAACAAAGAAATAATAAATATATATATATATATATATATATATATATATAACAGACAATGAATATCTATTATGTTTAATCATGATTAAACATAATAATAATAATAATTAGCCGTTCTAACATCGTATTTTGGCTTTAATTTCAGGTGAAAATAATAACTTAAAAAATGTCCAACATTTGGATATTTTTTATTACGCTGGTTCTAAGCTTTCAGCTCACATGAGCCATCTTCAGAGATTGCAGAAACGTTAACATAAACACATCCAATATCAAAGGTGATTATTATCTTGTGTTGACAAAACATTGCAATGCGAGGATAACAGTTACTGAATAGAAAACGCAGGTCAAAATTTAGTAATGCAGTTCTATGACGTTACACCACAACAGTGCCATATGTCTAAATTCAATGTAATGTGTGGTGACTAGATTGAAATGTGATTTTACTGAGTGTGGGTTGCTTTGATTTAATGTAGATCACCTCCAATATCTACATATTTTTTACTGTGTGAGCATTAGTGGGTTATCGACTAAAATATGTCTAATATTACATACAAGGCTCTGCTTTCTATATTATTTAATCAAACTATGATCAGAAAGGTGAAAGGTAAGTCTACGGGAAAGTGTGGTTGTAGTAAAACCAATATATGTAGCGGGTTTATTATTAGTATCACAGATAAAATCTCTGAACGAGCATGTAAATTGATGCACTACATTATTTTTCTGTAGAGGATTTAGTTGAGTGGTTGTACGTTTATTAGAGACTATAAGATCAATTGTTTTAATTCTTTATAATATACGATGAGTTTATTAATTGATTTAACATTTCTACCTATTATGTTTTTGTAATTATTATGCATTCGGTTTCAATAGTGTTATGTTGTTTTTTTTTTGACGTACACTATTATTATTACTATCATCAATATTGTTAGATGTAATAAGTTTATTGAGATACATTTTAATTTTTTGATCAATGACAGAGTTAGGAAATCAGTTGTTAACAAGTGTTTGTTTAATGTTGCGTAATTCTTTATAGAATATGGCTTTGAAGAAGATATCATTTGTGTGTGTTGAATTGTTTTTTATAGTAGCTAACTTATATCGTTGGGGGCATTCACTATTATAATTAAGAAGACGTGCGTTGGTTTCCTATACAGAGAAGTAGTAAATCTATGTGTGCTAGAATTAATGAATACACCAAGGAATGGAATTTTATTATTAATATTAAATTCTAATGTAATTGTGAGGATGGAATGACTATCAAATTTATTTTTAAGTGGCGTAATTTGATCAATATTTTTAGCTAAAATGAAAATTTCATCTATGTATCTTATATAGGGGGTTTATTAGTGCCATTGAGTATTTTATTTTCTAAATGTGCAACATGATAATTAAAAGAAAGGAGACCTAAAGGAGATCCCATCGCAAACCATCTATTTGAGTATAAATATTACTTAGGGGGTCATGAAAATATACTTGACTGGTGCATGCTAATAATAATGTTTTTTAAAATAGTGGGTTTAATATTGATTAGTGTGTGTGTGTGTGTGTGTGTGTGTGTGTGTGTGTATCTTGTGCTACTATTTTCTCCTACCATTAGCCTTATATTATTTAATAGCGAAAAAAGAAAATATAAAGTTGATCATGCGATTACTAATCACGCACAGCACTTGGGAGCTTTGAAAGAAGGCATCTATTAAAATAAACAACAAAATAAATCACAAGTTGCAAACAAAACATGAGAATAAAATAACTGCGGAAACATAACATCCTTAAGAGTGGCTGAAAGAGCTTAGAAAATAATTACGGAATAGTTTTTACATTCCTTATCTCCAGTAAAAAAGAAGCATGTTAGAAGGCTGAAATTAAATTTCTGAATTTTTCCTTGCCGGTCGTTTTCAATTAAAAATGCTTAAAAGCATGGTTATATACATATTTTTCTGATTTATTTATTTTAACATTGTTTTTAATGAATACTCGTATTTGAGCAGACGTTCGGTGTTGTTTTTGTTGTTTTCTTCTTGGGGAAACCGTCATTAAGTCTGAGGTGTCAACCGCTCAATCACGAAGAACTAGGCTTCAAACAATGCCTGAATAGTGCTTAAACACACACTTTCCCGATTTTTAAAATATTCATATCTGCTCTGTTTTAGAATCCTTATGTAAAGTTCGAATTCCAGTTCAATTTCTTGCATTCACTTACGTACGAATACCCTTGAGAAAGGTATTAATCTGTCTCTTCCCTCCAGTTATGGGTTAAATAACAGGACAAATTGTGTTCTATAGCCTTGGCTGGCAACTTGTCTACCGCAGAAAGTAAAGGCAACCTACTGCGGGATAATGTTCTGCCTCAGTCAGTCATGTCTCTTTCGAGACATGATCGCCCAAGTGTGTATTATGTATAGCAGTTAACTGACTGATGTAAACAAAGAATTTGTTTATGAAAATTTTACGAATCCGTTAAAAAAATGGATTAATTCCGACATATTTTAATGTAATTATTTAAACGTTATTTCTAATGAAAACTTGAAAACTTGTATTTGGGTAGATACTCAGTTTTTTTATTGTTCTTGTTTATATATATATATATATATATATATATATATATATATATATATATAATGCTCCGTTTCTGTTTTTTGTTGTTTTTTTTTGTTTTTTGTTTTTTGTTTTTTTCTTAATTAAACTGTATGTTTATTTGCATCTACTGGCCTAAATATTCGAAAATCTTGTAAGGAAAATAATCGTCCTCCGATGAGATTATATATATATATATAAAAAGAGAGAGAGAGAGAGAGAGAGAGAAAGACAGAGGGCAAGAAGGCGGGAGATTCGAAGATATAGAAATGAACAAACTGAGAGATAAAAAAACAGTCGATTCTTACAGATCATTAATAAGAAAACAAGTTAAAAACTCTTATGCAGAGCTGAATGCAAAACACTACACATGTGTAATTTACTTTCAAACAATGAAGTCATCTGGTACTTCGTGCCAATGGCAATGATGGAAAAAATTAAATTCCATCTAATGTCATTTGTTTTCATTTTCATGTTTTTCTAGTAACTTTTTCTTTAACTATTTGGATCGTTTCTCCAAAAGTCATTGGACTTTTTTGTTTTGCTTCTTGCATTATGCGACTTAAGCAAGAAGTAAATTTAAAATTGGAAAAAATAAAATTGTTTTAATAAATACGATGAAGATTTTAGAATGAAAACTATATACAGCGACAATAAACAAACTGTAATACCTATATATGCTTGAATTTACTCGAGATTTAACCTACATTTTGGATGTGCGTTCTGGTGCATTGGATACCGACTCGAAACGAGAAATCGGGGAGCCGAGTTCGAATTCCAGCCGAATTCAGTGCAGTCACTTACGCGCAAATACCCTTGGGAAAGGTATTAATCCGTCTATTCCTTCCAGTTATGCGTTAAATAACAGGACAGATTGGGTTCTATAGCCTTGGTCGGCAACCAGTCCACCGCAGAAAGCAATGGCAACCTACTGCGGGATAATGTTCTGCCCAGTCAGTCATGTCTCTTTCGAGACATGATCGCCCAAGCGTGTATCACGTATGGCTCTTAACTGACTGGCTGAAGTAGCGCAATAGTTATCAACGCGAAACGATTAATCTGAGTTCGAAATCAGGCTAAATTCCTTGTCTCCACTTGTGCACAAGCAGCGTTGGTATGAATCATTTTCCTCTCCTCATCATCAACTTTAGGTTAACTCCTTCCGTGTATTCCAAGTGCCAACTGTGGAAGCGCTTTCCTCTTGGTCAAATGTAAACTAAGGATGAAACTTCGGAGATTGAAGAAGCCTAATGCAGCACCCAGACTACAATATAACAAACTCATGAACGGCTTCAACCTGCAGGGAAAATTCACGGACAGTATGAAAAAAATAAGAAAATTGAAAACGGAAACTCGAGATGAGACGTATTAAAGAAATTGTTAGTGGCATCAGCGACCGTCATCATCCCAAAAGAAAAAAGACGCAGAAGAAAAATGATTCGATCACAGATGACATGATGCAGAAAAGACAGAAAAAATGCAGACATGAAACTGAATACAGGAAACTACACCAAGAAATAAGGAGCAAATGCAGACAGGCTAAAGAGGAATGGCTCAACGATAAATGTGCAGAAATATAGAGATTGAGCATAACTAATATAGGAGACATGTATAAAAATCATAAGAAAACTAGAAGGACAAAAGACGTACTCATCAACAGGATGTATAAAATCCAAGGAAAGAAATAGAAAATTCTTCAGCGATGAAACGAATATATAGGAGATCACTTCCACGACAAGAAAGAGAGCAATCGACAATACAGAAATAACGACAACAGAAAATATTCAAATCCGAAGTAGAATCTGGCCAAACAGGATATAAATAAAGCAACAGGACCAGATGGCATTGTAACAGAGATGCTGACATCCTTAGACGATTTTGATGTAGACAAAATCATAGAAATAATAAATGAAATCTACAACGGAGTTGATATACCGGAATACCTAAGCAGATCAATTTTCATAGCACTGCCTAAGAAGTCAGGCGCAAAGGAATGTGAACTCCAACGAACAATCAGCTTAACAAAATTTATCGTCCAAATTCTGATGAATACAGCGTGCAGAAGAATCAGGCCAAATAGAAAGCAAAAACAGTGGGGTTTCGTCAAAGACACTGGAACAAGGAACGCGATATTCATGTTTAGAATGTTATCAGAAAAGGCAATACAACTGCAGAAGGACGTATGCCTGTGTTTCGACAAAGTACGCCACATAGACTTGATAGAGATATTCAGCGGCCTTGACATATTCGGTAAATACATAAGAGTAATAAAGAATTTGCACTCGTGGCAAACCGTTTGCATACGGAAAGGAAACGAGTTTAGTAGATATCCAAAGATAGAAAGAGGTGTAAGACAAGGACGTGTCTTTTTACCAGATCCATTTAACTTATACAGCGAGACAATTCTAAGAGCTCTAGAATCCAGGGTTCGTCATTAGGGATACGCAGATGATACAGTGCTGATAGCAGACACGGAAAAGAAACTACAAGCCTCCTACAAAAAGAAGATGAAGAAAGAGGAAAGAAAGGACTACATATAAACTAAAAGAAAACTGAATGCTTGGCCATCAGTAAAAAGAGAAGTTCAAAATTACACGTACAGGCCCAGAATGCTAAAATCAAACAAGTTCAGAAATTCAAATACCTGGGAAGTGTTCTAACAGAGAACGTAAAGTGAGGCCCTGAGATCCGAAGGCCTATTGAGTTTTCCAAGGATGCATTTCAGAAGCTGAGTAGAATATTGAGAGACAGGAAAATTTCTCTGGAAACAAAGAAGAGAGTACTAGATTGTTATGTGATGTCTGTTCTTCAATATGGCAGTGAATGCTGGACAATCTCATCAAAGATAAAGGAAAGACTTAAAGCAACTGAAATGTGGTTCTACAGAAGGATGCTGAGAATACCATGTACTGAGCATGTGACTAACAAGAGAAGGAGTGTTAAGAGCTACAAGAGATAGAGAGATATGGAGAGTTATGATCGCCTAATTTCTGAAGGAATACGCCGCATAGAAGAAGAGATTGAATATTGCTCCTGCTATTCATATCGAGGTTTTCGACGAAATCCAAGGAAGACTCTGCAATGTAAACGATCCTGACTTTATATTTCGACTTCAGTCACTTTCTCACCGACGTGATGTGGCTACCCTCTGTCTTTTCTACAAATATTTTCATGGCGTCTTCTCTGACGTGCTTGTTTCCTTGGTGCCCCGTCCACGTGAATTCAAGCGTTCTATTAGTTTGGCATCTAGGTCCCACCCTTTTACCGTTGAAATAGTCAAATACAACTGACACTTCTACTAGAATAATTTTTATTCTCGCACTTCCCGTCTGTGAAGCTATTTCCATTTACTTACTTGGGTAATAGCTACAATCTCCAAAAATGTAAATGAACGTCGATTACCATCTTCTGTCTTCTTGAATCCCATTCGTCTTTTATCCCTTCTTCAATACCCCCTGTAAGCAATCTTTTCTCTCACTTTAATTCCCTGGGGACTAATGGTGGCCCTGCCTTGCTTGGTGTGAAATTATTAAAATAATAAAAAAAATAGCAAGGAAGAGTGGGTCCTCTAAATCGATTGGCAACCAGTCTATGAGACAACTCTGAATGAAAAACTGGTTCAGCGTCGCATTTTCAAATCTACTTGCTACAGAATCTGTAGCGACAGCAATAAATTTGTATGAAATCTGTAATTAAATTCAATTTACTAACTGATGATGTGTGGATATCTATGCGTGCGTGCGTGTGCGTTCAATAAAATTATTATATAAAGAGCGAATTCGAAAGTGGAGTAATTTATTTGATCCTAAAGACGGAGAGAAAAAGTCATACCGAAGGTTGAAAAACCACAGTTCTTAAAACTCAAGCTTTAAACAGACGATCTTTTGTTTCATGTCTGTTTATTCTATTATTCCTAAAAGTGTTAAAGTTCAAAGTTAGTTGAACTAAATCAAGTTTGTTAAATGATAAATTCAACGCCAGGAAAACTCAGCAAACAGCTTAAAAAACATCCTCTGTCATTCTATTTAATAGAACGTGTTTGAATGATATATTGTTACTTAAAAATACTATATTTAAACAAAACAAACATTATAAGGCTTTATTCATTTTTTATCTTCTGAATATCAAACTTCAACATGATATTGTTTTTCTCTTTCGAATCTGGGAATGCAATCAAAACCAATCAGACGGTAAAGACTTATCAGCCTGGGATTATAATTCGATTAATCACGTCGTCAACTATTTATACTATAAATAGTTGAAGACATGATTAATCAAATTTTTATAGAAATGCTGATACATTTTCTCGAATTTCAAATAACGATATAGACACGTTGATGTGACAAAACCGTCCAACCATGAACCACAGTCAAACGAGATCTCGTGAGATCCTGTGTGATAATTTATTCTATACGTTGTTTTTTTAATTGCGTATTATTGTGATTATTTTTTGGAAAAATGCCCAAAGAAGAAAATGAAAAACTTTCAAATATCTAACTGCGCATAATGACTTCACGAAACTCATGGAAAGTTGTGATTACGAATTTGTTGGAATTACATCAGACTGCAGTTCCATTTGTGAAGACCTTGGCATTTATTTGATATATTACATTATTTTATATTTTATGGTTATGGTACTTTTCCCAGTTAAAATGTTCTAGATTGTAGTAATTGTTGCTGTTAGGAGAAACTTCTTCGCTAGTTCCCACGGGGAGAGGGGGCGGGGTAAAGAGGAATCCAAATATGAAACTGCTAGGTCAAGCCTCATCTTTGTATCAAGAATTGTGTGAAGTTTCCTATGGTGAGTGTTTTGAAGGGAGAATTCTCTACTAGAATTCTCTACTAGAGATTTTCTCTACGAAAATCTAACATCAACTGCCAAGACAGACCTCGTCTTCTGCAGCGAGGGTTTCATGTAGCCCATCAATAGAGAAACAGCTGCTGAAATGGGCCGGATAGGGTTTGATTAATGCTTTTATAACCTCAAGAACATCCGGTTGTACACTGCTGATTATTTTCGACGCTTCTGTTACTAAATCGAGCGAAATAAGGAAGACCACACACGCCCAATAGCCAAGAAGTGACATAGTTTTTATATCTGCAGTAAGTCCATGATGGATGAACTAAATGTTGAATTTTATCCGCCTGAGATGTGGCTGCGGTAAAAAAAAAAAGAGAGCAATGAGGCAACAAGTGATGATATAGGCTGGAATTATTCAAAGTCGATGAAGGCGTTAAACTTGTAATTTTAATGTTTCCATAATGAAGATTTAAACCCCATAGAGAAACTTTCCTTTCTACCATCAGAATGACTGACGCTAGTCTCGTAGAAAGCACAAAACTGCGCCTCCTTGGCTTCACTCTGTCAAATGACCGCAAATGAAATAACTGCATTGAACCCATAGCTGCATCTACAGCTAGGAAGGTTTAATCACCGTGTCTGACCAGGAAGTTTTTCTCGTCAGAATCTATTTTGTACGTTTATAAATCTACCATTTGTCTGTGCATTGAATACTGTTGCCATATCTAGTCGGGTGCTCCTGCTATCATCTTGAGGTACTCGATCAAATCCAAAAGAGGATCTGCAATATAATCAATCCTGACTTAGCATACTAATAGATCAAGGTCCCACTCTTTTAGCGTCGAAATAGTTAAATTTAACCGCCTTTTTTACTCTAACAGTTTTTTCTCACAAAATTCCAGGTTTGTGGAACTTCCTTCCATTTGCTTTCTTCCCTGATTACTACAGTCTTCAAAATGTAAATGCAACGTCAGTTGCCACCTTCTATTTACTTGATTCCCATCCATCCCTTATCCTTTCTTTGACATCCTCTGTACTTCTTTGTTTTTTGTTTTTTATTACTTTTTTTGTTTTTTTATGTTATTGATTTTTTTTTTGTATTACTAATCTTTGTAACCTTTGCATATCAGTGGCGGTTCTGCCTTGCTTAAGGTGAAATGATTATTAAAATACTGAACAGTACTAACTATTGCGATTTGCTTAACAAGATTTTATTTGAATGTTACAAATCCCAGTCACGCTGTTTCAAAGTGTTGTATGTATTTCTGCAAGACAATGCTCCTCATCGTGCATCTAAAGTCAAACGCGGATTATTTTTCTAGTGTAAAAGTTTACAGGAGGGAACAGAATGGAATGGTTCAGATCCGAGTCCAACAGAAAATCTATGGTCAGTTTTTAAGATGAATTTATATGGCAGCAAAGTAGGTCTATGGAAAGCAATTAAAACCACCAACTTGAAATTTTAAATGTTGAATTAAGATTTTAACAAAATTCACAAATATTGATTTCTGTCTGTTACAATTTGACAAACATTTTCCAAAGCAACTTCGAGTTACTGTTGTTGATGTGATTTGCAATAATAACTTCAGACTGACTCTGTCTAAAAGAGAAGGGCCCTCAAAAATGCAAAGAACTATCATGAAAGTGCAACGGTGTTTCCTGTGCAAAAAGATGAAAAGTCAATGTTGTGACAAGCCATGACCATACAACTAAATTAGAACGGACAACACATAGCAATCCAGTACTCTCTTAACCTTAAAATAGAATTATTCCATCAGAATGTAGCTCAAACAAAGATTCAGGACACTTGAAATGGCGGCAATGTTGAAAAATTGTAGCTGTTTTGTTTTTCAACATTATAACGTACTTTTCAGAGAGAATAGGTCTTGGGGCGCATCTATATCAAATTTGGTGCTTGTACACATTATTTCAGTAATCAGTTCCACTATGAACGATCATGTATATTTTGAAACATGACTGACTAGGCAGAATATTTACCCACAGTAGGTTGTGATTACTTTCTGCGGTAGAGCGGTTACTAACTGAGATCATAGAATCCAATCTGTCCTGCTGGAGAGAGAAGTGATGGATTAATACCTTTCCCAAGAGTATTTGCACGTAAATTAATGGATCGAATTCGACTAGAATTTGAACTCGGCTCGCCAATTTCTCATTCTAGTATCTATTGCCTTACAACACACATTCACAATCGACCTGAAAAACTGAATTCCATGTGCGGTGGAGTTTGGTTTGGTTTAGTTTTATGCTTAACGATATCTCAACTTCTTATATAAATGTTATTGATTTCTGAGCTTAGGTAATTTTTCTAAATATATTGCTGATAATTTGTTTTAGTATTTTTACTTTGAAATTGTTGGAATCCTTACAGATTCTACCACCCTGGGTCAGGATGGATCTGGAAATAATGGCTCTTAAGAGGTGATTTCAAGCGCTTCTCAAAATCTACCGATCAGATGCCTAGCTGCTGGATGTAGTTTATCGTCGACAGCGGTCACAAAGAAGTAAGAATAATAGAAGCTGAGTTCTTCATACTCCCAGAGAGAGAGAGAGAGAGAGAGAGAGAGGGAGAGGGAGAGAGCGAGAGAATATGAATTGTAAGTAAGAATCAAAGTCCAGACAGTTAATGAAGAACAAATATTGAAAACAGGATTCGGGATTTATTTTTTCACCTCTCTTCCTTACACCAATACCGGGTTTTTTGTTCACACTAACGCAAACAGTAACCGAATAAATCGTGGGATTAAGTTTTCTAGTCGGCGAAATACTGACCTAGGGTCGCGGCTGTATATACACATCCATACTTAAAGATCTGTTACTGAGATGAGATTATCCACTTACTATATTTAACTGTGTACCAGTTGAAATGCAAAGAGTCATGTTTTGATTTTGCTTTTTCCGAAGAGCTTGTTTTCTTTCTTAAAGGTTTTAATAACATTTTGCTCTTGATTGATGGGATAAAATACTTTCTTAAAATTTCTTGACTTTTGTCATTGAAAACAATTTCTATTTATCTAAACAACATGCAGGCATACTTATTGTTCTGTTATTTTGTAAATTTTCGAAATTTTCATTTATAATTATTAATTCTGGATCAGATCATCTAATAAATGTAATTGAGCTTCTCTTCTACTGACTTCTTTAAAGCCCATACGTTTGTCACTTTCAATAATTGAATCAAATAAATGAACAATGACAGTTGTCGATTACTTTCTTCTTTATTTCTTCTGTTCAAAAAAATATCATCGGATGTGTCTTCTTCCGGTATCCAACAGATTTCCTAATAAAATATATATTTTGCAAGAAATATCGACTCGGCTTATTATCGATTTCCTTCCTCATTCTGATGTCCATTACAACACAACGACCATCCACAATCGACCAGAAAAGCTAAACTCCATAAAAAAAAAATGTTATATTTCACGAATAATAACGCCTCTTGTTTTTTTTTTTGTTTTTTTTTTTTAGAAAGAACAGTGTTAGTATCCAGCTACTCTCATCTGTGAACGATAGCTACTTTATATTTTACAATGTAAGTTTTCGGAAGTAAGAAAAATGGTGAATTTTAACGAGGGCAAATAATAATATGGCATCGGTTTGGAAAATCAAATAAATAAATTGCTAGGTTTTTCCAGGTTAATCATCAAATGGTTAATAATATTGTCAAGTCATATAATAAAGAAAGCCGTTGTCGTGTGAAACAACATTCAGTGTCGGAACAAATGAAAAGGGCGTTGAAAAGGGAAGTCTTCAGAAACCGTCATCGGGGCGTCAAAGATGTTGTCAGCAGCAATCGAATGTCGGAATATACAGTAAGAAGGACTCTGAAGAGCTAGGCTGTCAAGTTGCAAGAAAAAAGCCCTTGATTTCAAAGGTTCACAAAAACAGGCGTATGGCCTGGGTGAAAGAATTCGAGAGCAAAGATTATGAATTTTAGCAGTCCGTAATTTGGTCAGATAAAAGTAAATTCTGCCAATATTCGAATTTGAGACAGGTTTATGCTTGGAGAAAACAGAATGAGACTTGGTAACAATGAATGTCTGCAGGTGACCGTAAAACATGGAGGGATTGGTGTAATGGTGTGAGGTGCTGTCTGGTTTGGAGGAAAATCTGAGCTTAGTCTTGTTAACGAGGGGTTGAATGGTCCAAAGTACTGTCAAATGTTAGAAAAAGGACTGCTCCCACTATCTGAAATCGATCAGATAGAAAAGAATGTCTGGCTTTTTCAAGAAGATGGAGCGCTATGTCATACGAGCAAAGTAGCAAAGGCCTGTAAGGAATTGCAAAGAATCAAATCACTGCTATTTGTCACTGCTTAAAGTCCAGAGTAGGTTTTGAAGCTCTCTAATCGAAAGCTTCAAGATCGTGCAACCAAAATCACGTCAGTGGCAACCTTTAAAAAACATTGCTAAAGAAGTGGTAAAATATGGAATTAAATATGAAATAATCGAACACAAGCACTGAAGCTAATAGAAGGCTTACTCCATACTAGTTCTAAATACTGTTTATTTATATTGAGCTGGGATTACGTAATTAGATTTTGAAATTGGATCTATTTAGTTTATTTCTCCAGGCTAAAAACGGTTTTTAGTCCATTGTATATCAACTCCTTATATAAATTTTAATTTTTCTGAACATTTTAAAATGTATTGCTGGTAAATTTTTGCAAGAAATATCAACTCAGCATGTTATCGGTTATCTATCAGAAATCGTTACAAAATCGAGTCATTAAAAATCCAAAAGTTTGAAATGAGCCAAAAAATAATGTCAATGATTTAAAATGGTTTCAATCGAATGACTCCTTTTGGTCATAAAAAAGACAATATTTCATCAGACCTTATAGATTGGCGCTATAAAATCAGAAACGAAAGCTTTACTTTCCCACAGCAATAATGCAGGAAGTTAAAACAAGATTAAGCTATCTTAGACATGCTAAGACAAGCTTAGTATCCAGTTACAGTGTGTGCGGGGTGGGGGTGGGTAAATTTTGACCCTTGGTTAGAGTGTACGTGCTTGAATCTCTATCTTAAATAACTGACCTTATGTCAGAACTCCCTCCAGTCGGAGGCAGAGTAAATATATTTTCCAACAGCAACAATAATAAAAAGGAAAGCACATGCAGCTTGAATAATATACTCAAAATGTTAATTTTTATAATTACCCTAATAAAAAGCTTGAGTGGAAATTTCCATCAGTACTAGAAAGAGCGATAAGAGTTAGTGTACTTGAGAATTTTAAGAAGACATTGTTCAAGGTTTTTTAAATTTAACTAACGGTAACGCTAATTTTTTGACCAACGAATGCTCGATTTTTTCTATATAGAAAAGATTAATTTTACCCGTTATCATCAATGTTAAAAATGGGCTTTCCTGAAGAATTATATTTAGTCTTTTAGTTCTTGAAAACTTTGCCAATCACCTATGTCGAGAATCTCACTATTCTGGGAACATTCTAATGAAAATTTTTTCAACAAGATGGCTCCAAGATTTCCGAAGAGATTCGTGTCAGATGAATGCCATGGCCAGCTGCCAAATTCGTCTTTTGATTCATCGTAATACATTTTCGTTATCACTGTAGAACAATGAATATTGCCACGAGGGATTTATGAAGACATCGTCAAAGTTATATATATAAAAAGAAATGCAATATGGCGGCGATGAAGAGAAACATTAATCGCTTTCTTCGTCTTACCGTATTCAGAAGCATATTTATCAACGCAAGACCGATGTTTGGCCTGAGGTATTTGCTTTCATAATGTATAAGATTTAGAAAATCAGTATTTTGAAAGAAGGTAAACACCTCTATTAGGTTTGTATTTGGAAGTCGAACATTAGTGTTAAGATTATCGACTACTTTGTTCCAAATTGAAGAGTGTTTATGGCGAAATGATCTCAACTGTTTTATCTAAGTTTTTATCCCATTTTCAACAAGATTCTCATAGATACATTTTCATTTTTTTTTCTTGATCAATAGCAAAACTATAAGCAAGTGGAAATCTTCGAATCGAGAAATATTAACACTGAACTGAAATGAAATGGCATGTCATTTATTCGTAATGGATGAACAAACCTCACTGGCAACAAAGTCACAAAATTCTACTTCATCAGCTTCTTTTCTCGCACTTCCCGCCTGTGGAACTCCCTTCCATATACTTGCTTTCCTGACGGCTACAACCTCCAGGAATTTAGATGCAATAGCAATGCCTATCTCTTAGACACTTGACACCATTCCTTTCTACATCACCCCGTATATATTGTTCTTTTCCTTTCTCACTCTACCTTCGCAACTGTCTTCACATCTGTGTTCTCATCCTTCTCTTGCCCTTTCTCTGACACCCTCTGTAACTGGTTCGTCTTTCTCTTCACTCTCCTCCTGGATAAACTTTTACTCTTATGTAGCCCCTGCCCCTCAGTGGCAGTACCGCCTTGCTTGGGGTGAAACGATTAAAAAATGTGGAATTATCCTTGATTCCCAAAAACTTCAGTTAACGTCCATCAGATGACGTTACCAATAGAAATATATTTAAAAAAGAACAAATTGAATAAAACATACGAATTTGAGTCAAAAAGTAATAGAAATTGTTTTATTATATAAGATGTGCGCTGTGGTGTTACGGATATAGGCTCGGAATGAGAAGTCAAAGAGCCGAGTTAGAATTTCAGATGAATTCGTTGCAGAATTTTATGCAGAAATACCATTGGGATAGGTATTAATCCATCTCTTCTCCCTCCATCTATGAGTTAAATAGCAGGACAGACTGGGTTTTTTAGTCTTAGTTGAAAACTAGTCTACCGCAGAAAAAACAGATAACCTACTGCGAGAAAATCCCCTACCTAGTCATTCATGTCACAAAAGAGACATAATCAACCAAACGTGTATTACGTATAGGAGGCTTAAATAATTTAACATACCGACGGACAGCAGAAAGCTGTGAAAATACTCTTTACAAAGTTAAGCAAATGGATGTAGAAACAAGTACCACATATAAAAAGGTATCATAAAGTGGAAAGTATTGATGAGACGAACAAAAAGCAAGAAATGGAACAGAATCATGATCACCCATGACTTGGATGGTCATAACACATAGAAAAAGAAATAACTTATTTGCAAAAAAATTAATAATTAGAAATTATTGCCAAAAAGGATAGGAAACTGTGGAGAACTATGATCTTTGTCTTGATTTAAGCTGTCACAGTAGAATAAAGTGAGATAACATATTTGCAAAGAGATGTCATAATGTGGAAAGTAATGCTGGCACAAACAAAATATAGGAAGCTGTGGAGAACTATGATCATCTTTGTCTTGATTTGAGCTGAAGTAAGATAACATATATTGAAAATAGGTGTGATTGTGTGGAAAAAAATGCTGACACCAATAAAAGATAGGAAGCTGTGGAAAGCCATCACCATCCTTGTTTTGATGTGACCTGACACAGCAAAATAAAGTGAGATTACCTACTTGTAGACAAGTCGAAAATCGAAAGTATTGCTGATGCCAACAAAAGATAGGAAGCTGTGAAGTATCATCATTGCCTTTGTCTTGTAGTCCAACAGAAAAAAATAGGGAGCTTTGGATGACTATGATGTAAATAATGAGAAAAATCCATTAGAATGTCCGACTTGTTTCCTAGAGACAATAGGTGTCGATAAAAATAAAAGAAACTCGTGGCAAATTATTGAAAACAAATATCGCTTTTTTCCTCATCAATATATCTATCTTGATTAAATAAAACTCGTTTTTATGCTTGTAGTGACACTGTCAAATTAATATGCCTAATTTGCATAAGTGCAAGAGAGAGCCTATATAACTCGTCACTGAGAATAAGTATGAAGCTTAGCGACTGATGAGTGCTAAACCTCACTTCACATCAATGGCGTCGCCGATAGGATCCCGTTTGTCTCTAGAAGATCCAGATTTTGTAGATGCATGGATTCGCTGTTTTGCTGCCAGTGCGAGAAGTAAAAAGCTGAAAGACAACAAGGAGAAGGGAGGCGAAAATGAGATTACGGATTTATTTTTGGGTACAGTGGGATGCGAGGCAATAAGAAAAGTCTCCACCATGGCATATTCCACAAACTTGAAAGACTTGACTTTCGAAAAAAATTAATCGGATTATAAGGAGAAATATGAAATCCAAGAAAAGACTGGTAGTGGCAGAAAGAACGAAATTCATGTCATTCATACAAAAAATTGACGAACCAATTATAAAATATCTACACCGTCTACGAAATGCGAGTAGATATTGCGAATTTGAAAAACTCGGCCAAACTATTGAAGAGTCAGTCAGTTGAGTGCTATACGTGATACACGCTTGGGCGGTCATGTCTCGACAGAGACATGACTGACTGGGCAGAAGATTATCCGGCAGTAGGTTGCCATTGCTTTCTGTGGTAGACTAGTTGCCAACCAAGGCTATAGAACCCAATCTGTCCTGTTATTTAACCCATAACTGGAAGAAATAGGCGGATTAATACTTTTCCCAAGGGTATTTGCGCGTAAGTGAATGCACTGAATTCAGCTGGAATTCGAACTCGGCTCCCCGATTTCTCGTTCCGAGCCGATATCCAATGCACCACAACGCACATATTGAAGAGTACTTGATTCAATTAAGGTTAATTGAAGGTATGTGCAATGCATCACACCAATATAAAACAATGGAACAACTACAAATAGGAAATATGTCTTTAAATACATGCATTGACTTTGTGCAGTAACAAGAATTAATACGACCATAATAAAATACGACCATAATAATAATACGACCATAATAAAAACCAACCCAGCGAACCAATATCCACTGAGACGTATTTGTTAAAAAAGTTCGTATTGTGAACGTGATCACGAAATAAAAAAAGAAAAATGCCCAGCATTTGGAAAAACTTGTAAAAAATTTATTTTAAAAGAATCACTTTCAAGCAGACTGCAAAGTAAAAAAGAAAAATGTTGAAAGAGTTGAAGAAAACGAAACCAATATGGAAGTCGTTACATTAAAAAATAAGAATATAGAAAAAATTGAACAAAAGAAAAAAGACATTATATTAAAGGTTAAAATTAACAACTACAATTTAGATATGCAAATGGATACTGGGAGTGAAGTAACGCTGATACCAAAATATTTTTGGGAACTCATTGGAAAGCCACCCTTACGAAAGAGCAGTTTACAACTCCGCCAATTTGATGGGTCGGTCATAAAAACTTTAGGATACTTTGGAGTTAGAAGGTAAATTTGAAGTAATACCTATACGTTTCAGAGAGATGTAGTGACACTGGCAAATTAATATGCCTAATTCGCATAAGTGCAAGAGAGAGCCTATATAACTCGTCACTGAGAATAAATTGGGAGCTTAGCGACTAATGAGTGCTAAATCTCACTTCACATCAATGCTTAAATAATATTTACAAGCACTTTTCAAAATGTCCCCCTATTTAACCACTTCTTTACAACACTTGTCTGTAGATATTGGGTGTTCGTGCCAGCGTTGAATGTCGACAATTTCCAGGGTTTAGATCTCATTTCTGTCTTAGCAGAAGCAAGAACTACAACAGTTGGCGCATTGGAACTCATTCGTGTCAGCCTCTAAGGTAGGTTCATATCTAAATGAACCCCAAACAACTATTGAAGAGGAGAAAGAATAATGTAAATAAGTTTTCTTTGGTTTTCCTTACTCGGTTTTAGTGTAAGAAGTTGAACAGATTGTAAAACGATCGTTTGTTTCTACCACTGATGTATTTATAGCTGACGACCCATGGACAAAACGATTAGATTCTCATGGTTCAATAGATCGCTTGCTAAAGACGAGTTTTAAAAACTTGGCCTAATTATTAAGCTAAAGTTTTTCTTTTTGTCTCGAGAACGGGTTTATATATGTAACGGAAAATCCCAAAGATTAACGAATAGTTTAACAACCGACATCATTAAATTATTTGTTTGAACATCATTTTTAATCGATACTCGTATTTGAGTAGATAATCTGTTTTTAATCAAACAATATATTTTTTTGCCGGCCTGATTATTTACGATAAATTTTTGTTACGAAAATGTGTGACATTCGGCAGGATTCGAACCTGCGACCCTTATCAACATAGGAAAAGCCACCAATTGATCTGGTGCGTCTTAGACCACTCGACCACGAATGATACCATAGTCTAAACGAAGTTAAATTAAAACTATATCACAAAATTTTCCATTCTACGCAAATAAGCATCTCTGCTCTGAAATGTATCGTATTGTCAACAAATGTAAACAGTCAGTCAGTTGAGTGCCATACGTGATACACGCTTGGGCGATCATGTCTCGCAGTAGGTTGCCATTGCTTTCTGCGGTAGACTGGTTGCCAGTGAAGGCTATAGAACCCAATCTGTCCTATTATTTAACCCATAACTGGAGGGAAGAGTCGGATTTATACCTCTCCCAAGAGTATTTGTGCGTAAGTGAATGCACGGAATTCAACTAGAATTCGAACTCGGCTCTCCAGTTGAAAACAATATTACGAAAAACCTCGAAGATTAACGAAATACGTAGAATCGAAAATTGTTATATAGGCTAAATTCGACTTCGTTTAGACTATGGTATCATTCGTGATTGAGTAGCCTAAGACGCGCCAGATCAATTAATGGCTTCCCTATATTGATAGGGATCGCAGGTTCGAACCCTCCCGAATGGTACACATTTAAAAAGAATGAGAAAAATGAAACGGAGTGATAAGTAATAAGATTTCAGAGAACGGTGTATGTATGATTCGCTTGCTCGACGGTAGTGTAGCGAATGTTTGAATGTGGAAATCCAGATATGTCAAATTTTAAACCGGAAGAAGACAAAAAATAAAGCAGAAAAATAAATAAAAAAGTAAAGAAGAAAAGGAAAAAGAGATAAATTTAAACATTGAAAAAAAAAGAAAAAAAATCAAAACTAACAGAAAGAAAATAATAACAAACTGAGATATTAAAATATATACTTAAGGGGATTTGTTGATAAGTACAAATAAAATAATATTAAATAAAAAATTACCAGCTTATAGAGGCTAAAATTTTAAATTATCATGAGTACAAATAAAATAATAATAGTAATTTAAACAAATAGCCAGTACGATAAGCTATTTTTTAAATTATAAGCGGATTTGTTGATTAGTACAATAAAATAATAATAGTATTTTTTATAAATACCAGTTCAATAAGCTTCATTTTTTAAGGGGATTATCATAGTACAAATAAAATAATAATAGTAATTTTAAAAATAGCAAGTTTCAATAAGCTAAATTTTCTAAGTCATACGTGGATTTGTTCATATGTGCCAATAAAATAATAAAAGTAATGAAAAAAATTTAGTTCAATAAGCTAAAATCTTTATAAAGTTATAAGGGAATTATTTCATACGTAGAAATAAAAAAATAAGTAAAATAATAATAGAAATTAAAAAACTTCCAGTTCAATGTACAAAAATTATTTAATAAATAAATGAGTAAAAATATATAACTAAATTTGAGATAATTTCAGATATATTTAAGGGTATGAAAGATTTTATGATTACATAAATTAGTTATTTCATTACTTTGGTTCAATAAGTGAGTTTTTGCTAATTTTATTATATGGATTTTTCTTTAAGTAATAGAAACATGTTTCATGTAAAGATTTACATATTCTAGACTTAGTTAAAATTTTTCATTTAACTGTAGGAGTTTTTTGTGCATCTTTCAATTGCAGTAGTATTTTGAGTGAGAAGTAGAATTATTGCATATTGAACTGGAACTGTTTTAATTACTTTTATTATTGATTTATTTTTTATTTATACTTATGAAATAATTTCCTTATAATTTTAGAAAGATTTTAGCTTATTGAACTAGAAATTTTTCATTACTATTATAAATTTATTGTACTAATTAACAAATCTCTTTATATCTTAAAAAAAACTTAGTGAACTGGCTATTTGTTTAAATTACTATTATTATTTTATTTTACTTACGATAATTAAAAATTTTAGCTTCTATAATCTTGTAACTTTTTAATTAATATTATTTTATTTGTAGTTATGAACAGATCACCTTAAGTATATATTTTAAAATATGAATACCACAGTTCATTATTATTAATTTTTCTGTTAGTTTTTATTACAATGAATTTTAAGAATAACATCGAAATATAAAGACCAGCAAATCAAATAGAAAAAAATCTGAAAGTTAAAAACAAGAAATAGGAAAGCATCTGATAATTGAAAACAAGAATCGGACCAGTATGTGCAGTTGCAATGATAAAAATTGAACACGACATCACATTGAAAAAATCCCTGAATTCCCTGCTTAAGAGAAATACGCAAAAATGTCTTTATAAGTACTGACCACACACTAAGAAAAACTTTGTAATGCTAGTGATATTATGGGGGTTAGAAAAACAAATCATTAAATGTAGACATAACACACCACTGTTGTGCTTTAGGTCTTCTTGCAGACTTGGTAGGTAGTTTGACCATAGCAGAAATCAAAATATGATGATGATAAGATGATAGAAATAATACTAATATTTATAATAATATGTTTCTTTTTTTCTTATTTGTTGTCCGTTCACAGATAATGGCATGTAGAATCTTAACATGCTATTCCGGCTATGTTCTTTTTGACGAACTTTTTTCAAGTGAGAATTTTAATTTTTAGAGTCCTGAAGGCTAGAAAATGACCCCAAATGTAAAATCTTTTGTTTGTTTTTTAGTATTTTATTTTCTCTCTCTCTCTCTCTCTCTCTCTCTCTCTCTCTCTCTCTCTCTCTCTCTCTCTCTGCGTTTTTTTTTGTTTTATGAATTCTTTAGTGAACCTTCCACTGGCCTGTAGTGCGTAGAAGGCGTTCTCTACTCTCTACTCTAAATGGCGTCGACAACATAAACATTTTCATCTTTGGCCAATGCCACTCTGGATTTGTCTGTCTTTCCATATCTAAGTTATGTGAAATTTTAGGCAGCTTATCTGACTGAAATTACTCTATCAGTCTCGTTAAGTTTATTTTACTTTAACTTTTTATTTTTTATACTTTTGTAATAACACCCAATGTATTTCCACCTCGCATTTTATATCGTAGTGGTAATTGCGATTTATACTAAGTTAAAAAGCAACTTATAGTCAATACCATTTCCATATCCCTATGTTTCCTCCCTAAATGAAGCTACTAGATGAAGAACTCTCTAACCCTGCAAATCTAAATATAATTCCTCTATTCCATGGGTAAGACGAGTCCTTGTGTCTTGGTCGATAGTCGTCCTTTAACTGACATCTTAAACAAAATAACCCCTTAGCAGTCAAGGATAAAACTAAACAAAAAAGAAAAAATCAACAATCTCAATGATTACAAACAAACACTCATACTGGACCGGGCCTTACCAGGGTCAACAAGGGCTGCATCGCTTTGTGAGGAACCGCTAAACCAAAAAACACTTAATGGAACAAACTCTTCCAACAACGAAGAGACACCTGATTACCAAACCCGGACTATTTCCAATCTTGGATCAAGTGACTCAATACCTAATCAATTAATAAAAAGAAAGCGAACGAAATGGACTCGCGAAGAGTAACAAGTCATGACATCCTTTTTCACCGCACTCGAAAATCTACAAAAGAACATCACGAATCAGACATACAAAATATGAAAAACTATGCTGGAATAAGACCCTATCTCAGCCCAAATATGGTTGCCAAAGTCTGCAGAGAAGTCGTGCGAAATAAAAGACTCTTAAATACAGAAATGGATCAGATAAAACTAAATATAATACAGAATACAATAACCCATCACTAAAACAATAAAGAAATGAGAGGGGAAATGAAAAATATAACAGACGATGAGGCAAAATCTAAAAATAAACGAAATACGAAATAATGATATCTCAAGAAATAAAACTGAAGAATCTGCCTGCAATTATCCAGATTATGTCACTGAAGAAGTGTCAACCGACATTAGGGTAGAATTTCTTGAAAACAACAAAGGCAAAATAACTGAAGCGAAAAACCACCTCATTCAAGTATTCAGTAGTTACTCGCACACAAATATAAGGCAGCTCCAAAAATATTTATATGACAAAGTTCAATAAACATATTGCATAAATATACAATGCTACACTGAAAACATTGTTAACGGAAAAACCACTGAGAAACGATAAAAAAAACAGACGAAAAGATCCAGATTGGAAGGCAAAACTAGCAACAAATATAGGAAATCAAACGTGAGTTATCGATACTAGATGATATCTCAAGAAAGACAAATGTTTCAAAAAGTAAATGCAGGAAGAGCAAGCAGAGATATAAAATTTAATTACTAAATGGAATTCAAGCGTACAAGGAAATCCTAAAACAGTTAATGACACAAAGAACAAGACGATGTGATAAGCGCTGTAGTTTCTGTTGCCAAAATAAGATATTCAAAACGAATCATAAGAAATTTTACAGGAAAATTGGAAAAGCAGTTATAGATGTCCAAAAGCTGTGATATTAATTACTTGTACTTATGGAAGCAATCATTCTGGGCGGGATGAGCCGGCTTCTACCATAAAAGAAATGTCATTGAACTTATACCCTATACAATCCCCATATAGTACAGAAATTTTCAATCAGTATGTTGCTAATTCTTACTGCGTGGACAACCAAGGCTATAGAACCCAGTCGGTCCTGCTATTTACTCATAGCTAGGGAAGAAGAACTGGATCATACGGGCTAATTCTCTTGGGAAAGAGTATCAGCATTTAAGTGAATATGATGCATTTGACTGGAATGCAAACTCGGCTCTCCGATTCCTCAATCCAAGTCGCTATCCACTGTGCCATCTATCGAAAAAGGGTTTAGGCAGAATATCTAAAGTAACTTAAAAGAATATAACCCAAATGCAGTATGGATCCAACGGGAACTAACGAACGATGGATAAACCTCTACAGGTAAAATATAACCAAGTTGAATGTTACGCAATCTTTAACGAAATTCCAAAAATGAAAATCCCCAGGAAATTAATTTTTTGCTCTATCATCTGTCATTAATCCATAAAACACTTGCACAAACTTTATCAATACTTATTAATAATCCCAATGAAATTCCAGAATGGATCACTCTAGGTATTACATATCTCTTACCAAACTCGGGTGAAACAGATGATCCGGAAAAGTTATAGGCCAATAGCATGTCTGTCCAATATATATAAATTGATGACGTCTGTTCTGACGAACTATACTTAGTCTTTCCTAAAAAAAACATTTTTCCCTTGAAACAGAGTTAATGTTGACGAGGTTTATGTGGTAGAAAATATCTATTATTCATAAACAAAATGATACTTGAACATTACAGGAAAAGAGGTAGAAATCCCAGCACAACAAGTATAGGTTACCGCAAAGCTTTTGATAGTGTCTCACACACTTAGATCCTTAAGACTTTGGAACTGTACAAAATCTCCTTGGTGACAGTAAATTACCTTAAACACAATGTAATAGGACTTTCCATATATGGATATATGGAAAACCCCATTACATCTAAATTACACCAAAGGTTCTGCCACTTCCAACCACCTGAATATCCGACAAGGAAACTTTTAATGAAACTACCTCTCACCCCTTCTGTTTTATGTATCATTAATCCCCATTACGTATGACTTAAACAATAATAGCTATAGATACAAAGGAAATAAGAAAGAATTCAATCGCCTACTTGGATGATATCAAGTTCTTTACCAAAAACAACAATCAGTTGAAGGGTCTTCTCGTTGCTGTAAAATGTTTCAGTGATGACATACATATGGATTTCGAATTAGATAAATGTAACATTCCAAGAATGGAGAATGACAGAAACGCACTCAATAGATCGAAAA
The DNA here is from genome assembly GCA_037127315.1 of Ascarosepion bandense. Taxonomy (NCBI): domain Eukaryota; kingdom Metazoa; phylum Mollusca; class Cephalopoda; order Sepiida; family Sepiidae; genus Ascarosepion; species Ascarosepion bandense. The sequence goes on from JBBBDQ010000515.1 coordinate 5,674,713, forward strand.
TTTGTCACAAAGATAAGGGAACTGGAACAAGAAAAGGCCCATATGTATCTGGAAATTAGCATAGTGGATGGAATACAGTATGAAAAAAAGAATATCAATCATAAACACCTTGGCTGTCTCGTGATGTAATACAGTTTCAACATCCTTAGCTTGACTATGAGCGATATTAAACGAATGTACGTCCAAATTAGAAAACGTTTCACTTGCCAAAATGACAAATCAGACTGATGTTGATAGTCTATATGTGCACAGATCCGAAAGAGGCAGAGGATTAGTTCAACTAGAACTGTATTACAAGACTACAACAATCGCCTTCAAAGTCACCTGGAGACGACAAAATACTGGATGATGATATGTGTCGAAGAAAAGAAAAGAATTAAGTAACTTTATTCAGTAGTAAAGAATCCAACAATTTCAAAATGGAGATTTAAGTGGGTGAAAAAATTAAAGTAAAACATTATACACCTTCTGAAGCTGCAAGAACCTTGAAAAAAAGCAAAGAAAATCAGCCAAGTACAAAAACGATTGCAAGATAAAGCCTCTTCACGTCAATATTCTGCCCCTACCAAACGATCTGATGTAGACAAACTCTGTACCTATCAGTGGCTACGTAGTTCAAGGTTAAAAGATGAAACAAAAGTTTTTATTCTTGCTGCACGGCCAAAGCTTACTAAGTAGAAAGTACAAAGCACACATACTAACAAACTATTTAGATTCTGCGATAAATATTCAGAAACAATTGAACATCTTGTATCTTGTTCCACAGTATCGACACCCACTGAATATACATCCTGGCATGACAGAGTGAGCCAATATCTGCAAGAAAACATTTGCAAAGGAAACTGCAAAAAAGTAATATTGACCCCACCTAAACCCTGTTATGGAGGTAGAAACTGTAACAATTTTATGAGAATTTACAATACACACAAAGAGAATATAACAATGCGCTTTTTATTGGCATAGCAGTCTCTGCAGATTGTATAATATCAAAATACAAGGACATGGAACTGGAATTCTAAAAGGTTGTGCACAAGGACATCAATAATTCTAGCTATAGTTGGATTCCTCGGATTGAATGGAAAATATACCAACAGATTCATCGAAGGGATTCCTGGTTGGCCTTATCTTAAAGAATGGCCGGATATTCATATCGTCAGCAGACTGATAGGATTTTTACCTACAGCCGCGCTAAAGATATTAAACACCACACTACCTCGATTATTGGATTGCGATTCCAGTCAGAAGTCAACCGAGTCATCCAACATTTGCTGCTGTTTATCGTCGCGTGATGAGACAGTATCAGCAGCACCACAAGGAAGACCGATATCCGTTCGTGCTCCTGACCGCGAAAAACATATTCTACATACTGTCTGTAATGATCCAGGCATCAGCACACGTCAAGTGTCCCTAGCATGTCGTACATCTTATAATACCGGATGGTGGGTAGTTCAAGAGCCTTTCCTATATCCGTATCCTTTGTATCGTGTGCAGAGTATTTCGCACCCTGATAACTCAACATGGAAGAACTTTTGCCGATGGCTTATTGCACAAACAGCCGATCCATTGTTTAGTGGATGAGGTAACATTTGCAAGAGATGGAATAATAAATTTACACAACCAACATTGGTGAGCAAACTGGAATTCCCATGATACGGTACCGGCTAGACACTAGTGTCTAGTTTACGATTAATATGTGGGCTGGAATTATAGTCTGGTAGGTCCATATGTTCTCTCAGTACAGGAGCCGTCTCCAAGGACTTTATTTCGAATTCACTTCTAGACATGTTTAAGGGTGTACCCTTGTCATACGGAGACACATGCGGTTTATGCATGATAGGGCTCCAGCACATCTTAGACACATTGTTTGCAATTCAGTGGCTGACATCAACCATGAAAGATGGATAGGTAGGTAGGGCTGGTTCACCTGACCTCAGGTTTCTGGATTTTTATCTGTGGGGCCACCTAAAACAATTATTTTATGCAACAGGTATTAATAATGCAGAGACACTTCTTTAAAGTGTTATGGTACCTGCGAAACTATTCAGTACCATGTGGGAGTATTCGAAAAGTTCCTCCAGTCAATGATCCGATGGGTGCATACGTGTGTAGGATATTTTGAAACTTTTTTGAGTTGTTGTATTGAGAAAAACGATGACCTTTTAGACATGTTTATATAAAAATTTTAGCTTGTTTTTAGTGATAAGAACCCATCCCAAAGTTTTCAAAAATAGTTTTCGATTGTATCTTAGATTGTAGATTTAACAGTGCCTCATAAGGACTTTTTTCTTTGTTTTGGCGAGTGAAGTTTGTAAAAGTTATTTTGATATACTTATATATATATATATATATATATATATATATATATATATAGCTCATTCAATAATGAATTAGAGCACTCTAGCTATTGGACGTGTGTAAAGATATACGCGCTAAAAAGTCTGCCTTCTTCTACCGGACGCTCGAGGCCCAGAGGTAGAATTGCCGACTGACGCCGATGCGGTCGGGTTTCAATACTGGGTTAGGAGGCGATCGGAGGCTAACCGTACTGATGAGCTGTGATACAGCGAAACAGATCTGTCTTCGGATGACTATATATATATTTGAGTGTGTGTGATACTGAATTGCTTTTAAATTTTGTGTTTATAAATCCTATACACTTACAACGAATCCCATTCAGTCACCTTTTACCTTAAATACCTTTTCGGCCTTTTATCCGGTGAATAAAAAAAAAGAAGTTAAAGAAGTATTCTGCAGTATTCAGATGAGGGGGGGGCCAAATATTTAAAGATTTATACAATCAAAAAATATAACTATGATCATAAAAACAGTCATATTCAATAAAAATAAAATGCAACGCGTAAAAATGAAAGAAAGAACTACACAGTCATGAAAAAACTTGGAAAAAAGGTAAATGAAAAAGAAGTGCTCTTTTCTTTTTTTTCCGAGTCTTTTTTGTTTTGGCTTTTTCGGGTTAATGTTTTTTCGGTTTAATCTTTGTAATGATCACATCCCACTTTTCTTTTTCTCTCATTGTATTAAATATGTTTTATGGCAATAGTTCTATTATGTTTTATGGCAATAGTTCTATTATGTTTTATGTTCGATATTTATGTTATATTTACATAAAATTTCAGTTGTCTGTAAATCAGTGTTTTTAAGTTTTTCCTAACCCAGACGCCATATTTATATTCTATTCTGAAGAAAAAATTGTTGCAAGCATAGAGTTCACATTTAACGAGAGTCACGTACTTAAATTGTTTTATGAATGCGTGTAATTTTCCAGCAGTAAACAGTCATTTAACGATACAGGAAGTATGCTACTATTTAATATTACTTACTTTTAGTTTGTTTGCATTCTTCAAGTGTTCTTAATTTACATTAAAATCGTTTAGCTTTGTAAGAAATAACTCGAATGAAATACGTGAAAATGTTACATAAATTATAAGAATGTTTTGAGAATTCATCTTATCCACAACAACGAACAAATAACCTTGGTCAAAAATTTGCAGCAAAAACTGAAAACTAACTTAATATCACGAATATTTATGAGAAATAAATAGTCTAGAAGAAGCTTAAAATTAGCTTAATAAACTCAAAATTTTCATTGCCTAAATTTTTCTACTCAATTATAATTAGTGCCTTCTCTTTATAAATCAGACAAACAGGTAGAATAAATTAAAAGATATAGAAATTAACACAGACTAGTAACTAGCAGTTTCACACCCTAAGCAATCACAAGTCTTTATGTGTATGTCTACACTGTTTATATTTAGAAACACTCAATCACTGATACTGATCATTCTTCTTCTATAAATAAAGCAAATTTTAAAACAAACATACATACATTACATGGAAAAATACGTGCATGAAAAGAACGGGACAAATTATTAAACCTGGAAAAGTAAAGGACAAAGATATTCTAGGGAAGTAAAAGATAAAAATCTCTTTAAAAATTGCATTCAAATTTTGTTTTTAGCTGCAATATTTTAAGTAAGAAATTTCTTATTTTTTACTTCATGAGAGTATTTTGTTCTTTATTTTTCCGTGTAATCAATGATTTTTCCAGGCATTGCTATTAATTTGATATAAACTTAATGCTAAAAACCGCATTCAAAAATATTAAAAAGAAAAAATTTATATGCAATTGATTTAATAAACAATAAAAATATTAATTATTCATAATTAATTCTGATTAAATCGCATTCAAAAATGTTTAAAAAAATAAATTTATATGTAATTAATTTTAAAAAAACAATAGAACTATTAATTATTCATAATTAATTCTGATAAAATGATAAGTGATAAGCAAAGTTTGATTGGGAAAAATGATAAAATATATCATCAGAATGTAGATGCTGAAAACCGCATGCAAAAGCGTTAAACAGAAAAAAGTTATAAAGAATAAAATTTATTATTAGAAGCGTTAGTCGCTCACTTATTTACTTATTTAGTTAGTCTCCCTTTTCGGGTTTCCCATATTTTGATATAACTTTTTTCTACTGAACCAAAATACATTTTTTTTTTCAAAATGTAGATAAGGACGCGTCCTATCCAACTGTAAACTGTTTGAAATTTGGTTGAGAACTGAATTAGTGGTGAAGCTTGAAAGCTGCCGTGATACTGTTTTTAAGGTTGATGCAGTTGTAAACGACAGACCGTTTTTGTCGATCAATTTTAATGATCGACTTTTCCAAGTTGCGAACGATCATACCCAGACAAGAGAAAAATGTATGTACACACGTGCATGTATGTGTATGTATGTATATATAAGATAATCAATGAAAAAAAACGAATTAACAATATACATAAATTAACTTTATACTTTTTTTCCAAATCTAATGTAATTTCGAGTCACAGAAAATGATTATTACTTAGAAAATAATTATTAAAAGCTTCCTCATTTATACGGACGATTTTGCTAAAAGAAAATGTAAATCGGTGACGTGTTTGCAATTTATTTCCTATTAATATTTGTCTATTTTTCCCACCTAGTAGCTGACACGTAAGTGAATGTAATGCATTTGACTGGAATTCGAATTCGGCTCTCCGATCACTCAATCCGAATGTTTCATGGCATTTTTAATTTTGGAAAAAGCCACGGAACCTGTGATCTCTAAACTCACCATGTGCAAGAGAATTATCATGGCGTAGTATCAGGCATCATTTTGGTAGTTTGGAGGTTTTGTCAAGAATCTTGAGATGTACACCAGGAGCACTAAACCAGACATGGAAGCAGTATCATAATTTAAAATAAGTGATATTTTTTTAATAAAATTATAACTGCTTTGACTTTGGATAAATTGGAAGAACGATGAATTTAAATAAAATATGTGATAAATACGCTGCATATGAAATAAAAACGCGCGTTACTCTTGCAGGAAATTCACATATTTCAAAAATCACAAAGGAAGAGATTAACATGTAAGCTTTTCCTCATTCCCCACTACCGGCTTTGTTCTTTTGTGTTATCGTTTCTTTAAGATTTTTACATTTCCTGGTCGGGAAACGGTACATCCAAGAATCTATGAAAGCCAAAGTAATTTTATACACAAACTATTAGTAATTTGGCTGCTCGAATGGATTGTGCCATCAAAAAATCAAAGAGACTGTAAGTCATCTTTAAATACATGCCAAGTGGGGTTAAAGTGCATCGGCGTTGTGTAGGGGTTAGCAAAGTTATTATGGTTGACTTGTAGTGAGTTCGATCCCCAGTAAATGCGCTCTAAAATTTTCAACAATAAATAACACAAAACAATTTACATGCGAAACAAACCAACATTGCCATAAAATTAATGTCTTGTCAAAAATTCTATTAGATTTTCTTCCAAATTTATTTTGCTTTCGTGTCACAGAAAATGATTATTACTTAAAAACTAATAATTAAAAGATTCCGTATTTATTCGGACGATTTTGCTAAAAGAAAATGTTAATCGGTGACGTTTTTGCAATTTCTTTTCTATCAATATTTATCTATTTTTCACACCTAGTAGCTGACAAATTTTTAAATGTTTTTAATGGGGGTTCCAGAAATGATTTTGAAACTGCCGATTTCTTTGCAAAAGATGAAAAAAGGTATTGCATTGAAAATGCCAAAACATGAAGGCAGCAATCAACAAGCGAACAGCCCATCAGTTTTAAAGAATGAACAGTACTGTAAACCGAAAAAAGGAATACCTAAAATATGAATTTAAATTTTTCTTTTTTTCTTTAAATATTAGAATAAATTGGTATACACACACATACACAGATATATATATGTGTGTGTGTGTGTGTGTGTGTGTGTGTGTGTGTGTGTGTGTGTGTGTGTGTGTGTGTGCTAGAGTTATGATAATGTTTGCCGCTAAGATTATTCGCGTTTTACCTCTGCCCCCCTTTGCTTTAAATCTGTTCTGTAAGTGTAAATTTTACCACGCCCTCTTTCCTCGTTAGGTGTTCTGAAAAGTTAAACGCTTTTTTTTCGATTGTAAATGTAAGTACATATTTACTCGCATTTTATTTAAAATTTATGATATTCTATGATATTCTCGGCGTTCTTCTATAGAACCATTTCTTTTATGCCTCAAGTTTCCTCTTAATCGATGAGGAAATTCACTCCTCCTAAACCCTTCGCTCTCATTGGAGCATAACCCCTCACCATCAACGAGGCGGTCGTCTTTGCTTCTGTAACTTTTCTTTTTGACAAGTTGAAGTGTTGACTTTTGCAAAACTCTTTATTCTTCGGGCGAGACAACATTCAGTTTAGTACTATACGTGATACACGTTTGGGCGATCATGTCTCTTTTTACTCATTACTGACTAGGCAAAAGATTTTCCTGCAGTAGATTTCATTACTCTTTGTTGTAGATTGGTTACCAACCAAGACTATACAACCCAATCCATCTATTTAACCCGTGAAGTGAGAAGAAATCCATTAATACTTTTCGTAAATGAAATGAAACATATTCTACTTTAATTCAAACTCGGATTTCAGATCTCTTGTTCTGATCTGATGCACATTGCACCACAACGAAAATCCACAGGATTGAATACAGAGTAGAAAAAGGGAATTCTGAAGGTTTTACTAGCAAATAAAGTATTTTTAATAATTTTTGGCAACGCAATAATTATTTTAAACAAAGTAATAAACGTTCACAATAATTATCGGAAATCGATTTAGGTTTCTGTAATTTCTTACGCATTAGGAGAAGAAAATGCATCGTTATTATGGTCTTTTCGTAAAAGTAGCAGTTGTTCATGTTTGCTCTTGATGGACAGCGACACATTAAACGCTTTTCCATACTTCTCTGGAACTGTGGTTTCTTTCTTTTTGTGAAATGGCGCTGGAAACATTTGCATGCACAGGTTATATCTAATCTATAGCTGTATCTACTGCTAAGAAAGTTGGATCTCCCTGCCGGGCCAAAAAGTTTTTCTCGTCAGAATCCATCTTGCACATTTATGAAACTGACATTCACCCATGAATTAAATAATGTTAGCATATCAGGTCGGGTGCTCCTGCTGTTCATCCCGGGTTTCTAGACAAAATACATAAAAAAGATCTGCAATGTAATCGGTTCTGACATGGCAACCAAATTTCAGTGAATTTTTCACCAAAGTGATGTGGCTCCGCTCTGTCTCTTCTGTAAGTTTTTTAATGACTATTGCTTTGACGAGCTTGTTTCTTTTTTTTCGAACACCGACCACATCTATTTACGCTTGCTGCTAGATTGGCATCATGGTCCTACCCTTTTACCGTCGAAATAGTTTAATACAACCTCCTCTCCTACTCCCTCGTTTTATCTGGTCGAACTTCCTTCCCCTTGCTTGCTTCCTTGATACCTACAATCTTCACAAGTTTAAATGCAACGTCAATTATCACCGTCTATCTGCTTGATTACCATCTTTCTTTTATCCTTTTCTCGATATCCCCTGTACCTTGCTTTTGTTTTTTTGTTTTTTGCATTTTTTTCTCACTGTAACCCCCTGCGCACCAGTTGCTGTCCTTCGTTGCTTGGGGAAAAACGATTATAAAAAATTAAAATAAAATATAGAGAGAAAGCGGAAGCCACAGAGAAGAAAAAATAGTTAATTAATTTGATCAAATTTATATTTGATATCCGAAAGTGCATTGGTATGGCCAAGAACACATTCCAAGGAAAGACAGGAAAATTTCGGTGGAAACAAAGAAAATAGTACTGGGCTGTTATGGAATATCTGTCCTCCTATATGGCAGCGAATGTTGGATAAGCTCATCAAAGACGCAGGAATGAGTTAAAGCAATCGAAATGTGATTCTACAGAATGATGCTGAGGATAACATTGTTCATCGAACATGTGAGCAATGTTGAGGTTTTAAAGAGGATAGAAACGAAAATTAAACTTACACTTGACATCAGGAAAAGATAGCTGATGTTTCTGGGACATATAATGAGAAGAAAGGGCTTGAAGAATCTGATACTCACAGGACAGATGGAGAAAAATAGAGACAGGTTAAAGCAACGTGTGACATACTTGATGGGCTTAAGCAAGTGAGTGGCAGAGCAGAGTTTGGAAGAAAAGTGGTTAAGAGCTACAAGGGATAGGAGGATGTGCAGAGCCATGATTGTCTTTTTTTTTTCTTTTTTTTTTATGCCCCGAGCAAGGCATGTCACTGCCACTACTGCGCAGGGGGCTACATAGAGTGGAGAAAGGATGATTAAATATAGGAAATGTCAGAGGGTGGGTGATAGGCGGGTAAGGATACAGAGAATGAGGGTTGGGTAGATGAGAGTGTTCTGAGAATAATTGGGAATTAGTGTGATAGGAGGTGTCTATTGACCCTACGTCCTGAATGAGCACGGTACACGAAGAATTTGCATATTAATTTGAATAAAGGCTCCAAATAAGAAATCGGAGGGAAGAGTTCGAATTCCAACTGGGTGAGGTGCATTCACCTACATGCAACTACCCTTGGATGAGATATGACTTCAGTTATGGGTTGAATAGCAGAACAGACTGGCCCTATACCCTTGGTTGTCAGCCAAACTATCGCAGAAAGAAACGACTAATAGCTAGGGGAAAATCTTCTGCAAGTCAATCATGTTTCGAAACAGACATGATCGCCCAGCCGTTTATCACCTATAACACTTAACTATTACTATTTCATAAGTGACCAGACGGGATATTCGAAAAAAATCGAGAAAGTGACTAACTGTAAAATAAAAGAAATGTTACATTTTTCTACAAAATTTTCAATTATTTTTTCGATAAATCCCGCTCACCAAACAGGAGCTTAGCACACGAAATATGAAATATTCCGAGAGAAATCAATAGATTCATTGCTTTAATTTTATTAAAGCAATGAATCTATTGATTTTGGTATAACATTCATACAATATGTTCTGCATTCAAAACCACTTGCTTCAATAGTATCAAAATATTTTATTTTTAGTAGTTTAGAAAAAAAAACAATTTAGAAAAGATCAATTATACTGTGTTTTCGAATTGCTGAAAATTTATGCTATTTATTAGTTTGGACAGAAAATCTGGACTCACTTAGAAAACGGAAATAAAAGAAAAATTTATGGAGCAGCACCAACATTTATTCTTCAAAATAAACTTCATCATTCTCGTCGATCTTCTGTCAGCGATCAGCCAGCATCTGAATCTGTCCCAGGTCAGAAGTGTTGAATCGCGGAGGAAATGTGCCATTGAGCGGAATAGGCCATAGTCACCCGGAACAGCTTCAGGACTGAACTGTGGATGTGGAAGAACCTCAACATCGTCGATCTGTTTGTTCTACTTAGCCAACTTGTCAGTGCGGTGTGACCTCGCATTGTCTTGATGAAACAAAGTCCGACTTCGATTGGCATATTACTTCTTTAGTTTGCGTAGCTGCTGGCAGTACAGTTTAGCGCTGATGGTTCAACCGTGTGGAACAACCTCAAAATGCATTGACCCTTGGAAATTCTACAAGACAGAGATCAAAGTTTGTTGTTTTCTTCCCGCTTCCTAGCACTTTCTATATTTATCTATATTTTTTAGCTGAAGTATTGTAAGTATTCATACTATTTATATTGCTCGGATTGTTGTCCTTATTTTTATTACCATATTCACGACGTTTTGGTTGTCGGATACTCCAGCCTTCTTCATGTGCTTGGATTTTCGAACTGAACCCTTTATTTCATTCACCGGGGTAGATTGTTCTAGCTCCGCGAGTCATGTCTCTTCTGGATGTCTCAGTATTAGTCATCTCCCTTTAACTCAAATCTCAAAGTTTTTGTTCGCCTCTCTAGCCAGATATTGAACTCACAACTCTTTGGGTCAAGTCACTGGATTCAACCAACGCTATTATTTACTAAGCCCCGCTGAACGATATAGTGTGTTTAGCTCAAAATTCTGAACAAGTCCGGAATGTACAACGGCCGAAGCGTCGTTAATATGGCTACAAAAATGAGGACAATGTCAGTAGTGTAAATAGCCAGTACCTTCTCTCTATTTCTCCCCCTCCATTAATTTATTCATTTATGCATCCTTCTTTGAAAAAAAAAACAAGTTTAAGGTTTTAGATTAGATGTAAAGGAAGTTTGAATGATGGTGTATACAAATTAGTCGGCAAGACTAAGATGATTTTATTGTATAAAATACATATTAACTACAATCATGAAAGAAACTGAAAACAGAGAAATGAAAATGGTTTCGGAAAACGAAAATCGAAAGATCAACAAATACATTCCGATTTCACTATTTGTACAGCGCCATTTGAGTTCGTTTTTAAATATGTTGATAAGTAGCGTAAAAATTACAAGAACAGTAAAAAGTTAAAAAGTTAAAACATCCAAAAGCTACAAGTTATTTAATATGCAAAATACACGATCTGAGTTGCTGATTATTCATGTGACCTTTCTCTTTCTATTCAGACATCTTCCATCTTAAGAAAAGCGGAAAAATTGTATTTTCTTTGATTATTACATTTTTCTTTTTCTTTTCTTTTTTTTTTTTTTCGGTTTTTGTAGATTGCCGTTATAAATATCTATTCTTGGCAGGTGAGTGTCTATATGTGACGATTTTCTGGATGATTTTAAACATTACCTGTTGAATGATTTTTGGTCTGAAGAGAGGCTGCTTAGCTGCGAAATATTTATTACCCATGGATTTGTAGAATATCCAAAAATATTTTCAAGATTATATTACTCTGTTAAATTTAATAAAATATTTAACATTGAGTTCTTTTGAGTTTGTTTCTATTGGAATATACCTGACAAAAATACCAAATATTCTACATTATACATAAATATAAATATATGGCTTACGTCGGAATCGATACAAATGAGCAATCAGAGAGCCGTGTTCGAATTACAGTTGAGTCCATTATATCAAATTACGTGTTAATATAATAAAAATCTGCCCCTTCCCTCCATCCCTATAATTTTATGTACGTTATATTCATGGGATTTTACCCATAAATATAGTGCTCAATAATATAGTGTGCGTGCGAGCGCATGTATATATTTGAGGCTATCTACATTAAAAAAAACAACCTATACGCAATAAAATAACATTTCAAATTAGTCACAACACATTACATTGCATCTAGGCATATGGTTGTGTTTTTAACATTTCGGCTTTTCACGTGGTATGATGTCATAGATCCGCATCACAAATTTGCTACCTGCGTCTGCTATACCGTGACTGTCATCGTCGCATAGCAATCTTCTATATCAACATAACAGAAAATCATCTTTGATGATGAATATCTTTGTATTAATGTTCTTACAACTACTCTGAGCCTAAGGTTTAGATCAAGGACCAGCGAAATAAAAATATCCAAATGTTGGACAATATTTGTCTTTATTTTCACCGGAAATTAATTTACTATATATATATATATATATATATATATATATATATATATATATATATTAGTACTTTCAATAAATAAACTTTTCATGAAAAGTAATGTTCCATTTACAAACATTAATAATAAACATGTCTTTTAAAGTGTTGTTCATCGATAGCCACTACTTTTTACCATCTTTCTGGTCGCATTTAAATTCCACGTCGGAAAAACATTTTTTGCGGCTAACTACTAGTCGATGCATTTTTTGACATCTTCATGAGAAAGATAGTGCTGCTCAGCCAGGCCATGTGACATCGATTGAAACAAGTGATAATCAGACGGCGATTATGGTGAATGGAGTAGGACTTCTCATTTAAGCGTTTCCAAGTACGTTTTCATCTGTGGTCTAGAGTTTTCATATTGCAAAATTACTCTGTCGTGTCTCTGCTCGTATAGCGGCAGTTTTTTTCTTTAATGCTCGGCTCAAATGCATCAGTTATAGTCGATAGCGATCTCTCATGGGGGTGTCGGTTGTTTTAGCATCTCATAATAAACTACACTCAGTTGATTTCACCAAATGCAGAGATTAACCTTCGAACCATAGACTTTCCCGCCAATGTTGATGCAACGATCATTCACTTTTTATCGTCGGTCACGATACGATACAAAAAACCTGATATTTTCTATTGTTGAAGCAGCTGTTCACACGCGATAAGACGCCGTTCGACGTCTCTCGGTTTCAACTCCTACGGCAACCAAAGTCCTTGCTTTTGAATCATTCCTAATGCTTACAAACGTTTCGAAATTGTTGTGTGATCAACTCCTAATGACTTTGCAAGTTCAGATTGCGCTTGACACAAGTTTTCATGAAGTAATGCCCAAATTCTTCATCTTCAAACATTTTCGGTGCACCAGAGCGTTCTTTATCTTTAACAGCAAAATCATTTTTGAAGCAACTAAATCCATCTCTGCATGTTATTTCCAATAGAGCGCAACAAAAATTCTGTGTGTTTCAGTTGCTGATTTCTTTCGAAGAAAGAAAATTCCCTACAAATACAATTTCTTTGGCACAAAATCAGACATGTTAAACGCTATGAAAAATAAAAACAAAAAACTTCGGTAAAATAGCATACACTTAATTTCAAACTTGCTTAAAGTTCTTCCTTATAAATGCGTTACTATCTGAAAATACACGCACTCAGTTCTGGAAACGCAACCTGTTGAAAAACAGCGTGAACTTTTTCAAGGTCCTAATATATATATATATATATATATATATATATATATATATATATATATAAAATAAATAAGGACGAAAAAAATAATTTGAACTTTCAAAACATTAATTTAAAACAGTGCTCAACATAAAAAAGCAATGAATATTTAATATTAATTATTACGTTAAAACATGTGCAAAATACAAATTACTACAAAATGGTACATTTTGTTTCGACATTGAAAAAACAATGCCTCATCATGATTTACCATCATTGTTAACTACCTAATGAGAAATTGTTCTTTCAATATATATATATATATATATATATATATATATATATATATATATATGCTAGCAGTATAGCCCAGCGTTGATCAGGGAGTTTTACTCGTAATGTTAAAATGTTGAGGTCAAGTGATTATTCAGAAAGCCCCAGTCCGTGCCGTGACGCGTTAGTTTAAAAAATACTATTAGTTTTTATTGTATTTGTAAAACGTGATTCATGCTTAGTAAAAATTGCTTGGAAGAACGTGGCGGGCGTTGCAGGAGCTTATTATGTGATGCGATGACGTTGTGATGCAGAAGTGATTGCATAGGGGTTGGCACCTTGTAGAAAACATGAAATTGTTATAGAATATGAAAAGATAGAAATGTTAAAAAGTTGAAACATACCGTTTGTTTTCGTAGACAGCCTCAGCATACGAAACGACCAACGTCAACTAAAACCACATCCACCCACAATTATCCAGAAAACCAGAAATGCTTCTAAAATTGGATCTATACATGCAACTGAAAATGGTCGACTTCTTCGTCTTTGTCATCTGCTTCGTTTTCGTCGACTTCTTCGTCGTCTTCTTCTTCTTCTTCTTCTTCTTCTTCTCCTTTTTCTTCGTCTCCTTCTTCGTCTTCGTTGTCTTCCACATCTTTTTCGTCATCTTCGTCTTTTTCGTCGCGTTTGGTGAAATGTACGGCGTGCCTTTTCATTCTAGGCATTTAGAGTGGGGCGTGAAATTTGTCACGAGGGTGAATCTTAAATATAAAGCAGTACAGGGCATTATGTTTATGAACCAGAGTTCGAAATCACAAGTTTAGACGGTAATTTTTCTTTAAATAAGCCTAACCTGCATTTTAGTGAGAATAGTAAATTTCTAACCGTCATCAAGTAAACATTTATCAGTAAAAACTTACAGAGTATTTGGATTGCGTAGCGCACGGAGAAATTGAGTAAGGATTTTTTTTCACAGAAGTGAAGTCGCTATTTTTATATAATTTACAAAAGACAACACTAGTTTCCTTCTATATCAAAAATAGAGTCAGAGCTCAATAATCTTGTAATTATTTCGAACTTTTGTTCTCATCTTGGTTGATATAGATGTTATAATAAAAGACGTGTCGACCAAGTACCCTCTGGTCATCATCAGGTGTCCATGGATTGGCAGATTATTGAAAATTACTCATCTCAGAATAAATACAAAATAGTCAGAGCTGCTGTCAGAATTGCTTGTACTGTATAAAATGCGATACATTAATCTATTAGTAAAACTAAAGTATTCTATAGTCTCTTTTTACTTGTGTGATACCAGGACGGCCAGAAAGATGCGGTTTTATTTCGATCTCAAATGTTTCTGTTGTATAGCCTGCGCTCTTTGAAGCCTAGTTTTCTAAGTGGCATCCACTTTATCAAAAGGGGAACGGGAAAGAAAGGAATTGGATGAGGAATCTTTAGAAATGATCTGACAAAAAATTAACTGTCGTGCTTGGAATGAAAGATGAACTGAGTTAATGTGTTGAGAGAAATGAACAGGATTCAAATCGACAGATGATGATTGGCATTATGTTATTTACATTATTCGGACTTTTGTTCTCATCTTTATTACCATGTTTACGACGTTTCGACCGGTGTACTCTCTGACCTTCTTAGACTCACATGGAATGAGAATGAGCTAAATATAGCGTTCAGTTCAAAATTCTTAGCACCTAAAGAAGGCCAGAGAGTACATCGGTCGAAACGTCGTAAACATGATAATAAAGATGAGGACAAAAGTCCGACTAATGTAAATAACATAACGCCAATCATCATCAGTCGAGGATGACCAGGAGAGTAACTAATTATTGATCTAATTTTTTTCACAAATATGAAGTGGCGCGATTATCTTGAGTCAACACAATATATTCTCATCACAATATATCTTACACATTTATAAGCCTATCATTCGTTAGTGCAGTAAATATTGTTGCATTTTGTGCTTCAGTTATATATCTAGATATTCATAACAGAATCCAAATGATTGGCGTTGTATTTAAATTTTTGAAGAATGTAGTTAACAAGAAAGCAAGAAGTCAGAAGTGAGTACTGAAAGAGAGAAAGAAGACGAAAAAAAACTATTAGAATAGAACTTACGGTTACATTTAATTTCAGCACAACATGATTGCACGAGGCAATAGACTGTAATATCATAAGTAATACGTGAGGTCATTCATAAGAGGTCATCAAAGATGACAGGACGCTATTTCTAGCCGGATGAAGCAATTCCTTTCAAAATAGAGTGAAATATTAAGTTTGCCATTAGATCGAAAATGTTTTTAACATCAGAAATGATCGGGCAGATAAGGTCACATTCGACCAGGATAACCGGAGGTTACTGGAAGTAAAATTAGTCTGTGGCTGATCTGTATTGCAGCCAAACAATTGGAGATGATTTGGGAGGTGGGAGTAAATGAAGGAGAAAAAGATACATGGTGATGCTTCCAAACAAGATAGATAGATAGATAGATAGATAGATAGATAGATCGTGATTGAAAAGTAACTCCTTATTTTATATATATATATATATATATATATATATATATATATGTGTGTGTGTGTGTGTGTGTGTGTGTGTGTGACAAGACGAAAACATTTTATACCAACTCAAAGCAAATGTGGAAATGTAGCAGTCATGAAACTATATATTTAGCATATTATATAGTGTTAAATTGAAATAATGTTTAGTGCCAAAAACTGCTGTTTTTTCTCAAATTGGAAACGAAATATTATTTTTTAAGTTTTCAGGTTTAGAATTAAAAAACGCTCTAAAATATTCTAAAAACTTACAGTGTAAAATAAGATAAACTATGGAAGACGCAAGGTGATGTAATTTTTCGTCCTATTAAGCAAAAGTTGGTTGATGTTGCTTTATATATATATATATATATATATATATACATATATATATATATATATATATATATATATAAAGCAACATCATATATATATAAATACATCATATATATATATAGAGGGGGGGGGTAAAATTATCTATAATATAAAAAAATACTAATTTCAAGGTAGGTATTCCGTGCCCTTAAGCGGGTATATTAAAATTATGGTTAACTCAACACGGTAAAAAAAGGTTAGCTCAAAGTGGTAAAAAAAAGTTCAACTCAGTATAAAACAATTAAGTAGGTATACAAGTAAACACGCTTAAAATGGCTCAACATAATAAAAAGCAATTAACCACCAGCAACTCCTACAGCGGTTAAGAAACAGAAAAAAAGGTAAACACATAATACAACATTTATAAAACAAAAAGTCATTCATACAAAAAGATATCAAATTACACCAAACTGCATATAAATATAAAAAGTAGGAAACAGCAGCAATAAAAGCAAATGACCCTGAAGAGTGAAGACATTACAATAATGGTCCCGCGACGTCGAACTCGACATGACTGAAATGACAATGCACGGCTAAGTAACAAACTTCTTCACATTAATTCTTATTCTATTAACACTCTATCCTTATTTTGTTATCAAGCACTTTGTGACAAAGATAGCTTGCCTAAAATGCCTTTCTACCAATAAACTACTGAAAACATATAACACTATATGACATAAATGTATAGTTTCAAATTATTCTATATTTCTGGATAAAAGTGTTCAGTATCAGTGCGTAAATATAATACTACACATTGTGGTCAACATATAGCCTGAAGATTGAGTTCAAGCATCAAATTAAATGTAACATAGTATTGACTACCAGAGCCTGAAATTTTGGTAAATAAAATAAAAAGTCTTGAATTCAGAATTTTTCTTCTCCTAGATAGGTTGCTAACCCAATCTGTCCTAGAATAAAACCTATATAAAAAAAAACAACAAATGGCAACAACTAAAAGTAAAAATAAAAAAGGCAAAAAAGAAAGGACTAAGGAGTGAGTACAAAGTAGAGAAAAATGAGAAAAAAGACAAATAATCACGACACCCTACACGTATGCACATCTGCGCATATTACAAACAAAATCAAGAAGTAAAAGCAGTCAAAAGCTAATATCCTCTGACGAGTGGATGGACGGATACGTCTACGAAACTTTGGAGTCGGGATGCAGATGGTACTATCAATCACCTTCGTGAAAAACTTTTTATGTATGTTAATTCTGTCTCTTATACACACACACAAACACTGATATATATATATATATATATATATATATATATCAGTAGGAAAGACTGAAAATTCTAGAAGCTGTGTCGTCCTGTGTATGACGATAAACTACATCCGGCAATAAGGCTTCTTATCGGAAGGAACGCATGGAATCACCTCTTAATTGTTGCAGTACCCAGGCCCAACTTACCAAACTTACTCCTGTCAGGGTCCCAGCTACTGCAAATAGTTAACTCCCAAACTGAGTTCAAAACACAATAAAAATATAAAAATAGACTTTTATAGTAGAAATACCAGCAATATATTATTTTAAAACAGTATCTTACCAGCAATACATTTTTGAAATAAAATATTAACAGCAATGTATATGAACTTCAACAAATACCCTCCTTGCAAATATACGTCAATGAAACCTGATCTACAAACTGATTTTTACAAAAAATACATATTCTTTAAGACTAACATATAAATAATGTAGAAAATAATAATACAGATAATTATTTGATCCATCTCCTAACAACTCATCCTCCTTGTATAGGTCGGTGCTATCATCATCATCATTCTGCGGCCTCAGCCGAGATTCAAAATCTTGTCAGTAGCTGAATACTTGATGTTTCGCCAGAGCTACCAAGGGTGTTTTTATCGTGACACCATCACTAGATGGGTTGCCTACCACGGCTTAAGAGAGGCCCATTCACCCTCATTGAGAGAAGGATATCCCGCGCTAGTTTCCCAACCTGATATTTTTTGCAACCTCTTTGATTAGCTGTATGAATTTGGCAATATTAATAATGAACGTGTGGCATTCCAATTATTTTTCTGTAGAATTCCTACTTGACGTTTTAGTTTTGTTTGTCTTCTTTTTTTCTTCTTACCATTTTCTTTCCAAATTGTAATTCTTATTTTGTTTTCCTTCAATATCTGGTGGTCGCCATCTCTACGAACCTTTGTATTATTTGAACGTCGATATACGTATGAATATATTTAGGATTCAAAGCATAAAAATATTACTTACCTGATACACGTAGACATAAGGCATAAGAATAAGACTATCTTTTAAAATTTAAAATACGCCTTTGAAAGCAATAAAACAATCACTTTACAGACATAAGCGAAAGTTTTTCTTGAAAAGAGTTGTAAAATTCATTTTACTGTATCAATTTGTTAGTTGTAAGTGGCAGCAGTATTCAATACACGGGCGGATTGTAGATTTATGTATGTGCAGGATAGATTCAGACGAAAAAAACGTCCGGGCCCTGCACAGGGAACTGACTTTCATAGCAGCGGATTTAGCAATGGATTCGATATAGTCATTCCACTTGAGGTCCGCTGAGAGTGTGAGGCCAAGCAGGCGTAGTGTTTCCACTCGCAGCATTCAAGATTATCACTCCGATTATAGCGATTTATACGAGGAGGTGGTCCTGAGTATGACGATAAACTGCATCAGGCAGCAAGGACTCTAATTGGGAAGTTTTGAGGAGCATGGAACCACTTCTTAATTGCTGTTGCTGACCCGGGGTGATAGCACCTGTTAGGATCCCAGCTATGGACAAATTGTTGACCACCAAACTGGAGTCAAAATACTATGAAATTATAAAAATAGATTTTTATAGTAAAACTTCAAGCAAATCTATTTTGAGAGGAAATTCTACCAGAAATACGTTTTTGAAGAAAGAAATATCAACTGCAACATTATTTTTAAATTATATATATATATATATACCAGTAATACATCCGACTCTCGACAAAACCCTCTTTACAAAAATACGTCAATGAAACCTGATCTACAAACTGATTTCTTACAAAGAATACATATTCTATTCATACGAATCTATTGTAAAGATCTTGTTGGCATTAAATAACTCATTCAGGTTGATATGTCCTATAACGAAACAAACGAATCAACATGAAGTGGATCTGCGACGGGCTGCCGGGGGATGAGTCGTCTAACCCAGCCGCATCTACCAGCCACACGTCTCTGTGGCTCTTGCTGACGATCTTTGAGGAGTAGGCAGGGCCTTCACAGCTATCTTCACCACCGCCACCGCCACCAGAGGCGAGAAATTGAATAAGGAGAGAGGATGACGTAATGTAGCTTACACATAGCACAACGCCAAAAGCACCTAGTGAGTATCGAACTCACTATTAAATAATTTTTTCAGTATAGCTTATATGTGATACAAGGTCAACAGTATTGAGTAAGAACCAAATAAAATCACGAATCAATTGTAATTAATCGAGTGAGACGATGTTGCTAACCATTGTTCCACGCAATGTGCCCCACAATTTACTAAGCATATTTTAGATGTGGCACAGGGACGATAGTATGTGGGAACAATAAGTATCGAAATTATTGATCAGTCGCAATTGATCTATCAAGAAAGGCCTGATAATCATTTCGCCAGTTCCATATCATTTTGATTGTAATCAGGTAACGGATCCAGAATAAAAAAAAAGTTCGTATTTATTATCAAACGAGTGGGCCCACGCCGTCAAAAATAAAGACAAAATATTTATATTGATATGTCGTCTAAAATGGCGGCAACATATATATTGATGTATCTAGTATTGAGTATCATGCATTAAGACATAAGAAAAAATTATCCAAACCCTTGAGCATGACAAGAGCATCCAAACCCTTGAGCCTGATATATATATATATATATATATATATATATATATATATATATATATATATATATGAAGAAAATAATTGCAACATTTAAAACATTAGCTTAAAATAAGACAGTGCTCAATATAAAAAATATAGCAATGAATATTTATTATTAATTAATACGTTAGAACATGTGCTAACTAAAAAGTACTACAAAATATTGCATTTTGTTTTGACATTAAAAGAACAATGTCTCAGCAGGTAGTTAACAATGATGGTAATCATTCTTAACTACCATCTTTATTAACTGCCTTATGAGACATTCTTTTTTCAATGTCGAAACAAAAGCTACAATTTTGTAGTAGTTTGTAGTTTGCATATGTTTTAACATAATGCTTAATAATACACACACGCACACACACACACACACATATATATATATATAATTTTTATTAAGAATTAATTTAATTTACATTGCGACACGTAATATTTTATGTTTCGAGGTTTCACCTCGTCATCAGACAATGTTGACTCATTGTTATGAAAATGATTTACATTTTAATGTAGAAAGCAATACGCTTGTTATTTAAAGATTTATGGATGGGGAAAGATAGAAAAATTTATGTGTGTTTAATTTAACCAATCAGAATGAGGTTCAACTTTTAAATTTGAATATATAGTACTATATATATTGTACTACATCTACGCTACGCTTAGAAAATCACCATCGTGACTTTAATTTTTCAGGTATTATCAGAAAAGATATTTTTTCCACTATGAGTTTTTTTGCTTTTTGTAAAGTTTTGAAAAAATTAATTAGCAGTACTTCTCATGAATTTCTAAATATCTAAAGTGAATAAAATCACTTGACTTCATTATACTTTTTTATTATTTACTTTGAAAAGATGCTGATAACTGTTGCTTCCAATTAGGAAAATAGTTTTATTAGTATAGATTTACAGGGTTGTGTGAATAACACAACGGATATAAGCGCTGCAAGTTTCATCGGCGAACCGAAATCAAATTCGGGCCAAATCTGTTGTGTTCCCTTTCGTGCAAATGCCGTTGCGGACGGTGTGAATCAGTCTCTTCTGCCCGCTTCCAGCTCAGAGTTAAATAACATGATTGACATGACTCTCTTGAATTGGGTGCCAGCCGGTCAAGAATGAAAACCCTGAACTTCGAACTGGAGAGAGGGGAACGGGAAACCACTCCACTATATTCCCTAAAAATTATCGTTTACTTCCTGAAGGAACATGACATTTAGAAAAAAACAGTTTTATAATTTTTTTTCAAATGCTAATATAGAACCTACAATATAATTTTATTCTTATTTTCTCTTCTAGGAAATATTGTTAAGTGATTTGATGATTTAATTCTAAAAACAGAATTATTAGGTAATTCAGTGATTTCATTTTTAAAAATTTATTAGGCGATTCGGTGGTTTCATTCTAAAAAAAAAGACGATTTCCGTTCTAGTGAAAAGTAGGAAAGAGATCAGGGAAAATTTTGTTGATTTTGTTAAAAGATTATTTTCATATATGAATCTGTTGATTATTTGTAGAGGAATCATGTTGAAAGTGTTCTGATTTGCTTGACTTCATGAACCTGGCATCATGAACCGAATACATATTTCGGTGGCAAATCCAACTTCGCCTGCCAATACTATAGTCGTAGCAGTAATTCACCCTGGGGACTAGATGATCCTAAAAAATTCGATATTCATATTATCGTGAGGGGTTCGCTGTTGGTTGTAAATTGAAATTGAGACTCCTCTGTTCAGTCAGCACAGCAACAATACAATATCTCGTGGCTTCGTCTTGGATTCTAATTCAGTCTCTACCCCCGACCAGTTTGGCATGGTTTAACCATCTGGGAATAATTCTTCAATCAATATAGATTTTCGGATCACTGAGATACTCAAAATTCACCATAACATCAAAGTAGTAATCATTGGTGGGATATGGAAGAATAAATTGACTTAAATAACAATCGCAATATAGCGACACTGATTTCATGTTTTAAAAAAATGTTTTATTTGTTTTGGGTTTTGATTTGGGTTGTGAGGGTATTGTAATAGCGGTTCAGATATCGCGTAGTGTCATGGTTACAGAAATCAGAGACCCGTGTTCGAATTCCAGTTGAGTTTGTTACATTCACTTTAACAAATTTAACCTATCCAGACATTAAAAGAATTATTGAATCCACAATTAATTGAATCTGTGAACTCTATAATCTCCACTGGGTTATCAATAATAGCCCGCCTACTGACTGAAGTTGTCTGGTATTTGTCATCAGTGCCAGAGGTCGGGGATCCGAATTCAGAAAATATCAGGATTTTGAATGCTGATTTTCAAGAGTATAAACCTTTAGAGTATAAGCATAAGGCAATCTTCTTTTTCAAACTTCTTTCAACATATATAAAGCCAAGTAAGATAAATATTAGTAAGAACTATTTTTAAAAAGAATTTGTATAATATAAGGGGTACATATTATTTCTCTAGCCGCATATTATGCATTTGAAGGCCAGAGTGCAGTGTGAGTCACATATATCATTAACAGTCATCCATATAATTTGGCACTTTGCATAATCTAGCACATAGCGAAAAGATATGCAGCTACTGCATCCCCAGCCACCCGAAAACACCCACCACGATTTCGAAAAGGTCTGTAAGAAATCTCGTTTGTTGGTACAGTATACCAATTACATTTAACAATTTATCATATACTCGTTATATTTGAGACATTCGGTCATAGTGGATACTATCGGAAGCTTTTCAAAAATCCGTAAATGTGAAACCTTCAAAGTTCATTGAAAAAGTTAAAAAAGGAAATTATGTCGAACTTATAGCAGGAGTTTCGGTGGAAGAAATATTTATTCTCCCTTTTAAATTTCCCCTGTTATAGGCATCCGTGATATAATAACACTGAACTTCATGGGCATAACAGAATAGCTGAATGGGAAAAGAATGACAAAAATGCTTTGATTTCAGAGAGAATTTTATAATGCTACGTCGTACACAAAGTTATATATACATATATACAAGTGTCCCACGCAGAGAAATTATAACCTATATGCAACAACAAACGGTGTGTAAATAAGGGAATATTACTTGTAATAAAACTGTAGTTATGGTGGTTTCTCTATGAAATTAGTTAGGCCATGTGTTTTTGCTGTAAGAGCTAACGTTAGTTTTTGCCGGGTTCTACATTGCAACTGCTTTTCGTCACACTATCACCTGACGTTATTCACTGGTCGTCACGTGACCCATGTGACTATCTCAACGAAAGGGAGATAATCGCCGTTTGTATCCCTACAAAATTAACGGCGAGCGTTTTGTATTTGCTTAAATTAATCATAATACTCAGCATATTTACAAAGACATTTTTATAATATTCTTTGATTACAATTAAATATATCAGGTTTGTTTTTATTAATGGAAAGCAGAAAATAAATGTACATAATTAAAGCAAACCAAAATTAATGAAAACGTTGCTTTGTATAAAATGCACAGCCGACAGTTTTCTTTACCCCTTTTCAGCAGTACAAATTGGAAATAGTTGAGAATCTTTTTGAAACCAAATCTTTTCGTTAGAGAGTTAATAGTTTTAAAATTTGTCGCTATACGGGCAGTAAGTGTTTCTTCATACTTATTATTATTGACGAACTTATAGATGATTTGAATTTTTTTCACGGTTAAGTTGTTTATTCCACTTTCTATTTTATTCGTATCTGGTTGATATATTTGTAATAAACTCTTGAACGATTTCTTAGACTGTCTGACCTCATCGCATTGCTTTTGGAATCAAGGATTTGAGCAGAATTAATAGTTCATTGTCTAAGTTGACTTGAAGACTTTTAAACGTCAATTGTTTTGAGATAACGTATTTTGATTTGTTGAAGTTAATGAGTCATGGTGAAGAAAAAAATGAAAGAAAAATTATTTAAAAAAAGAGGAAGTAGAGGGAGAAAAAAGAAAAAATTACAAGACAGCAAAGACAAACAAAAAAAATAATAAGAAAGAAAGAAAGAAAGAAAGAAAGAAAGAAAGAAAGAAAATTACAAACATAGTGATAAAAGCGTAATAAAGATGAAGAAAATTATAGAAAGAACAAGTGAAACAAATGAAAAATCGAGAAAAGAAGAAAGAGAAAATCAGGAAAAGAGAAACTGGAGATGAAAAGGAAAAGGAAGAAATATAAAACATTTAATGACAGTAAAAAAAAATTACTTAACTTTTAAATTAATAATTGATTTTTAATAAAAATATGTTTAATATAACTTCGTTATAATTGACAACAATAAATAAACCGATTGTTAAATAAAATCCGTACGTAAAAATGTACATAAAAAAATCAATTAATAATTTAAAAGTTAAAATGCTTTTTAATCAATAACTCTTCATGCAGATTTTGGGAGCATATGAAAACCATTACCAAGTAAAATCTAATATCAGCATTTACATGTCTCTCGTGTGTTATTTAACGTTGTTCGAATAATTTTGACTATGACACAAGGAACTCGATAACCTTTTTTTATAAGAGTAGACGCTCTCGTTCCTCTCTTGTCTGTTTTCAAGATAATTCTATTAACGTGAGACGTTAGCACTCAATCTTTTGTTTAATTTTATTGTTCTTGTTTAGCAGAAATAAATTTCTTTTGATTATTTTCAAGCCAATGAAGGCAATAAAAAACAATAAGATGCGAAAGGCTGCGAAGAGTGAAGAAAACAAAGAGAACAATAAAAAATGTGATTTAAGGAGATAGGAGAATACGATTTACAGTGCATTTAAATTTTTGAAGATCGTAATTAACAGGAGA
Organism: Ascarosepion bandense; assembly: GCA_037127315.1. NCBI lineage: Eukaryota > Metazoa > Mollusca > Cephalopoda > Sepiida > Sepiidae > Ascarosepion > Ascarosepion bandense. The sequence continues at coordinate 5,699,584 of JBBBDQ010000515.1, forward strand.
ATAGAAAACCGGAAGAGAGGAGTGTGGGAGAAGTAACTGTTAGTATAGAACTTCCGGTTGAAACTATTAAATTCATAAGTGGTATTCTGAGAGCAAAATATTCCAACACTTTAATTTAATATCAAGTCTGGTGCCTCCTGCTATTCATCTCGAGATTGTTGACAAAATTCAAAGAAGGATCTGCAGTGTAATCGATGTGACTTCGAATCTCGACTTCAGTCATATTTTCACCAATGCCCAGTCAGTCATGTCTGTTTCCAGACATGATCATCCAAGCGTGTATCCCGTATGGCACTTATCTGACTGACTTACGTCTGAAATCAAAAACAGAACTGGAGTTTCTGAAACACATAATCCTCTCTATAATAATAAAGATCGTTGTGGCCGAGTGGTTAAAGTGATGAAGCCCGGATTCGAATCTCACTATAGTCGATGTGTCAAAAAGGTGACTTCTTGATGTTATTGGTCTGGAGGAGGCGATACCAGCTTGCAGCAGGAAAATGCCTGAAAGTACCTTGACCAAGCCTTGTGAGTGAAATTGAGGAGTCATTGATGGTTGTGCTAGCTGGAAGTCACTGGTCATCGTGACCGATGGTTTGGGCGTCTTGGCCTTGTTCAGACTGTTCACGCTAGATAACTCGCTCTCTCCAAGAAACTGTAATTAAGGTCCGCTCAGCATAGTTGCAGTATAAACCACAGGTTGGCTCTGTGGTTGTTGAACAAACACAAGTGTGCCTGAGCAGGGGTCTACAATTGGGATTAGACGAGTATCCTCAAATACGAATGTTATTTTTAGTTTTGTTTATATTGTGTGTATATTATTGTGTGTACATTAGTCTCTTAAAATTGTGTGTTTGTGTGCATTTGTTTTGTGTGTGGCTATATCTATTCTCTTGTTTGTTTTTACATATTATATTGTTTTTCCTTTAAAATTTTTCGTATATATGTGATTTGGTGCATGCATTTGTTACATGTAACGTCGTGACAGTAAACGGAGCATAAAAATAGAAGAATGTTTAAGTTTGTTGCAAGCGTTATTTACTGAATATCAAATTTTGCCCACAATTCATGGAATTTTTTAAACAATCAATTTTTACAATGCGCTTAACTTTATTGCTGTTAGTTATACCGAAAATAAAATATATTAACAATTTTTTTAAGTTTTCTAACAATATCAGACAGAGAAAGTTTTTGCCTTTTTTATAATTTGAAAAAAAAATCTCGGTTTTAAAAGTGAACGTGTAAAGATAAAGATTTTGAAAAGTGTAAAAATATCGTCCATGTTTTGTTTCTTTAAAAAATAGAACAATCAATGAAATGAAAATATTTTTCCTATCAGAATTTAGAATAATTTCAATCATGGAATACTTGAATGTTAACTCGGATCTGATTAAACGTATAGTCACATGAAAATACAAAAACATGAATATTCTTTAGTTAGTTGCATAGAAAATATATGAAAGGAATAGACTCAGATTATAAATATTTCTCTTCAATAATTATTTAACTATTGAATCTCGTTTTAAAATAAAATCCTATCCTCGAATTTGCCCTAAGAATTCGTATCTGGAAAAAAATTACTGATAATCAGTAAGCGAGGGAATTAGTATGTGATTATTGGTCTTACCAAAAACTTCCTGTCGTTCTTGGGTGGAATGGAGACCGACTTTGACCAATACTGTCACCCATAATATTTACACCAACATTTATTGATATTAGAAAGACCTGTTAGAATTTCCTATTTTATTATTTTGATGTATCTTAATTCTTAAGTTAATGATTGATTAAAAATGGCAATAAAATATCTGTGGAAATTTCCCGATCGCATCCTTAAATATTTGAGCATGACAATTTTAAAGATTGCAATAACAATCATAAATATAAATGATAGTCGTTATTTAAAGAAGTAAGGAAGTACAAATAAAAAGATTTGAAATTGACAAATTTTTTCATTTCAACAGATTGAATACATTATCATTTCTTTCATCTTTCTTCTTTCTTTCGTTCATTCATTTTCTCGGTAAAATCAAGCAGCGTCTCTGATATGTCTTTTACATCTTTCCATTTGATCAAAACGGAATAGTCTATTATTTATGAGTTATTGACAGGGCGTAATGCGGTTGGTTGATTAGTTTTGTTGAGTAGCATATCAACCAGTACGGGTTATTTAATGCCGAAATCGAAATATGAAAATTCAAACTTTATAATTAATTCAAGAAAATGAGATTATTTCACGATAAAATTATAATTACTTAGCTGTATTTTTTTACCAAATAAGCTTACAAAATCAAATGAAAGGTGAAAAGGTGCTTCTCCTTACAAGAAATGTGATTAGTCATCGTAAATTGTTGATGTATTTTGACAATGTATGCGATGTCTTCAATTTTACTGTAAATATGTACTGTTACTATTTTATATAAAAAGGTATTGTTAGTGATTTTTAAAAAATGTATTGTTGGTAATTTTTATATAAAAAAGTATTGTTAGCATTTTTTAAACCTATTATCGGTAATTTTTTATATTAAAAGGTAATTTATTATTTTTTAAATGTATTGTTTGCAATTTTTATACAAAAAGATATTGTTAGCAATTAAAAAATGTATTACTGGCAATTTTTATATAAATTTTGTTTTCCTAGTGTTTTAATTTTTATTTAAAATTTCATTATTTGCCCATTACAGGGATCCTAACAGGTGCTACCACCCCCTGGTCTGGGTGGACCTAGGAAGAACATCAATTAAGAGGTGGTTCCACACTCCTCGAAACCTCCAATCCTCCGATCTGAGGTCCTGCTGCTGGGTGTAGTTTATCGTCATACACAGGACTAGAGCGTAACGTACATGCTAAGGCACTAATATAGACAAACAGAATCATAATATAACAGTTACACAACAAATTCCGCAGCACTTATTTTCCATTAACTGCGTTAGTTGCAACGATTACTTCACTACATATATAAATGTAAAAACAGTCTTAATTAACAATATTATAAGCGATAGACGACTATAAAATGTCACCACTGATTATTCACGGTTACTTTACTTAAATAATGTTTTTTACTATTATTTGTTTCATATGTCTATAATTAAAAGTAAATAAATGCGCTAAAATAAGTAACAAAGTACTCCTTTTAAGTAAGCTGAATTTTGGTGCCTATGAAAAGTACTCTTAATCTATTAATATACACTGTCCCATTTTGATGTGGGTGCACATTAGTGGATAATAAGTAGAAATCTATAATTAGATTTTAGAAACCTTGTGGTGCAGTGGATATCGGCTCGGAACAAAAAATCGGAAAGCCGAGTTCGAATTCCTGTTGAATTCGTGGCATTCACTTACGCGCAAATAAACCTGGGAAAGGTATTAATCCTTCACTTCCCTCCAGCTATGGGTTAAATAGCACAACAGATTTGGTTCTATAGACTTGGTTGGCAACCAATCTATCACGGTAATGACAGCCTACTTTTGGAAAATCTTTTGCTCAGTCAGTCATGATCGCTCATGTGAGTATCACGTATGACACCTGACTGACTATGTTATAATTTGTTAAGAACGACCTATACACATGTACAAATATTTAAACAAATATAGTATATTATAGTGTAGGATCGTCCATATATTTAAATATTTATAATCCTGATTGCCCAAGCGTCTATCACATATGGCACTTAAATGTCTTTGGTTTGTGTAACGGTCATCGGTATGGAATCGACGAATCAAGTTCAAATTCTAGAGCAGTCTCCTGCATTTGCTTTTGAAAAAAAAAACGTGACTTCTTTCTTCTCTTTGACCACCAGATATGGGATAAATAGCAGGGTAGACTCGGCTCTATAGCCTTGATTGACAGTCAATTCAAAACCACATAGAAGGCAACGAGAAATAACCATCAAGAAATGGCAATTCCCAGACAATAAAGAAAAGGAATTTACCGAGAGCCATAATCACATATGTCTTAACGGGACAGTAACGGAAAAAAGATTCCCATTTATCTGAGCCTTATATGATTTTCTTCTTTTCCGCAAACTTTCCAGACGTAAGCGATCATAGCTCTCAAAACTTCCCTTTCTTCGTATCTCCCCTAGTTTCTTTTCTGTATTCCATTTACACAAGTTTATTAGGTAGGTTACTCGTTGTTATTCCTCCGCCCTCCTTGCCTTCAATATGTTTTGTGAGTACCAACTTCTCTAAGCCTTCTTTCTTCATGGTTCGTCTATAATATTAGTACTTCTCATCGTCTGTCAGAATCCTTTCCAAATGATTGATTTTCAATCCTTGCTTGATTTTGAAGTCTCTGATACGTAAACTCGCATCCTGGCTGTTCCTTCTGCTAACGACATTCTGTCTTCTTACAATTAGTAGTCTATTCTTCTTGCTCTTCTTTACTACTTTGGAATAAGTATCGTTTTTTTTTTCTATCTCTGCTATCAAGCTGGTGTCATCAGCATATCTTGCTAAGATTGTTTACCTGATAGGACTCCTACTTAGGATTTTCTTACTGCATAGATTAGATAGTTATGGTACGAAGACTCATCCATTTTGAGAAAATATTCTTTGCTGTTATATAATAATATGAAAAACATGATTTTTCTTAAAGTTTTCCGGTTTCTTATAAATTCCGCTTCATGCCTGTACTATCATGACCTTCTTTATAGAAGGCCCTCTTGCTACCCGCCATGTTTGTTGTGACGTCAGCAAGTGAGGTCAATTGAGAAGCCATAATACGTTCAGAAGCTTGTTCTACGAACACGTTGTTTTTCACTTCTATAAGTTTCACTTTACTAATAAGTTTCACTTTACTAATAAGTTTCATTTTCATTTTTTTTCCACTTAAAAGAAAATGCCTTCTCATTGTGTTGTTCCGAACTGCCGAGGAAATTATCCTAAAGGGCCAAAAGTTATCGTGTTCAGATTTCCCGAAAATCAAGAACTGTGCAACAAATAGCTTCGGGCCATCAAACGGAGTGATTTTTCAGTTACCAAGTATAATAATAATTTCCTCGGCAGTTCGGAAATAGAAGGCCCTCTTAATTGTTAATAAATAAGAAATTGTTGACTTATATTTCTTATTTATTAACGTCTTTATGTTTTAAAATCAATTTCAGAATTTTTATGTGAAGAAAACTTTTATTTAATTCCAGATTTTTTAAAATTTTAACATGTTTGAATTGAATTTTCTCTTTGTTGATGATTTTCATGTTTAAAAATCGCTTTTAATGAATTTAAGCAGTAATAATATTTTTGAACCTAGTAAAAACTAATTAAAACATTTATTTTCTTTAAAAATTTCCGACTTATAAAAGTAAACTAAAATTTCTAAAAATTACTTTTTTCTTTTTCTATTAAAATTTTTATGAGATTCGAATAATTATTTCATTTTGTAGAGTTTCTTTTTTACAGGTAAAAAGTCACGAAATGAATGGATATCCATAAAAATAAAGTTTAAATTTTTGAACGAATTGGCCTTGTGTCAGGTAAAATTGAAGAATATTCTCTCATGTGAGACTTTTGCTAATAATAAAAATATTCTATGTCTGTAAAAGTTTTTTTTTATGGATGCTCAGTAAATGGCCTTATGTCAGTTAGAACAACATTCTCTGATTTAAAACCTTTGCACGTACAAAAAAATGAACTGATGTCCATAAAAAAAAAAAAGTTTAAAATTTTTTTTGTTTTACATTTTATCTGTTCATTTACCTATCAGAGTATTATGGATCAATTACTGTCATTTAACATTTTTTTAGGTGTGTGAACTGCATTTTAATGCTAAGGACATTTTATGGGAAACTTACCATTTTGATGAAAAAAGTGGAAAAAGGCCAACAGCCAAGCTTAAGAATCCACGCATACGAGAAGGGGCTATCCCAACTAAATTCCCAAATTGTCCCTCTTACATGACTTCAACAAGCCCTATGAAAGAATCACCAGATTCTAGGAAAATGCGTTTAGAAAACTCCTCATTGGAAAGTGCTTTGGCACAAAATATCGTCGATGAGGCAGAATACCAAAAACAAAAGGGGTTTAAAAACCTCGACGAACTTGAAAGAAAATTAAACTTTCTGGACCAACAATACTGGAGTATTATTAGAAAGCAGGGGACACTTTTCATATGTCACATTATCAAATCCCCATATCCAAAAATAAATCTCTCTCTTGAGGTTGAAACTGACTGCACAATACATGTTTTCTGTGGCGATGTACAAATACAATTTATAGGGGAATATAAAATTCCTACACATGTAAGTGACATTATCACTCTTGAAAATTTACTTAATAATATGAGAAAATTTGATATTGAGGAACACAAAACCAACTGTCCAAATGTGATTGCTTTGTTGAATTTAGTAATTTCCTTGTTGTCATTGATTGAAGACCAGTCTTTTAAAAATTTTACAACCCTAAAATTTATATGTGAACAGTTATATCTAATGACCAAAAATAAGTTAGAGTATTCAGCAGAAATGTTAATTTTTTGTTCCTTATTTTACAACTGCTCTCCAAAAGGTTACAGACTATTAAGAGATAGTAATAAACTTATTTTGCCCAGTTATTCTACCATCAGAAAATTAACTCTAACAAATTATATGAATCCTGTAGTTGAACAAGATGACAATAATTTTTTTGATGTACATAAAGAATAAATTTAAATTATTATCGCAGGAAGATAAGACAGTATCTTTACTTGTCGATGAGATTCATTTAAAGCCATACTTTGATTTTAAAGGTGGGAATGTAGTTGGCTTAGCCTGCAATAGTTATGAGGCTGCAACAAGTGCCTTTGCTTTTATGCTAAGCAGTGTCTGTTCAAAATACAAGGATGTTGTGCATATTATGCCAACTAAGTGTCTTAAAGCACAAAATTTATTTGACATATTAAAACAGGTAATAATTGGATTAGAGGTTATTGGGTTCAAAGTAATATCTGTTATAACAGATAATAATGCTATTAATAAGAAATCCATGTCATTATTTTGTAACCCCCAAAACTTTCAATTGTATATCACCACCCATTTATTAAGTCTAGGCCTCTTTTCTTCATATTTGATTCTGTTCACATTTTAAAGTGCATAAGAAACAACTGACTTGGCCAAAAAGATGCCAACAAATGCATGAAATTCCCTAAGTTTTACGATAATGAAGATAATCAATCAGATACACTTCTAGAAGCCCCATTTACTACTTTACAGGAAATGCACAAACTTGAATCAGGGTCACTTCTTAAATATTGCTACCGATTAAGTTCAAAGGCCCTTTATCCTAATAATTTGGAAAGGAAAAATGTAAATTTAGTAATGCAAATTTTTAGTGAATACACCATTCAAGGACTGTTGACTTTAGGGAAACAGAAATGTTTACCAAACTTTGCAGAAGTTGCAGAATATATAAAGATATTTCATACTTGGTGGACAATGTTAAATGTCAAAAACCCATTTAAAGGTCGCCGGCTTAACAACAAATATGCAAACCCACTTACTAATAAAGAAAATGATGCAAATGTTATATTTCTTGATACTTTTTGTAACTGGTTGGAGAATTGGAATAAAATTCCAGAGATTAATGGGAAGGAAACCTTTACAGCTTTGCATCACACTACACATGCAATTTTACAACTGGCTATTTATTGTATCGAAGAATTAAACATAAAATATATTTTACCAGGTAAATTCCAGACGGATCACCTGGAGTTAAGATTTGGCCAATATCGACAATTTGCAGGTGGTCAATATAATATTTCGATCCGACAATTATTCGAGTGTGAAAAGAAAATCAGAATGTTGTCAGTTTTCAAATAAAATCTGCCACTGAATAACAAAAATATTGATCTGAGTGATTTACAAGAAACCAACTGGAATAATATTACAGATGGACATCAGTTAGATGTACATCAATATAATATAGATGTAACAGATGATGATATCATTAAATGCAGGGAAGTTTTTCCTGTAATAGTATACCTAGCAGGTTATTGTTTTCATGCAATTTTTAAAAAAGTAAATTGCAATAGCTGCAAAAACTTAATAACTGGACCAATGACAGACAATGCAGAACAAATCCCTGAAAGTAACTGTTATCTTCAGGGTATTAACAGAGGCACCCTGCTACACCCCAATGATTTGGTGCTGTACAATTATGTAGTTTTAGATAAGCTAACAAAAGACACTTCTTTTCTTCATTCAATAAATCAGCTACAATTAGCTGTTGACATAACTTTAAATATTTTGTTGGACTATGATATGTTATTTCATGTCGATCATTGCGATGATGGTCAGAACATAGAAAAAATAGAAAAAACGTTGGTGTGGACTTCGACAAATGCGTTGTTAAACAATTTTTGCAAAAAGAAAAATGACAACCTAATGGAAAAACATTTAAATAAAAAAAAAGAAAATTAGAAACATTTTATAAATAAACAAATAAATAAAACATTTTTATTTATTTATTGTTTTGTCATTCTTTTATTGTAATTAATTCAATTTTGAAAATTATCATCACTTAAAATTAACAATCAGTATCTGCCCTTAAATGAATTATCTCCCTTTAGCTTGACTGCGCTTGATGACGTCATATTTGAGCTGAGAGACCTTCTATAAAGAAGGTCATGGTACTATTCACTCATTATTATCTCCTCAATAGGAGGCTTACGGCCACAACACCGAAGTTAAACAACGTCGAGCCGAGTCATTTTCTTGATGGGTGACCGCTTGAAAATGTCAAGTTCTGTAGGCTTCGATGTGCGGGTGGAGTAACGGGTTTATGATCACATCACGTTGAAACACGATCACCGAAGTTAAGCAATATCGAACCTGGTCATTATCTTGATGAGTGACTGCTTGGGAATACCAGATTCTCTATCTTGAATAATGGGCTTACGGCCTCCTCACTTTGAAACACCGGTTCCTCTACAATCACAATGTTCATCCTTGGATGTGCGGGTGGTGTAATGGATAATGGCTCGGAATCATTAATCGCAAGGCCGCGTTCCAATTCCTGATGTGTTCGTTATATTCACTTACATGCAAATACCCTTGGGAAAAGTATGAATCCACCTCTTTTTTCACTAGCTATGAGTTAATTAGTAAGACTTGTATCACTAAATTATTATCTCCAAAACAAAAATACATAAATAAAAATTGTGTACAAAATATTTAGATTTTGGCATTTAATACCCGATAGAGTTTGGTATGCTGCTAAATAAAAACAACCAACCAAATTCCTCAACAGGTGTAAATAGATTCACATATCGTCTCTTTCGCTCCTAGTAGTTACTTGCGTTTTAGTGGCATTATAGTCTTGCTTGGGGGTAGGGTGATTATTTTTTAAAGTCTTAATTCGGCTTTAATCCAAGTTACCCACTTATGCGATTTAAATCTTATCGACGGTATTATATAAAAATATATAATTTTAATGAAGAATTCTCCAAAACCAATTAGAATAGCCACAAAACAGAAGCACAATTTAGAAAAGTATGCCAATCATCACATGCGTGATGTGAAGTTGCCACAAAGGATTTGTTTCAATGTTTTCATATTCTCTCAAAAAAGTCAGCGTCTGCAAAAAATATTTCAGTCATGTACATTTGAAGACGAAGTTAGATTATAGTTTTGCAGTTTATATTTCAATGTCAGCCATCTTTGCTGCAGCCATCTTTGCCGCAGCTTTCTTTCGTAGAAATTTGTTCAATTCATTTCTATCGACCGACCCGAAGTTTGCATTCAAATGAAGATTCTGAAATCGATAGCTACTGATTAGAGGAAAATACAAAGGGAAACGGAGTAGCGGAGAAAAAAATTATAAAATAGAGAAAGAAATAAAGAAAAGAAAATGAGATAGAACTTCAATCATAAAAAGAAAATGTTTGCGAAAAGAAAAAAGATCAAGTTATCATAAAAGAGAAGAGGAAGAATATAAGACAAGAGGGGGTGAACAAAGCGTGCTGGTGAGAGACATGAGAGAATGCCATTAAAACTAACACTGAAAGACGGAAAGAGAAGACGGAGGGAAACAAAACTATATGAGAAATTCAAAACTTGTTTCTTGAGAAAGTCTATGTAAGATTCATTACATTGCATCTTAAAAATTTCTGTTTCTCCTAAGGCAACTAATATCGTGTATTCATCAAAACCCAAGCGGACGTGTATCTTAACTGCTTTAGTTCTATTTTTTTCATTTCTTTTGCCAGATGGTCATCTTCGCAATTCGATTTACCACGTGAAAATCTTAGTACATTGTCTTCTCCTGCGTCTCTGTAAACATGGGGGTATTAAAAAAACGTCCTCATCCCGACTAAGAAGGGATTTATCCTGAAAATTCAGTTTTTTATCGGTTTCAATTTTAGGGGAATTAGTCAGGTATGCAGAGTACTTTTTACTATATATATATATATATAGATAGATGTGTGTGTGTGTGTGTGTGTGTGTGTGTGTGTGTGTGTGTGTGTGTGTGAAAATTTGTGCATTTAGACAGTAAATTTTGTTTTAGACATATCAGATTAAATAAACTGTAAACATTTTGTTTGCTTATTTTTAATAGAATCCGGATATTCTTTCGCGTATTATAATTGAAAGATGTAAGAAATGAGCTGTCTCTTTGACAGATGACTGTACTTAGGAACATCAATAAATATATATATGTGTGTGTGTGTGTGTGTGTGTGTGTGTGTGTGTGTGTGTGTGTGTGTGTGTGTGTGTGTTTGTATTTATAATCACAAGATGAAAAATAATAATAAATAATGAATAATAGATAATGAATAAATAAATAGAAAAACTTGTAAAAGGTGGATCTATGTTAATCCAGATCTAGATATTTTTGAATTGCAACAAAAACTAATTATCAAATCTGATAAGATTGAAATCCATTACTTCGTCTATGTATCTGCATACAATAGAGACATCCACAGAGAAATTAATAAAGCTTACAAAAAGGCACTCATTTTATCAACAAGGAGGCCAAAAATAGCTACGGAACTTAAAATAGAAGACAAAAATGAAATATTACACAAACAACAGTCAGAAAGAAAATTACATCAATAACCCACAATACTGACTACACAATCCTTTTAAAAACTATAATCAGCAAAACCTTCCTGGAAAGGTTATTTTCTAAGTGTAGTTTAGATTTGACTCAAGGCCGAAAGTGTGAAGCAACATCGTGTGGATTTATCTCACTTTTCAGCCGTCATTGATTTAGTGAGACAAGTTTGCTAAACATTACACCACGTCGAAGTGCCCTAAACCATCCTGGAAAGAGCGTGTAATATAAGAAAAATGCTTTAGGTTTGAATTAGTGGAGAAACACGGGTTGAATCTATTGAATAGTTCACCAATATAAAAAAAAAAAAAGAATGCACGTTTGTACAGTTTGATATTTGCGATTTTTACTCGTCTATTACTGAAAAACTATCATCTACGGCCTTAAACTTAATTAAAAATTACTGCTCCATTAGCGACCAAGACATCAATATCAAATAAGCACAAAAAGTTGTTTTATTTCATGGCGGCTGCCAGTGAACCGAAAGAATCAACCCAGTTTTCAGCATTGCCATGGGTGCGTTTGAATCTACAAAGGCCTGTGAATTGGTCGGCATTTTATTTTTATTATAGGTACTTAGGTACTTAGGTGTATCTTCGAGATAAAAAAAATACCGGTCTATACAAAGACGAAGGATTATTCCTTTTTACGAAAAACAGGTCCACGACAAACGGACCGACTAAGAAAGAACCTGATCAAGTTTTGTAAAGATCACAAAATAAAAATCACTACCACCACTAATGCCAAAGTGATCAACTTCCTTGACGTAACATCAAAAGAAATAAATAAAACATTAAAAAGAAATCAAAAACCAACAAAATAAAAATAAAAACAAGTAAACAGAAAGCAAAACTCAAACAATCGCAAGCAGAACCCTCCCCAAAAATATAAAATTACACTCGGCTTCTTATAAATAAGAAAGTAGATTGGAAGTCAACAAAAAAATATAAAGAACAGAGTCTTGATGAGTGAAGAAATCATAACGATGTCCTAACGAAACTTCAAATTAAAAAAAGACACATTTTTTGCACTATATATATATATATATATATATATATATATATATATATATATATATCCAAGTGAAGAGAACCAACAGCTTTACAATACCGAGTTCTCCGGCATTTGCATGTTTTTTATAAAGTGCTCAATACAATAAATGTTGTAGAGCATAATATAATCATATAACTAAATTAAATGTTTCTATGATGATGAGATAAAAATCTCGAAACAAAAATTTCCGTGTCGTTATGTATTTTTAATTAAAAAACAAATTCCATTATATATATATATATATATATATATATATATATATATATATATATATATATGAGTTGAATATATGGATCGGAATCCGACAAGATGAATAAAATAAGTAATGAACAAGTTGGAAAAAGTGTCTTTAATCTAACATGTTTCACTTTATCAAGTTTCTTCAGAGATTTTTTAAAGACGAATGACGAAAGAAAAAAACTTGTGTCTGTTTAACATGTTTATTATGAATGTAAGTATACGTAAGCGGAAACGTGTTTTGTTGCTGTCATTCACGCATAATAACGTCGCCGACATATACACACACTTAATTGATGTATAGTTTAAATACGCTCGCCACGCATTATTTTCACTCTTCTATTCATCTTGTCGGATTCCGATCCCTATATTTAACTCATTTTGTTTGAACATAAAAATCATCTCAAGGAGACAGAAATTTCATTACATTTTCACATACAAAAAATATCTCCAATCTACATATACTTCCTACAAAACAGAAATAATTTCCTTCTTAATTGCATTGCCGAAAAGTCATCCCTAAAAGCACCTTTAAAGTACGACTAGAGATATGTTTCCCAAACCCATCCAAGAATATCATCCATGAATATGTGCTGAGAATCTCAGACACGAAGAAAAACTCACTAACTCCCAAGCCACATCTCTTGGAAAAATGTTACATATAAAAACATCATTTCCACTTCTAAAGTCGAAATTTTGCGACGGACAATATCGCATGCAAACAACGAGCAACAAAACAGTTTAAAACTTGAACTTCAAAATCTATAATAATAGCAGATGAAAAGAGATCAGTAATCTGAATCTCATCCAAAACAACTCAAAATATAAACTGTCTACCATTGAATATATAGAAGGAAATTACTGGAAAGTAATTGACACTCAACTGAAGCGAGCTGAATATAAAATGCTCCTCATACCAAAAACATTTCCAACGAGCTTCTCTACGGCATATGACTTCATTGAACTTCTTTTGCTCCTTTTGAATTTATATTTGAATTGGGGTCATCAGGAGAGAATGTGCACTGTTTCGAGGCCTTCCTCTCAACGGTTTCACTTGCACACCGGCCCCCCTCACTGATGTGAGGCCCCATTATAACGATATAAATGTGTAGTTATACTTGTTCAAATGTCTAACGGCGAAATTAACTTTACGAAAAACGAAAAACGGCAAAACTTGCATTCCGAGAATGCAACGTGAACCTCATTATATTTTCTTATATATAAAATTCCTTATATATATATATATATTCAATGCCTTCGTCTACAGGTATAAGTGGTACCACACATATTGAAAACCTGTCCTGAACATATTTATTTCATTTTTATTTTACTTTTCTGAATTTACTTTGGAATTTCATGTTTAATTTTCAGTCTAAAACTTAATTATTTATAATTTATAACGATCTTAGGCAACGTGAGCCCCAAAAGTAAGAATAAAAATTTAAATTTAGAAACAGTCAGCACCTGATGATTGCATAAGGCATGAAACTCCGAGTCGTCTTACAGACGTAGAATAATATGTATTGTTATGACTAAATACTTAATAGCTCTATTATATTACATTGAACACTATTGTATGAACACTAGAAAATTATTTGTATGCGTGTGTTTACATACGTGTACATATATATATATATATATATATATATATATATATATAAATCTTCAGTAATGAACAAAGTTTTGTGTATATATATATATATATATATATATATATATATACACTTTTACACTATACATATATATATATACACACTTTTTTTTTACATTATATATATATATTTACACTTTTTTCGTTCGGCTTCCTATATATATATATATATATAGGAAGCTGAACGAAAAAATGTTTAACTAACTTGCACTAAACTTAATCGTAAGTCGCTAAACTAAAAGATTTCATGTTTATTTTTTTTTCGAGAGGGGAAAAAAAGAACTCGTGATTCCCTGAGTAAGAAATTAAAGTTATTTTTTAATTAACTTCAATTAATTTTTTTCGGTTTACTAAAGTGTTGTTTTTTTATTCAGAGAACAAAGAGATTTTTTTCACTTTAATTTAATTATATTCTGTTTAATCGTAAAAAAATAAAGAACACGGACAAATATGGACGAATTCAAATCCCCTATGCTCGATTTTTTAAGTTCTAACTTTAACAGCAAAACCAACGGGAACTTAAATGGCAAGAGAAGTAACTTGAGCAGCATAAAACTGCTTCAACTCCAGTTGGAAATACAAAAAATACAACTTGAAATTCAAAAGCAAGCTGAAAAAAAACGGCATGAATTTCAAAAACAAACAAAAATCAGCCTTCTTGGAAAACTAGACACCACAGAGTACACCAAATTTTCGAATTATATTTTCCTCTTAAGACAAGCGAAATTACTTTTATATAAACTTCTTACAGAACATTTTAAGCCTAAAACTTTACTCTTTTGTAAGAGATGGAAGTTTATGAATTTGACGAGAAAGGATAATGAAGATTACACTACATTCGCGTCGTCGAGAACAAGCATTGCGATGATTTCAAACTGTCAGTATTGAATGCAAATAATTTCAAGTATCAGGAACTTGTTCCAGTTAAAGACGCTGAAATTAGACGTAGGGTTCTGAATAAATTAGAAAATGAGCCAGACTTTACTCTCCAACTTAGCGGAAGACTATCAGAGATTCGTAACCAAACGCTAAGATTCGAAAAATATCGAGGAATCTGGCTTGGCTCATATAAGAAAAGTACGCCAGAAGAAAAACAATTTAATTCTCCCTCTAAATCAAACCAATAAAAAAAAACAAGACAGCTTGTCCCCTAACCCGTGTTCCAGTTGTGGGTCACTACATTGGTACAAGGAATAAAAAGTGTCTAAATTGTAGTTGTGTCAGGCACAAGAGCTCACATTGTCGAGTGAGAAAGAAAACGTTAATAGCTGCGTAAAAAACACGAAATCAGATTAACAAGACGGATTAAACATTAGGAAATAAGTGCAAGTACAAATCCTAAATAAAATATTAAGCTACAGTTGAATTCTGGTTCAGATTTAACAATCATAAAACTACACACTTGAAAAAAGTTAGGAAAACCAAACCGTGCTAAGAACTAATAAAATGGCCAGGTCCGTGACAGGGAAGAAAATCAAGTTTAAGGGAGAACATATCAATAATGTAAGTTTTCAAGAAAAGACGTCGAAAGTTGTGTACAGTCAATTGGCTTCACCAGCTGACTATGTGAAGAAGAAGTCAAAGGCGATCCGGGTCTGCGCCGATTTCTAGACGGGGCTTAATGCGGCACTTAAAGGCTATCATTATTCTTTACCTAAACCAGAAGAAATCTTCACGAAACTAAATGGAGAGAATATTTTTTCAAAATCGACCGGTGGAGGAAAAATGTCTTAAGTTGCTCTGTATCAACACCCATCGTGGATTGTACAAGTTCTAACGTCTACCGAGGTAAAGGTTGCGCCGGTAATTTTCCAACAAGTAATGGACACTGAACGACCTTAACTTTTAAACGATATATTAATGATCATTCAAAATGTAGAACAGTTAAGGAACAAGCTCAAAAAGTTTTCTCAAGCATTCAGGAGTACGGGTTCAAATTGAAAGAATTCAAGTACGACTTTTTATGGAGAAGATTAAATACTTGTGACACATTATCAGTAAACATGACATAAGACCAGATCCAGAACGGGCTACAGCAATCAAAGGCATGCCAGCTCCCGAAAATGTCTCTACCTTACAAAGTTTCTTAGAATTGGCAAACTACAACCAGGTACTTGTACTGAATATACACAACTTACGTCTCTGTTAAACGAACTTTTGAAAAAAGACAAGGACTGGGAGTGGACACCTGAATGCCAAGAAGCATTCGTCAAAATAAAGGAAATCTTGTCGTCGAACTTATTTCTCACCCACTGTAACCCAAACTTAGACATAATAGTTGCCAGCGACGCCAGCTCGTATGTCATTGAAGCATGTATTATGCACCAGATGGATCTCACAAACCAATAGCTCATGCGTCGAGAACACTTCTTCCTGCAGAAAAGAATTACTCGCTAATTTAGAAGGAGTTGTTATGAATTATTTTCGTAGTAACGAAGTTTCACCGGTACATTCACGGTAGACACTTTACATTGCAGACAAACCATAAACCATTACTGACTATCTTATGTTCTATAAAAAAAGGTCTGCTTGTGCATACAGCAAATAGACTGTGGAGAAAAGGAGCAATTCTTTAAATTATAGCTTTAAAATGAAGTTCCTACTGTCTGAAAAGCTCTGTCATGCCGACGGACTGTCCAGATTCATCTCGAAACACAGAGAACCTCTTGAAGATACTGTGATTTCTTCTCTTCGATTAGAAGGAGGCTTTAAGACCACATTATGCAACACAGTAAGGAAACTCCTTGTAGTTCTCGACCAAATCAAAAAGCTCTAAACGTTTATCAGGCAAACCAAAATCAAAAGTTGTGAAAAGGACAAACGGACTTCAGATATTTTCTCTCTTTTCGTAAAATCAGGTCTGTGTTCGACAAGCTACTTCCTAAAAAAAACAAAACCCGGACGAACAAAAACGGTACCTACAAAACGCTATCAACCCAGAGAGAAAGTTTTTCCAGATGTTTCGGAATAATAAATTTTTCTGGGAAATTGGAAAATTGAGAAAAGAGTAGGAAATAATTAAAGGTCTCCAGTTTACTCACAAAAGACATTTAAACCAAATCAGGAAACGCTTGTCGGACGATACTGACAGCGATCCTCCTGAAGTGAAAGTAGTCATGGATGCCATTTACGATACTTTTGACATGCCAATTTCGCAATCGGCCTCGGAACATCGCCGTTTAATGAGAAAAATAAAAATAACGGACTTTATCGTCGTTAATCCAAAGAGAAAAAGTATTAAAACTCCTGCAGAGTTGTACTTAGGAGATGGGTGTGATGGTAATTTACCATGCACACATGAACTCTTGCAACTATAAATAAGCAGTTTCTGCTTTGTAACAGAACACTTCCAACTATAAATAAGCCGTTTCTGCTATGTAACAGAACTCTTCCAACTATAAATAAGCAGTTTCTGCTTTGTAACAGAAGTCTATTGCAGTAGATAGCTCTGACAGCCGGACCAAACACTCACGTATATAGTACATATATATATATACACACACAATCATGCTACTCCCCCATCAATCAATATTAAACCCACTATATTAAAAAAAAAACTATTCTCAGCATGCATCACACAAGTATCCCTTAGAAAATATTTATACTCAAATAAATGGTATTGCGATCGGATCTCCTTTAGGTCCCCTCTTCTCTAATTATTATATGGAAAAAATTTAGAAAATAAAATAATTAATGACAACAATAAGCCCTCTATATATGTAAGATACATAGATGACATCTTCATTTTAACTAAGAATATCGATCAAATTACACAACTTAAAAACAAATTTGAAAGTCACTCCGTCCTCAAATTTACATTAAAACAATATTAATAATAAAATCCCATTCCTTGATGTATTCATTGATTCTAGTACACATAGATTTACTACTTCTCTATATAGGAAACCAACTAGCATAAACTTGTGTCTTCTTAATTATAATAGTGAATGTCCCCAACGATATAAGTTAGCTGTTATAAAAAAAAACTTAATTCTATGCACACAAATGATATCTTCTTCCAAATCAATATTTTATAAAGAATTACACAACATTAAGCAAACACTTGTCAATAATGGATTTGCTAACTCCGTTATTGGTTCACAAAATAAAATGTATCTCAACAAACTTAACAATAGCTCTAACAATATTGGCAATATTAATAATAATGGTGTACATCAAAAGTAAACATAACACTATTAACTTATACTACTGCAACCAGATACATAATAATTACAAACAAGATGAAAAAACTCTCAAAAACATAATACGTAGAAATGTTAAACCAATAAATAATAATAATCAAATTAAGCTGATCATGTATAAAAAATTCAAAACAATTGACCTCATAGTCTCTAATAATCCTATAAGCACACAATTAAATCCTCTACAGAAAACCAATGTAGTGTATCAGTTTACATGCCCGTTCAGAGATTGTATCTCTGGTACTCATAATAAACCCCTACATATATTGGTTTTACTACAACCACGCTCTCCCGTAGACTTACCTGTCACCTTTCTGATCAGAGTACAATTAAACAACATTTCTTAGAAAAACATAGTCATGTAGGTAATATCAGACAGATTTTAGTCAACAATACAATAATCCTCACTCATACACACAGTAAAAAGAACCTTCAGATATTGGAGGCCATCTACATTGAATCCAAACAACCCACACTAACGAAATCACGTTTAAATCTGGTCATAACATATTACATTGCATTTAAATATATGGTTCTGTTATCATTTCGAGCTCTCACGCGGTGTGACGTCATAGAACCTCATTACAAATTTACGAAGTGCGTTTGCTATTTTTGGTAACTGTCATTGTTGCTTTACAAAGTTTTATGTCAACACAAGATAAAATCGTCGCTGATGGTGGATGTTTTTATGTTGACTTCCTTGTAACCGCTTAAAGATAGCTCATGTGAGCCGAAAGCTTAGAACCAACTTAATAAAAAATTATCCAAATGTTGGAGAATTTTTGTCTTTATTTTCACCTGAAATTAAGACCAAAATACGATGTTTAGAACGGCTCATGATTATCTCTTATATTCAACAGTATATGTTTAGAAAATTATCTGCTGCCTCGATAACTAAATATATATATTTATAGGACGTGTATATATATATATATATATATATATATATATATTACGGAAATCAACGAATTTTAACGAAACTTGGTTATAAGCAACCGACAATTTGAAATGAATTGTTTGAACATTATTTTTTATCGATACTCGTATTTAAGTAGATATTCTGTTTTTAATGAAACAGTATTATATATTAATTTCTACCGGCCTGATTATTTAAGATAAATTTTTATTACGAAAATTTACCAGATCAAATGGTAGCTTCAAATGGTAGCTCAACTGCACCAAACACATAATAAACAAGGGGGTTTGCAGTCTGAGAAGTTAGATGGTGAGATGTAAGAAGGAATCTGGCCACAAAAATTGCCTGACAGTAATTATTGGGTTTTCTGATCGTGTGGCATGGTGTAGGATCCTGTTGCCACACATAAGGTCTTCCAACCCTCTTGACCCAGAGCAGCACTAGCTTCTCAAGGCACTTGATATAGGCCTCCGTGTTTTGCCTGAGACCCTGTGAGAAGATGAATAGAGGAATAATGTCGCCATCACTAGTGATTCCTCCAAACACTATGATGTTGACCATATATATCACCTAACTCTATCTGAGATTTTTGCACTGTCCTCAGATTGACACCAAAGCAATCAGGAAATCTCGTATTAGAGCTTCCGACACGAATGCCAAGCAATACAGCATGACGTTTCCAAATTTCTGGCGGAGTGAATTGCGTCATGGTGCTCTTCTTCTCATAGACGGTACCCAACTGACCCGACTATACTGTGCAGTCGATAAAACCAAAACAACACGCAAATTAGAAATTAAATTTTTTATAATTTTAGTTTCGCGCCAATTTACCCATCTTACTCTGTATATAAATAAATAGAGGGAGACAGACAGATAGGTAGAGCGATATATATCTAGATAGAGAGAAAGGGAGAGAGAAAAAATACGTGATACATATTTATATATATTACATATACAGAGAGAGACAGACAGAGAGACATATACAATGGCACTAGAAACATTTTGAGCAGACGAAATTTTTAATTTTTACCAGATATCTTAATTTTCGTGAGGAAATAAATCAGAAATGAGAATGTACTAATTCTAGTTGTTTGTCAAAAGGGAAATCAAATTCCGAGTTTTACTAATTCTAAGATGATTTCGGGTTGTTAATTGTGACAGATGTTGTAGAGATGTGCTTACATCTCGAGAATGTGACGTGGACTCGACCAAATGATATAATACTGACGACAAGAATCGTCATAATAAACTGTTACGAGAATGCTTGTCTTATAAGAGACAGTTACGAAACAGTCAGTAGACAGTATCAAGACTGCTAGCTGTAAGCAAACTTCATATGCTACTACAGATTTCAGCAAGACTACAACGACTCAAGTGATATTATATTTCTTGATTTTGTTATCGTCGTTCAAAACAACAAAGAAATAATTATGGTTCGAGGATTCGAACACACACGAAAAAAAAGAAAACATTTTTCTCTCGCTTAATATAACAGTGGCGACAGATAATTCTAAATCACCCAAAAAAAAGCTTTCTTCCTAGATTGTGTGAACGTAATACACTAATGAAGAATTGAATTTAATTATTCAGCAACTGCAAGTATTCCAGAAGACATTGTTACAACAAACGCGAGAACAGATAATGACAATCCTGTAAAAACAAGGAACAAGCAATACGTAAAATTCATCTTCGACGAACTCAGTCACTAATTCAGTTAATGAGTTCAAGTACGTCCTAGAAGAAAATACTAAACCCATATTATAATTAAAATGCACAAGGCCATTTCCAGAGAAGAACGTCAAGAAAAAAAAAACAAGGTACGTCTTCTGTTAAGAAAATTGTACTCCGCTGAACATAAAAAATATCTGAATTTCATTTGTTGCCAAATACTCCAGAAAAAGTTTCATTTAACGAGACTGTAGATTTTATGAAAGATTTTTAGTGGAAAGAATTCACTTTTTTACAAACTTTGGCAGTGCATGAACCTAAGAACGAATGTCGATGACGTCAACCGTGAGTGAGAAATGTAAACTGGATAAATTATCTCCAGACAGATTTAAATGTCTAATCTTCATTAAAGGCTTAATATCAAACAACGATGCGGAAATACGCTCTCATATTCACAAACTTGAACAGGAATCATATTTACAAAACTTGAACAGGAATCAAAGTTAACGATACAAAATGTAGTGGAAGAATGCTAAAATATTGTCAACTTCAGCTACCCTATATCTAGTCCGAAAAAAGACAGGAAATAACTAATACCAAAAAGAAAAATTTGAAATACAAATACTGCAAAACTTAACCCATGCTATGACTGTGGCTATGGCATGCTTCATTTCAGAAAAAATGTCCATTTAAAACCAAAACGTGTTTTAATTGTGAAAAAATAGGTAAGAAAGGAAGCTACAGCAAGTCTAAAAGAAATACACAGACTAACTCTTTGAAGGTAGCGCTACCAGTTAAAATAGTGGAACGTTGAAATGATAGAAAATCGTTAGTATAAAAATGAATAACGGTACGGAGAGAATTCAAGAGATATTGCAGCTATTGGTGAACAAACTTCAGACAGAATTAACAAAAAAAACTTGAAAAATACCGACAGAGTTACAAGAGGAATATAGGACAATAAATTCTTACTTTTTTTTTTTTTTTTTGGTGGGGGAGGGGGGATTACGCGTAACATCTATCTAGCGAGTAAAACGTAAAAAGCAGATGTTTAGATATTAAATTCCACCTCGAATTTATTAGACTTTGATTACATAGAATTATTTGAAATGTGGAATTAGCCGATGACTTCATCCTGTGGAAAAGTTCATTGTTCGTCAGAGAAAAGGCTTACAACTTAAAAAAAACACTGAGTGAGCTAAAAAAATAAGTTTCCGAATATTTTCTCAGAGTTAGGAAAATGTACAAAGGAAAATGCATTTTGATACAAGTCTTTAAGCCGAAAAGAAATATACCTTTTGCTGTGTTTGAGTCTATTACCACCGAATATGATAGATTAAAAACACCAGAATTATTGAAAAATATATTACTCTGAATGGACCACGTTAGCGGTTTATATCATAATGAAAAATAAGATTCGTTTGTGCAGATTTTTCAACTGGGTGGAATGATTGCATCTTCTCACAGGTATACCCTACCAGCTCCAGAGAATATATTTACCGAATTAAATGGTGGTAATTTTTTTAAAATATTGAATTAGTATAGAATGTCAGAAGCATTTGACTATTAATAAATGTAAAGTATTCTACAAGTTTAAATGATTACCCTTCGGTGCAAAAGTAGCCCGGAAATTTGGGTTGAACTGAACATTAGAATAAACCAGCGTAATTGTTTACCGGTAGAGAAACTTGATCCAAAAAGGTAGCTAGGCTGTTATATTTGGATCATCAGAAAACAATGGAAGTAAATTAAATAATAATTTTTGATAAAGAGGATTTTGGAGTAGATTGAACATCGAAATGAATTTGTTTACCTGTGGTGGAATCTAATCCAGGCATAAGATATGCCCGTTTAATTTGGAGGTCACGTGATTTTTGGCTGTAACAAACACTCGTGATCGATTGGGAAGAGCACGTGAATGTCCTGGCTTATAACCCGCCAGGTATCTATATAAGCATGTGGTAATTCTGAAATTGGGAGTTGGACGGAACCGTAAAAACGCACGGACGTATGTCAGATCGGGGCTCCTTCCCCACCTCGCTAAAGCAAGTGTGCGGACGAGTTAGAAACGAGGACCTTGAGAAATATTATCGTTGCAGTAGTCGCATTGAAAAACGGCTGAGTATATGAAACTTGACGTTCGTCGCTAGCACAACAATTGGAATTGCATCATCCGTTCCGCACATTTGCAAGACACGTGGTCCCAACGTTTTATTTGAGAAGAATTGACTTCGTCAAAAGAGTCTGGAGAACATGGTTGAAAAGAGTTACATCTCTCTTCTGAGACGATTTAACAACTAGTGAACCATATGCGCGCACACACACACACTCTCTCTCTCTCTCTCTCTCTCTCTCTCTCTCTCTCTCTCTCTCTCTCTCTCTCTTCCCATGTGTAACTTGTCATGCCAAAAACTTTTACTTTCCGTACTTTCCGTAATCTTTCTTTTCTATTCTTTTCTTGTATATAAAAACATTAACAGTGCAACTATCGAACAGTTGTTTGTTTGGTTTTCTTCAAATATTATTTTTTTCTTCTTTTTACTAAATGTTAAACATTTTTTAAAAAAAGTCTTTAACACCGGCTACCCCAGCCGTGTCTACATCTTCAGTCGACTGTGAACGAACAATCTGTCTGCTTTCTAGATCTAATAATCACAACGTGCGCAGGAAGTGCTTGACCTGCGGATGCTCAGGAACCTACAGCCAACCCCTTGAGTTCGGTTAAGACCGAATAAACACCTCAATCCGAAGAGGAAAACGTTGAAGGTTGAGGGGCCAGAGTGGAAGAGTTAAGTCTGATGTACGTTGACACGTGGGAATCGCCCGAGGTGCGAGAGTGTTAAAGATGGTGCGTTCGTGACCGGGATTTGACTCGTAGGGCCAGAGTGTTAAACAGCGTTGGGCTACAATTTTATTGAACTATGATTTCAAGATTGAATTACTATCGTCTAAAATATCGGGACACGCAGATGACAGGTCCAGATTAATATCAAAATGTAAAGAAGATTTTGAAGTATTGTGATTACTTCACGGGAATCCGATGGCGAAATTGAAAGTCTTGTGTGTAACAATATTAAAGAATTGTGGGTCACGATAGACGATATCAAAATTTATTTTAAAAATGATAAGTTTATTAAAAAAAAAACTATGAATGACATTAATTCGAAATGTACTCAAATTAAAATTAACCATGTTAGCAATAATACAGCATTTTCTATGCATGATGGAGTTCTTTTGTACGCGGAATTAGCAGTAATTTTGTTGATATTGCAAACAAGGATTTTAAAACAATTTCACGTAAGTCATCCAGGAATAGTGAAGATGAAGATGTGACTTCACTTATTTGACAAAAATATTGAAAATACAGTCATAGATTGTGGCTGTTGTAATTAAGTAGCAAAATCAGCACTTATCAATTTTCATGAGCTGTTTGTTGACACCGTCAAAATGTCAAAAAAACTAAAGGCTTGGAAGCCAAAATTACACACTACAAAATATTTTGAAGTGTGTGTGGGGTATATATATATATATATATATATATATATATATATATATATATATAATCATCTCATCTAATCACGGTGTGACTGCCACTAATGTGCAGGAGGTTACAGTGAGTGAAAAGATATTAATTTTTCAAAAATAAATATCACTTTCCGAGAAAACATGTGCTCTGCAGGTGTCATTTTCGCGGTGAAGAAAACATGTGCTCTGCAGGTGGCATTTTCGCGGTGAAGAAAACATGTGCTCTGCAGGTGGCATTTTCGCGGTGAAGAAAACATGTGCTCTGCGGGTGGCATTTTCGCGGTGAAGAAAACATATGCTCTGCAGGTGGCATTTTCGCGGTGAAGAAAACATGTGCTCTGCGGGTGGCATTTTCGCGGTGAAGAAAACATATGCTCTGCAGGTGGCATTTTCGCGGTGAAGAAAACATGTGCTCTGCAGGTGACGTTTTTGCGGTGAAGAAAACGTGCTCTGCAGGTGGCATTTTTTTTCTCTAAAAACTTTAAGGCAGAAGCCTTATTTGTATTTATTTAAAACTCACAGAGCCGATCTGAAACGATGCTGAGCGGATCTTAGTCCCAGTTTCTGGGAGACATCGTGTTATCTAGCGTAAACAACAGTTTGAACAAAGCCAGAACGCTCGAATCCTCGGTCACGATGACAACAAACAATCGGCACCCAAATGGAACAACAGGGATTAGCTAGCAGCCCTAATAGGTAGGCATCTTTGGACGCGAGTGGCCAGCCATACATACACATACAAATAAAGCACATCCATCATCATGGCTGGACGGTCAGGCGTTCTAGTCGTCACAGATTTATCACAGGTTTTAAATTCAGGTTGTGTTTCTAGACTTGTTGCCAATCAAGGCTAGAGAGCTAGATTTGCTCTGCTAGGCTAAAAAGAGAAGGATTTGTATCTTACGCAAGGATAATTTTTTGAAAGTGAATGCAGCAATCACGGTCATAACTTTTTCAGTAACACAACAAAAATAACACATTGTGGTAGAGTTTTTTGTTCGTTTTTTATTTGTTTGTTTTTTACGGCAATACTGTAATACTGTTACAATTTCTTAAACTTGAAGATAAGCCCATATCTAATCTAATTCATAACTTAATAAAAGTAATATCGTCAGTGTTCGAGCTCGCCTCTATAATAACGATCCGGTTTTTATAGTTGAATGAAATTAAAAGAAATTTATATCAACATTGAAAGATGGTTTTAAAAAAATTAAAATTTTTATTAATTGCTGCATGAAATAATAGTACCCTTTAAATAATGGTACCTTTCGCTTATAAAAAAAATATTTTTATTATATATTGCTAAATAAACTTAAAAATATCATTAATCCAAAGGTATCATTATTTTATGCAAAATCCAATCTTTTCATTTCTTTTTCGTTTCTTCTTCCATACTTTATTACAAGAAAAAATTGTTTAAATTGCAAGCATTAACAAAAGCCTTGTGTTGATTAACGATGAATAAAAAGACTAATAAAATTACCATTAAAATGTTAAAAGCTGTTGGAATCAAGGATATGACAATAAACTACATCAAGAAGTAAAACTTCTGATAAGAAGATTAGACATTTTGACGAACGCTGAACCACTTCTTAATTGGTATTGTTCCCATGGCCTCCCTCATCCGAGCTATAGCACCTGTTAGGGTCCCAGCTATAGGCAAATAGTAAAACGCCCGAACAAAAATAAAACACTATGGAAATATATAAATACATCTTTGTAGTAAAAATAACTACAATACATTTTTTTTTATTCTAATTTATAATAAATTTACCAACAATGCCTGAAAATATTTTTTGATTAGAAGAATTTTTGTGAAATAATAAAAATTTACTGATATAAGTTCTACTAATTAACCCATAGCTGTAAGGTGAGAAGATGTATATTAATATCTATTTCAATGGTATTTGCGCGTAAGTGAATATAAAAAAAACCCGGTTAGAAGTTAAACTAATTCGATTTCAACTCCCGAGTCGTTATCCATTAGACTACCTGCGCATACAAGGCTACAGCACCTGGTATCCCCAAAATGTCAGCCATCTACATGCTGACGTTGCTTAACTTCGGTAATCGAGAAACGGCAATTCTTTTTTTTTATACATGTAATTTGAAGTTTTTTTCTTTATATGATGTGAAGTTGTTTTCTTATTATGAAAGGAAAAGTTCTTTTGTTTATATGTAATATGAGGTCCTTTTCCTTAATTTACGGTCCTTTCTTTTATGTCTCATGGAATGTTGTTTTCATATTACGCAATGAAAGGTCCTTTTGTTTATATGCAATTAGTGGACTTTTCCCTTAATTTTTGGTCCTTTTGTTTTTATGTTATTGGATGTCCTTTTCTTTTCATGCAATGCAAGCACCTTTTGTTTATATGTAATATGAGGTCATTTCCTTTAATTTAAGGTCCTTTCCTTTATATGGCATGGGAGATCATTTCCTTTCTATGTAAGAAAATTTTGAGAACACTCGGAGGTAATAACGCAACAAGTTCAAAGAGAACTCGTGTGACTGCTAATAATAGATATAAACATTGATTTTATCACAAGAATTAAACAACCCTACCGCCATCCGTATCATTACTGTAACGAAAATGCTGAAACTCGCAGAAGCTATGAATAAAAATGTTTATAAAGTTGATGAAAATTATTTCAAAACTGTTTAGTGTTTACTCATAATAACACGACTGTTTTAGATCAACTCAAACGAAAAGCTTTTGGACAATTTCTCTTACTTTTCAAAAGAAACACAAATTATGAATCAAGCAAATTATGAATATTTTTCTTTAGCGAAAATAAGCTGGAGAATTACCAGGTACAAAGAAAATCAATGCCTACTTTATCGCACCAGAGATGTCTGACAGAGATCCTTCCGGTCGATTTAATGAAATAAATAATTTAATACCAGCTGGGAACAAATAATAAATCAAAACAAGTTAAAGAATGCTTCAATATTGAACAAATTAGAATAAACAAAAAAACAGAAAAGAAATATTATTTCATAATTTTGAATCGTTTTTTGATGCTGTTGTTTTTGTCGTCTGCTTCTTTGTAAATAATTAGCAACGAAAGAAAGATCGAAAAGAACATAATTCGATTTTTGTATTTAATTTCAATTCCTTTTCATAGTGGGGCTTTGCTAAAGGGAGTTGCATGAGTTGAAATAAGAAAATCTCAACCCTTGTATGAAATAATAAAAAGTTGAGTTGTTATTCAACTTCTCTTTCTTTCACTTTACGATATCCTAATAAGTGGGTGCAGAACAGTTCAACACTGAGCGCTGGGAAAACTCAAAACCGAGACAACTCAGCACCAGAAAAAAAATTTAATAACCGAAAAACAGTAATTTATTAAGAATTCAAAATTTAATTAGGGTTTATTATTTTTTCAAATAAAGCATTTAAACTGTTTTTTTTTTTTGTTGTTGTTTTGCTTTATTTTAATTTTAATACAGTAAATTGTATGGGAACCGGTATTTCAATGTTAAGCGGCTGTAACCCGATTCATAACGTTCCTAAAGATATTTGTACATAAGTTAATATAATGAACCCAAATGTAATTAGAATTCGGTTCTCTGATTAATAATCCCGAGTCATTATTGGTCACAACATCTGCACATCTAGGTGCTGACATGGCTCGACGTTGCTTAACTTTGGTGATCGTACGGGAAACGATGCTTCAACGTAAAGTGGCCATAAGGCTCTGACTCCTTGAACTCTGATCCTTTCATATCCTCCTTCTACTAAACATTTTCTCGGTTTCTTTCACTCTTACTTACCCCTTGCGTCTTAGTGGATTTATCCTCTTACTTGGGGTGAAATAAAAAAAAGAACATCCTAACAACTCATCAACAAAAATTAAAAAAAACTCTTGTATTTCATCTAACTGGCCGTGTACTGACGTATTAATTGTTTATTATTGATATAGGCGCTATTGTCCTTATCTCGGTTTCCATTTCTACGACGTTATACGCTCCGGTCTTTTTCAGGTGCTAAGAATTTCGAACCAAGCCCTTTATTACGATCACTGGAGTATATCATTTGTGCGAAGCCTCTTTTAGTCATGAGTTAATTCCCTCTAACCGGACTCTCTAAGTTACTTGTTTACCACTGCTGTAGCTTGGTATTGAACTTACAACTCTTTGGGTCAAATCACTGGAAGTAACCAACGTCTATACCCACTGAACAAGAACAACTGAATGTCTGGGATTTATCTTAGTAATCACTTTTTACCAGAGTAATTTTTTATGTAAATGGTTTACTCTAGTATGTTTTTATGTAATGGTTTTTCTCTAGTATTTTTTCAGAGTTCATATTTTTACCAGAACTCATATTGCAATTTTTGACACTAATTACGTATTTCTGATTCCCATTAATCTCGATGCTTAGTCGACTTAGAAGATTTTTGTAGCTTAGCATATGTGCTGATTCCTGAAGTTTACGTAGTTTCCAGTGGCGTCTTTTATCTATTATTTCAAGTTC
Source organism: Ascarosepion bandense (assembly GCA_037127315.1). Classification (NCBI taxonomy): domain Eukaryota; kingdom Metazoa; phylum Mollusca; class Cephalopoda; order Sepiida; family Sepiidae; genus Ascarosepion; species Ascarosepion bandense. The sequence continues at coordinate 5,728,339 of JBBBDQ010000515.1, forward strand.
ATCCCAGAGGGGACGGTGGTCCACTTTTTCCCGCTATATCTGAAGGGGACACATGAGATCCATCACCCACCTTCTCAGAAATATAGACAAATACTGATATAGGTGCATGAGACTCAGATTCCAATCTCGCAATGGTCAATTTTTCAAGGAAATAACTTATTAATAATATCACCCTGATATAACCATCTCAAAGTGTGACTGAAAAGTGTGTGAAAACTATATCAAGCCTTGTCCATTAAATTGGGTAGACGGAAGTGTCACGGATCCATCGATGGTTACGTTAGCACGAAATTACAAGTCATCGTGACAGAGGTTTTGATCCCACTGGCTTTGCTCAACTAATAATCACAACGTGTGCGTTCTCTATCAGGAACAAAAACTAAGGTCCGATCAGTATGGTCGCAGTATACGCAACCGGTGGGTTCTATGGGTGTTGAAGAAACAAAACAAAACAAAATGTGCCCAAGCAGACGTATGTGACAGGAATCACTAACAAGGTCTATTACTCTGTCTTCTTAGGACATTTTTCGCCCTCTTTATATCACCAATCTTACGACCTATAACATTCTAGTTGCACACATACGAAAATGCAATAACAATGCTTGTAACACGAAACCTTGTGTGTTAGACACACACATATCACCACACAACAATTGACCAATACCAGGGGACATCACAAACAATTACCAACAAATCAAAGAACTTGAGAAAAAAAGGGACATAACGATCGGGTTTGGTTTCTTGAAGAAAAAGAAAATCGGCTTCAACTGAACCAATTCATTCAGATAGAATAATTAACCAATCAAAAGAGTTTTAGTTTTCAAAAGCCCTAAAGCTGGGAGCCGGTAATTAATTCGAAAAACAATTTTAAAAAAATAGTCAGGAAGCATAAAAAAATCAGTCATAGAAAATTGACTCATAACAAAAGAATGAACTTTGTAACTTCAAAGAAACCCATCTCATTTCTATACAAAACGATAAGTCCAGATGCAGCCTCTAATTAACTGTTTATCTCTCCTTCTAAACAACTCTCTTCTTTGTTATCAGTAAATACTATTTCTTTTACGTACATACATAAACAGAAATCCTTTAAATAGACACAAAGCCAAACTTAAACTGTAAACGAAAAACATTTCTCAAGAATCTTTTCAGCCAATCTGGCAAATACCCATTTCCCCGGGATTTATTCCCAGTTGTTAATATATGAAAGTTTATCGTTGTTATACATTCTTTGTATAGTCGAAAACCGAAAACTTTGATCCAAATTATATTCGTAGACTCAAGTTTTTATTCCAAGTCACTGTACGAGTACTACTGGTAGCATATAATCCATGACTCCCTATTTCATGATTGGATTACCAGGCGACTAAACCGTTTCCTACTAAGCTCTCTGATGAGGAGGTTATCTAAACATGCATAAGAATTAAAACGAAAACCTGTCAAAGGACTGATAAACCTTCTTATAGAGTATACGATAATCTAGCACAAATCTGGCTCTATAGCTATGCAAACAACCAGTGCGGTGATGACACGGAGTCACTGAGAGAAGGGACTTCTCGTCTGAAGTCCACAGCCAAGGTGGACTGTGTCCTCCGATGGAATCAACGTCCATGTCTTCGTCACTGAAACGAGTCTTCAGTTTAGAATACATCGACTGTGGTTTGATTTAGCGAGGAATAGACCCCGCCAGGTCTAGTTACCTAAGTTATAGGGTTGTACATGAAAGAATACCTATCCAGATATTACATCGACATATCCGCGTTAAAATCTGGATAGGTATTCATTCATGTACAACCCTATAACTTAGATAACATCGATATGTCGATGTAATTTATCAGGCTATCAGCTGTGCATGCAATGCTACGACTGATCCCAGTTATAGAGATGATGATAATGATGAAATCAAAGTTAATAGAATAATTTTCGTCACCTTAGATATTCTGGTTATCTTTAGTTACTGAGAAACTTTTGATACCTGTTAGATATGCATATATATTTCTCACGTGCTAATTACTGAACGGAACACAAGTGTGGCTTCCGAGGGCCAAAGAAAGAATCTGAATGAAAACAAGACAAAGCGAATCAAACAATTTGAATGGGAAAATTTATTAATACATTTTTGATATCAATGAAAAAATACAGTAGTAAAAAAAATCGAAAAAAAAGATAAATTACAAGAAGACAAACTCATAGACACTTTGTTGGTGTTTATGCCGTCTATTCATTTCTTAATATCATCCAAGGCTGACTGACTTCGCCATCAGTTATTGTTTTGAATCGTTTTATTAGTATGTCATGTTTATATCGACAATAACAATATCGACATTCCAAACAATTTACAAATAAATGTTGGAAGATATTATGAAAGAAGTACAAAATAAAAAATAATATTACGCCAATCTTCCTTTTGCTAATCATTCACTGAATTACATTTTTTTAAGCTCTCTTCAAAAAATATTACATTACGACTTATAAATATGGCAGCAAATTGGGAGTTCTGGCAACATAAACACTGAAAGCTTTATCGTAACTAGTTACTTTAGACAAGTTTTTTCCAAGAAGAGATGCGATTCAGAGATTTTTGCTTATTAGCAACCAGAGAATTATAATCAGTGAATTGAAATAAAGCAAGATGAAGAGATACTTGCAAAAATATAACCCTGTATTGAAAAGACGCAGGTTTTGTTTTTTGAATTTTTTTTCTTTGTTTTAGTTTTTTATCCAAAATTGTGTCCAAAAATCTACTACGCCTTATATTTTAGTCTAGAACTCAATGTCATTTTCCAGAAGCGAACAAGATCTGGTTAAATTGGATTTATTTGTTTACCGAATAGATAATAATAGCGAATTGCAACAAAGGGAAATAACTCTTGCTTCTCTAAGTCCCGTACGGTTCTGTATTTTTTTGTATGTAGATTTCGTTGAGTCTATAAACTTATATGAGTTTGGAAATCATTTAAAAGGCAAACATATTATTTCATTTACTATAAAAAATGAAAATGGTGCATAACTTTAAAATAAAAATAATCAAAAACGATTTTTATTGAAAGTTAATTAATGACTATTTCGCAATATACACAGTTAGTAGTTTTTGCTAACAACTAATTTTCGACTTTTTGTAATAATTGCGAATCACAAAAGTAAAGAAAATGTTCCGTTAATTTTTTTCTCATTCTTTTTTACAGATCTACCATTCGTTCGGGCATTAAATACTGTTTGCTATATCTTCGGTTGCTCCTACTATGCATCTGAAGGTTCTCGACAAAATCCATAAACTGACCTTCAATGTAATCGATCCTGGTTTAGCATCTCCACTTCAGTCACTTTCTCGGTCATCGAAATGCTCATCAGGGCCAGGCGTTTGATAAATCTATTGAACTTATCAGTGTTTTTATTTATACTCTTCGGAAAGAACAAACGCTTATTCTAACTTTAAAATTCTTAACACGCGGGAGTTTCGTTAGTGTAGAGTAAGAATGGAAGCTCTCATTAGAGACTTCCGCATACAAATACTGACGGACATACATTATATCTTCTGATGTTATACAAAGAACTCAGTGGCCTAGTGTATTTTTTGTATTTGTATTTAGTTGGTACGAGAAAGCCGTAATTAAGAATTACGTTTTCTTCTTTTTTACTGTATGATTCACTTTGTACAATGCCCGTGAGCCACTCGAAGTAAAGTGTTACGTTAATGGGTAGTTTATATGACTATGTGGGAAGATAACGGCTGATTTTAGACTTGAACAGGTCGAGATTGTAGTGATCTGGAAAGCATTTAGTGTGGTTTGCTAAAAAGTAAGTGTTATGGCGTGTCCTAGTCGTGAAGTTCATACCTGCTGAAACCGAGAGATACAGCTCGTCCGAGCACTTTCCATGGTAGTATATAGAGCAGTGAGAGACTCGCGACATCCCGCCTATGAGAGAGAAGTTAGAGTGTGGAAAATAATTTTTCTCCAACAAGGACTCAGAGACAATTTGAACGTTAGCAATACTGGTAAGTGAGGTCTGGACAGCTCCTGCCTAGATCTAACAAGAGTACTCCATTTTCGGTATAGAGAACCGATCATTTTAACTGCATCTTTAGCGATGGATCATATGTAGGAATTGTCGTTGGGGTTATTTTACTGTAAGTAACGTCACAACATTTAAATTTAAAGCCTGTTATTTTCTAATATCATTATTTATATATATATATATATATATATATATATATATATATATATATATATAAGTTCCACGCAAAACTGTAGATCAGTCAGAAATTTAAGCTGCTTGATCGCGTTTCGTCTGTCTTTTAGAGATATAGTGGAGGCTGCGTTGGGCTCTTGTTTAATTTTTGAATTTTGAAAATATTTTTGGTACATTTAAATTTGTTGGAAAACAAATGCGTCTAAATTCTGAAAAGTGAATTTGGAGCCTATTTATAGGTTATAAAAGAGGGGCTTAAGAGTTAAATTTTCGAAATCAATGAACAGCTGCTGTAGAAACCCATGTCGCCCCGGTCGAGGAAGAAAAAAACACAGAAGAAATTAGACAACCACCAGACGAGTATTGCAAGAAACATTAAAGTCGCTGCCACATAAAAAAGTCTCCGGCTGGTGTGCTTGTTCTATTCTTCGCTGTTATCACGAACTTTGCTTCGAAAATTGTACAAATTCTTTGAAAACTATTCGGAGAGACATTTTCTACTTTTCTTCGCCTTATGTAATTTTCTTTTCTGAGGACCTTATACAGCGTTATAATTTTTATTGTAAAAAGTCATATTTCATTTTCAATAATCATTTTTGCGTACATGTTATTGGTCATTAACGCACTTGATTTATGTAATTCATTCATTTTTATGTGTTAACAATAAATTTATCGTTTGTTTATTAAATTCGGCTCGTGTCGTCTGCCGTTGTTGTGCGCCCAGATAAGAATTAATTGTTAACTCAAACATTTATTTGAACTGTTTTCTTTTTCAAGTTTTTTTTTTTTTTATCAAATAAAAAATTATTTCAGATAAGTTACGTGAAGCTTTCTTGATTTATAGAATACTATAGCTCAAGTTATATATTGATCGTGTTTTAGAAGTTTGGCTTGAACAATATGTTAAATTCTCATAATTTTCAGTTGCTGTGTTATTATTATTATTATTGTCATTTTTCATCATATTTCATTTCTGCTATGGTCGCACGATCTACCAAGTCTGCAGGAAGACCTAAGGCAGATCGTGGTTTGTCGTTATGACTCCATTTCATGTTTTTTCTATCTCCCCTATCATCCATAGCATTACATAGACAAAGTTCTCCTTAGTGTGCGGGCTGTACTTAACAAGACAATTTTTTGTACATCTCTTAAGCTGGAGTTTCCAGGGATTCTTTCAATGTGTTGTTTTGTTCCATTTTTTATCATTCCAAGTGCACCTACTATCACTTGTTTTCAATTTCCACATTTTTTCTATTTCAATTTCCAGGTCTTTATATTTTGACAGTTTTTCAAATTCCTTGGTTGCTATGTTACAATCCGCTGGACAAGCCATATCAATTAATAGGCAATTTTTTTATTTCTGGTTTTTAACAATAATGTCCGACCTATTTGCTTCAATTTTTCTGTCTGTGTAGATGGCGTAATCCCAGAGAATGGTGACATCTATTTCTGTAACCGGTGCTGGGTGATGTTCATACCAGTGTTTGTTTACATACATCGAGTCTTTTTATGGTCTATTGTTTCTTGGTGTTTATCACAAAACCTGCATTTTGGATCCATATTATTATGTATAATATTTGCCTGAAAGTTCCTAGTGAAAAGGCTTTGGTCTTGCACTGTAAGAATAAAGCCTTCAGTCTCAGATTTTAATCCAGATGCACGTAACCATCGATGAGTATTAACTTTATCAACATTATTTATTGGCACGTTCTGGATATTGGCCATGCAGAAGTTTGTCTTGCCAGCGTTGTTTCATCTGTTCAAGAGCTTTATCTTTGGCTTTCATTTTCATTTTTTTTCTTTTTTTTTTGCCGCAATATTTGGTTCTTGGCTTCTGTTTTGCTTTTCTACAGATTCTACTACATGTAAATCTTGTTTGTATTTACTGCCTTCTTTTATTATTGAATATTTTTCTTTCTTTCTTCATGTTGCTTTACTAATTGTATCATCGAGTCTTTTTTGTTTCTATGTATGTTAGTAAGCCAATAGTTGTTGTCTTGTATGACAATTCTAGCTGAATAAGACCTCTTCCACCTTCTTTACGGCGTATGTATAGACGGTCTACATCAGCCTTTGGATGATGCATCTCATGCTTAGAAAGAAGCTTTCTTGTTTTAGAATCCATTCGCCTGATGTCGTTTAGAGTCCAGTTTAAGATGTTGAAACTATATTGGACAACTGGAATTGCAAGGCTATTAATGGCCATAATTCTGTTCTGAGAATTCAATTCAGTTTTTAATATCAGTCGTAGCCTTCTATAGTACTCTTTACGCACTATTTCTTTCATTTTTTATGGTGAATTTTTTTCACTCTCATTTACACCTAGGTATTTGTAAATGTTCTTCTGGCTTTAATTCTTTTATTGTTACAGCAGATTCTAAGCTAATTGTAGTGATCCACGTAAAACTCTAGCTTTAGCACATTTATTCAAATTGAATTTCATTCCAATGTTTTCGCTGAAGCATTTTACAATTTACAGAATACCTTCCAGCTCATTATCATTCTTAGCACACTACTTTAAGTCATTCATGTAAAATAGATGACTTATTTTCTTTTGGCTTATTTTATAACCACATTCTGTCTTGTTAAGTTGGCTAGTTAGTGCTATAATGATATGCAGAATAGTAAAGGAGACAAAGAGTCACCTTGAAATATACCTCTTTTGATGTTTATTTCACCAGACTTATAGGTTCCATCTATATGATTGAGGTAAAGGGTTGTTTTCCATATCGACATGCATTGTTTGATGAAATTGGTGATGACGGGTGATATCTTGTATATATTTAAAGTCTTCAAGATACAGGAATGGGGTACACTATCGAATGCCATGCGATAATCTATCCGGGCAGTACTAAGATTTTTCTTTGCATTGTAGCAGTTTTCCATGATCATTCTGTTAATAAGCAATTGGTCTTTAAATCCGTAACAGCCACATTTACACCCTTTTTGTTCAAGCGGTAATATGTCATTGCTTTCCAAGAAGAAATATGTCTGTTTTGTTAAAATAGATGTTAATAGTTTGTATGTTGTCGGAAGGCATGTAACTGGTCTGTAGTTTTTCGGTTTGTTTATGTCACTATTCTTGAGTAGAAGAAATGTAATTCTTTTGGTTATCCATGCAGGAATTTCCATAGATGACCAAAGGAATTACATTTCTTCTACCCAAGAATTATTATTATTGTTGTTGTTGTTGTTGTTGTCATTTTCATCATAATTCGATTTTTACTGTGGTCAAATTACTTACCAAATCTGCGGAAAGACCTATAGCAGATAGTGGTGTGTTGTTACGGCAACATTTCATTTGTTTTTTATCTCCGATAACACCACTAGCGTTACATGAACAAAGTTCTTCTCAGCGTGTGTACTTATGAAGGCAGTCTTTTGTATATCTCTTAAGCTTACATATACAGGGATTTATTCAATATGTCGTTTTGTTCCCTTTTTTTATCATTCCAAACTCACCTTCTATCGCTGGTACAATTTTTGCTTTCAATTTCCACATTTTTTTTTCAATTTCCAAGTATAAAACGTTGAAACCTTTTTCAAATTCCTTAGTTTATTATTATAATAATTATTATAATGGTAATATTGTTATTATAATTGCTATAATTACTATTGTTATTATTATTGTTGTTGTTGTTGCTATTATTATTATTATATAAAAGACTTTTGAAAAATATGATTTTGACGTTTCACCAGTCAAATAATGTCATTACAAAAAACGAATTTTGTTTCAATTAAATCAAAACATTATTTTCCACGTCAACAATCTAATCATGAATGGTCGGCTGTCATCCAAGTGCGTTGCGTTTGTTGCTTAATTTCAGGCCAATTTTATGTTCATATACTCTCTTTAAATTTCGGGATATTTCGCTGGTGTTTTGGGAGGAGCATTGTTTACATTCTATTTTGTCGACTTAAGGTTCTGATTTAAAGTTTGTTGTTTCTTTTGCTGTGATAAATTTTGTAACTGTTTTTGAAGTGCTTTCGATTCCAGTATATATATATATATATATATATATATATATACACGGAATCAAAAACAGTTGAAAAAATTAGCAAAGTAAAAGAAACATCAAACGTTACATCAGAAACAGAAGTCGACCAAATAGAATATATATATATATATATATATATATATATATATATATATATATATATATATATATTCCAACAATATTTACTTAATATAAAATTTTAAGTAATATGAGCAATATGATATTTATAAAGGAAAACGCGAAACATCATTTTGAGTGGTTTTATATTATACTTAATTTCTATGAACTAAATTAGCTCATTTCTTCAGACCAAACAATATTCATTCCCTACGGTACTAATATTTTCCTGGAATAAACATTTCTTTTAAAATGAAAATGGAAATCAATTAACATGATTAACATGATCCAGAACGTTTTGAAGGTTCTGGATCATGTTACTTGATTTGAAAAGGTTCCGATAAATCTGCGTATGGATTTAGAATCATTTGGTTAAGGAAATTGCGTAAGTTCATTAAGTTTCTTTGCACTGGGTTTAAGTCCATCAGCTAAGATGTGAAATCCTAGAAATTTGAGCTCGGTGACAACAAATGTGCATTTTGAAAGAGAGATTTTAAAATCATACTCACTGAGCTTCTGTAATATTTCCTCAAGATGTTTATAATGGCTATCTTCGTCATCCGAGAAGATAAGAATATCATCAATGAAAGTGAATGTTACATTTGAAATCACGAAAAATACTGTCCATCATCCTTTGCAAGTTACTGGATGCGTTTCGCAAACTTAAAGGCATATAATTGTACTCGTATAATCCAAAAGGCGTGGTTATCGCTGTTTTACATATGTCATTGGAGTGTACTCGTATTTGGTGATATGCTGATGACAGGTCGATTTTCGAGAAAATATTTTTGATGTGCAATTTAAATGACAGAGAATTTATGTTTGGGACAAAGTAGCGATCAGATTTCTTATTGCATTTACTAACCTGTAATCATTTACGTGTCTGTAGGTATCGTTGGGTTTAGCTAACATATTTAGGGTAGTACTCCATTCTGATTTTGAAGGGGAAATTATTCCAGTTTTCTGAAGTTTCCGAAATTCTTCCATCGCTATTGTCTAGTTTTTAAGAAGTAATGAGGATTATTTCTAGTTTCAATCCTGTGAAATACCTTGGGTTTGATAGCGTTGATATTTCGATGTGGAAAGATTATATTTGGATATTACTTTATGAGATTTGTTACTGATTTTTTAATGTCTGTGTAACCCTGTTTTCAGATATCTGGTATTAATTTTAAGTGATTTTCAAGATAAGAGATTTCTCTAAAATATAATATAACTATTTTTGTCAAGAAAAGTAGCTGAAATGTTAAATGAAAACCAGATGCGAAGTTATTAAGTACGAAATAAATTTTTCTGGGCCAGCTTTTCAAAGTGATTCTCGTCACATTATGTACCAGTGGGTTTTGACGATAGGTGACCCTAGGTCGAAATGAGGCCTTGACAATTACTTGTATAGTGGATTACCGGGACAGTTGATAAGAGCAGGCAGACAATAAGAGGGGGTGTGAAGTCAAAATGGATAAATGTGTAGTCCCCCATTACTAGAGGTCAGAAATAATACTACCTAAACATATTAACTTTGTCTTCTTCTCCCTCCTCTTCTCCAGGTGCTTCCACCTAGGTCACGAACTACTCTCTCTCTCTCTCTCTCTCTCTCTCTCTCTCTCTCTCTGTGTGTGTGTGTGTGTGTGTGTGTGTGTGTGTGTGTGTGTGTGTGTGTGTGTGATCTATCCTCGTCAAGTGATAATAAGCGGTCCTGTTTGGCTAGATCAAGAACACAACATGCGCAGAATCGGTCAAAGCTCAGGGAGGTTGACTGGGCGCGCTAGAGATCATGTTATATCTGTAGGATTGTCTGGATAAACGTCAGTGTTCATTATCGTAAAATATAGTTGTGCTTTAAATTGTCTATTTGTTGTCGTATCTATTAGTTTACTATTAGTACAATCAACCAATAGTTCAAAGTGGCTTAAGAAGTCATAATCTAGGAAAGGTTTGGTTGTTTCTGCAACAAGAAAGGTCCCAGTAAAGCCTCTTCTGAGGTTATTTAATGCTAATGTGATTACTGTTTGGCCAGGGCATTATATTTTTACTCCGTTAACTGCTACAATAGAGATGTTGGTTTGGTGGATGAAGACACCGTTTAGAAATTGTTTCGGTATTACTGATACAGTGATTCCTGTGTCTACAACAAAATTCACTTTGTTAGCTCCTAACCTTGCGGCTACTTCAAGTAACGGCGAAAATGCGGAAGCTATCACATTACGCCGAACTAGTTTTCCGGGTTTACATTTAATACGAATGAGTTGGGTTTTGAACTTGGTTGTGTTTGCATATTTTTCTTATTAGGCCATTTGCATCAGAGTTTGCAAAATTTTGTACGTTCAGCGAAGTAAATGTGTGATCGACAGACTTTGGGCTTCTGATCTCTGTGAAACGGTGAGATACCAAATGAATTTGTTTTCTGGTGTCTTTGCAGTTGCCGTTGGTGTTGGTGTTGCTGGCTTTCTCTGGACACTTGTTGGATATTTGTCATTTCTTATCTGTTGAAGTACAGAAGAAAATCATCGGACATTTTTCCTAACGGATATATTTCCAGATTTGTTTGCGCGGCTACCACTGGTTTTATAGAAAGCGGCAGCGCTTGTATAAATTTGTATTGGACAATGTCTTCATTTACTCCTATGATACTGGCTAACGACATCAATTCGTTTAAGTAAGTCGAAGGTGGTCTTGATATTGCTGAAGATGACATCAGTTTGTTAATCGTTTCTGGTTTAGACTTTTTGTATGCATTGATTATGGTTTCCTTCAAGGAATCGTAGTCTTTTGAATGTAGTATATTTGTCGTTATTCTTCCTACTATTTCTGCAGGAAGAGCTGCCAAAGCCTGGTAGAATTTTTGTTTTGCTTGTTTTATATTTGTAATGTTAAACTGTGCAAACCAAGTGATTACATTGGATTCAATGAATGCGGGTGTTTTGATAGTCACGGCTTGTATGAATGGATCCTGGTAATTATGATCGTTTGTTCTGTGTCGTTTCCTTTTTCTGCCATTGTTATTATGAATGAAGACTTTTTTCGTTGTCGACTAGTAAAATTATAGTGAGTATCACGGAGTGGTAGACAAATAGCGAGGAAACAAGAAACTATGATTAAAATAAGATTTAATACTGAAAAGCGGGGGAGAATATCAAATGAAACAGAATAAACACTTTCAGTGAGTATAAAAAGAAAAATATAAACTCACCTCCCAGTAAAGAAAGATAAAGAAAAAAATTTTCTTTCTGTCGACACACAGACAGACGGTGTTGCAGAGATTTTGCCGATTAGGCTTTGCCCAAAATAGAAAACCACGAATTCGCGTATTTATAGGCACAATTTGCATTATCTAAAAGGTGTTGGCCTATCACGGAATTCTGTGAAAAAATGCAACCATTCATTTAATATAATGTCATTATGTCTCATAGAATGTGAAAAGTATAAGATAGATAGATAGATAGATAGATAGATAGATAGATAGATAGATAGATAGATAGATAGATCCAGCAACACATCAGATGCCGGAAAGTATTATATAAAAAGCCTGTGATATCATAAAAGTGACAATTGCGAAACCTCTAGAAATCTAACATAATAGAGACCTACGTTGAAACAACTCTTCGAACTCGCTTGTTACACACAGAAATAAAACAATACATAACTTCAGTTTCATAAATTACATTAATTAGAAAATGACATAATTTATACGTAGAAAATACTTAGAAGAAATCCTGATAAACATTTTCCAGTCAATAAACACACGTCAAATTCACCTTCATACAACTTTTATAGAATCCATACTTAAGGAGTCTAAGATCTGTCTCCCTACAACCACAACCAGTGTAACTTAAATTCTTTCATTAACATACAAATCATCCCCTAGTCAACATACAGATACTCCCAAACATAAATAAAAATGCACACGAGACGCTGAAACGTACACACGCACACATTAGCAACATAGACTAATTAGAATTGCGATAAACAAACACACGAACACCGATTGATAAGTCAAATACACGTGATGTCTTCTTAACCAAAGATAAACAATCAATACATAAATAAGAAAAATAACTGAATGTTATTTTCTCGTCTATATTATATTGCTTGATGAAGCTTAAATAGAAGCAAAACGTTAAAATTATAAACATTTAAGATCTTCAGACGCATAGGATAAATAAATAATGAGAACACAGTGTATTTATAATTTAAATTTCACCCAGTATTTTTTCTTTCAAATATATCAGAAAAATATCAACATGTTATAAGATAGGAGTGTATTTGAACTGGCCTTGACCTTTTCGCATATTTAACCGTTATTCAACTCGAATACTTCACTGGGTCATGTAATATATCGTCAATCATATAATTGACGCTTAATAATATTGCATACGATTAGTACCCAATAGATCAATATGTTACGTGAATATTCATTATCGCACCCGTTACACTAGTTCATACCATCTCAGATTGTCGACGATAAGCTACATGTTTTAGGTATTTTAATATCAAGAGATATATTCTGCATCAACCTAAAGTTATTAGATTCTTCTAAAGATCCTAATGTGTATAGGTAACACCTTTTTTTTTCCAAATATATCAGCAAATAACTAGATGTTCTTTATTGTATCGACAGCTACATACCCGACTTAACAAACTTTAAAAATTAATTATATTATATCTTGCAATTATGTAAATAGTTTAGTGCTGGATATGATGATAGACTACATCTGGCAGCAAGGCCTCTGATCAAGAGATTAGAGGTTTTAAGGAGCGCTGAACCATCACTTAATCGTTGTTGTTCCCAAATCCATCACAAAAAAATAAAAACGAAAATACTAGAAAAGTATAAATATACATTTTTAATAATATTACCAGCAATACATTTTTATCGCAGAACTGCCAGTAATACATTTTTATTAAAAAAAAATACATGTTTATAGCAAAATGGCTAACTACATTTTTTAGTAAAATTGAAGCCATGGCATACATTGTCAAAAATAAAGCAGAAAAAATAATTTATTATGTATAATCTCCTAAGCAGAAACAAGTTTTCACTCCGCGTCTGATTTCGTAAGATGATTTGGTAAAACGAAACGCAGCTAAGTAATTATAATTTAATCACGAAATAATGTCTTTCTCTTGAATTAACTATGAAGTTTGAATTTTCATATTTAGATTTCGATATTAAATAAGCCATACGTGTTAAAGAAAAACAACTAAACAAGCAGCCAATATAAATTCCCATAACTTTGAGCTTTAAAATTTGATATGAACGTGATTTTCAGGATTTGAATTATTCGTGTTGTTGATAAAACAACAAGAAAAAAAATGTTCATTATTTCATTTGCCAGTTTTCTTACAGAATAAATTTCTCCAATTAGAGATTGTCAGCTTCTCAAGTTACTATAATCACTTTATCTAAAGTTTTATAACTGTGGTAACGATAATATTAGCCTTTTCCCTATAAGGAGACATTTAATACTGCTTTAGATTAAAATTTATAAAACTTTTCTCATAAAACAACTTTTCAGGGAAATAGGTTTCTCAAGTTCGGTAGTGTTATCGCTCATTCCAGTATTGACGGGAGTTTCCTTCTTAACCTTTTGTTTGTCGTAGAGTGGAATGTTAACATTTGATTATGTCATTATTTTATCTTCGTAATACTAGTGATACCTTTTTAGTTATTGCTTCTGCTAGTAGTTCTCAAGCGATGTGGTTTCAGTTATTTGGTACAGTTCTTTGTTTGTGAATGTGTAGCGTCAGTCCACAATGTTCAAAGAGGATCTTTCCCAAGGATCTCGGATACTTGGGAAAGCACAAAGCTTTTTTCACCACTGATTTTAGGAAACGATTGTATACAGCTTAGAGTTTAGTCGTTTCAGGACGGGGAGGTTGGCGCCATGCATCACAGTCATATTAAAGTCTGTTATGTTATCGTTGCATTAAACAAAGATAACGCAAGAAATATAATGTCGCTCGGAGGAGGAGACGTAATCTCGATAAATTCTGTAGTCAGGATATCAAACTCGCTTCCGGTTGGCGCTCACTAACATTCTTGTTACTTCTTCCCTGCGTCTCCTAATGATTCTAGGCTTCAGTATTTATACCACTTGGACGAGTCCAAGTATTATTCTGGAGAGATGTGTTCATCTCCACAACACATCTCTTTCTAGAGATACAATTTAGAAGATATTTTCCGATATGTTTCCACTTCCAATGTTTCAGTCGGATTACGCTTTCGCTTCCTCTGAAGTATTCGTTGTAGGAATAGGTACTTCAAAAGTATCGTAAAGTATGTCCATCGGTGAATTATGTTGTACTGGTTCTTATTCTGTGCATATCTAGACCTTAATTGATTTATATGTCTTCTATGTCAAAATCGTCCAGATTCCACGATGGACATCATGCTACCAAGGCGTTGAATAATTTTTCTTTCTCGTCAATTTTCCTTTCGGGTTTAAAAACAATCTTTATCACCAATCTTAGATGATCTGGTAATTTCAAAATTTTGAAGTATTTTTTATATCCAGGCAGTAATTTATCGAAAATGGATTTCACTTTCTTAGCAAATATTAACTCTGCAGGTGACATTTTCGCTGTAATGTTTGCCTTTGACGTTATTCTATATACATTCCAAAAATCTTGCAGTGCAGTTTCTTTTAGCGTTCCATTAGCTTTACTTAAGTCCCTTTTAAAGCTGTCAAAAACTGCTTGGTGTGACTATTCGATCTCGGGTAATAAATCGGTGTTGTCAATTGTACAACCTCATAGTTTTTGCATAAATTTTTAATCATCCTAGAAATAAATTGAGTTCTATTATCGGATGCCATAATGTCAGGTACTTCAAACCTTACAAAAAGTTCGCGTATTAATTTAATCGTTATTGCGGTAGATCGCCTTTCGCACATCAATACCTCGGGCCATTTTGCGAAACTGTCGACCAAAATTAAATAATATGAACCATTTAGTGGTCCAGAAAAGTTCATATGAATTCTCCCCTAAGGTTTATCAGTGCTTGGCCATGCCTGATAATTTATAAGTAGTGATTTTACTGCTAAATTAAAACTATTGCATTTTTCTATGTTTGTCCAACTTTTCATTGTTTTTTTTGTTTGTTTGTTTGTTTGTTTTTTTACTATTCCAGGATGCCCTACGTGGAATTATTTCAAAAATCCTTTTTGCAATGATAAAAGAATTACAACTCTTTTCACGTAGAAATGTACTCCATCACAAATAGAAAATGCTGCAGTATTGTTACCAAGTTTTTTGTTTGTTTGTTTTTTATTATTATTTTAGTTTTACTCTATTTCGACTTAACATCATTCATATTTTTTAATAAACGTATCCTTTTTAGAATGAATTTTGATATTGTCTATCATTTGTTAATAGTGTTACACACAAGGCCTTCAATTTCGCTTTCGAATTCCAGCGAAACGGTCACAGAATCTTCAAAATGTTCTTTATATTTCGATATCAATTTCTATATCAAACCAATTTTTTAGACGATAGAAATTCCATCTTGAGATCATAGTTCAAGAAATCGTAATCTAATGCTGTAGTCTGTCTGCAGTAATCTTAGTACCGAATATACGTAATAATGGACGATGATCAGTTTGCAATATGAATTTAATTCTCAATATCAATTGTGATATTTCTTTAGCCAAAAGAATATAGCAAGTGTTCCTTTTCAATTTCACTGTAGGATTTTTCCGTATTTTTCAAAATTCTTGAAGTATAGGTTTTCACTGTACCGCCCTCGAATTTATTATCTATTATTGTTCCTATGCTTTATTCGTCCATTTCTAACGCTAGGCTTATTTGTTGCTGCCGCTCATAATGTAACTGAAGATTTAGTTTTTTAGTTCCTTCAATTTGTTTTACATTCCGCTGATCAATTCTGTTCCATACACTAAATTATTCAGAGGCGCTGGCAATTTGTACATATCTGGCATATAAATATTATAATAATTCACTTATCGAAGTCATGATTTTAGGGTCACTAAATTTATCGGGCTAGGCATTTCTTAATGACACCTGCTCTAGTGGGATCTAATCTTCTTCCTTTTTCGGTGATTAATTTACCTAAATATTTGTTTTTCCTTAAACAATTGACATTTCTGTTCACTGATTTTGAACTCGTAATCATGTAGACTTTGAAATACTTATTGAATCAATTTTACGTCCTGTCCTTTCGTAGCACTCGTAATAAGTATGTTAACTATGTAAGCGAGTGTCCCTCTTGTACAGTAAACATAGTATCCTTTTTGCTAAAAAATATCCGGGGCTACTTCTACCCCGAAGAGTAATCTTTTAAACTTGTAGAGTCTTTTATGTGTATTAATAACTAATATAAATATTGAAAGTACACCCCCTTCTAGGAATTGAAATTTCGAACTGTACCCCTTATTTTCTAAAACACATGGCACAGTGGATAAAAGCTTTTGTTAGATTAATTGACTTGATCCTAAGAGTTATGAGTTCAATACCGGGCTACAGCAGTGGTGAACAAAAAATTAGATAATAGCACTAAGAAAAATAACTTTAAAATCCGGAAGTGACATGACTCATGGAACGAGAACGATTTACTCTAGTGATCAAAATAAATAGTTCATGTCAAAATTCCACTCACCTGAAGAAGATCGGCGCGTACAAAAATCGAAATGTCGTTAATATGGCAATAAAGGTGAGGACAACTATCCTAATAACGTAAATCGTGTAAATAATATGGACTATTCTTTTTAATTCACTTTCGTTTCACTTTTTAGGTGGATGTTGAAATACTTATTATTGATCTGCGACTTTTAATACAAATTCTAAATCCACAAGAGAAAGCGCAATGTGTGTTCTAGTTCACAGAAAAAGTATGGGTTTTTCAGAAAACAAAAATTAAGGATCATCAAGATGTGTTAATTGCAAGAAATAAAACTGGTAGTGTTCTGATGTGCTGAAATAAAACTTTTTTTAATATGTTTTCCGAAAAAAAATGAAGTTCTTTTCATTTTTAACTTTTGGAGGAAATTTATTTTTGTATTGTACATATAATTTATGGAGATGTTGTATACTATGATTGTTATACGTGTTTTTATTTATGTAGGTACTGATTATTATATTTACTTCAATCTATGTTCGAACATATAATGTTCCTATTAATGTGGGTACTGATTAATATATTCGTTTCTATTTAGATAGTACTTATTATTATGTTTCTATTAATGTAAGTACTTATTATTATATTTGTTTTTTTATTTATGTAGGTACTTAAGATATGTGTTTCTATTTATGTAGGTACTGATTATTATATTTGTTTTCATTAATATAGGTACTGATTTAATATATTTGTTTCTATTTATGCAGGAATGTGTTATTATATTTGTATTAATGTAGGTACTGATTGATATTTGTTTTTATTTATGTAGGAACTTATTATTATATTTGTATTAGTGTAGGTACTGAATATTACATTTGTTTCTATTTATGCAAGTAATGATTATTCTATTTGTTTTTATTTTATAAGTACTGATTTTTATTTTTATTTCTCAAAATGTAGGTCATTATTTATGTAATTACAGATTGTTATAATTGTTTCTACTTATGTAGGTACTGATTATTATACATTTGTTTCTATTTATGTAGGTACTGATTATTATATTTATTTCCATTATGTTGGTATTGATTAATATATTCGTTTCTATTTTTGTAGGAACTTCTGATTATAATATTTCTATTCATGTCATTACTTATTATTATTATTATATTTGTTTCTATTTATGTAGGAATTTATTATTATATTTGTATTAATGTTGTTACTGATAATTATATTTGTTTCTAATTATTTAGGTAATTATTATTATAAATTTTCTATCAATATAGGTACTTATTATTATATTTGTTTCTATTAGATATTTTATTATTATAATTTTTCTATTAATGTAGGTACGAGTTATTACATTTGTTTATATTTATTTAGGTACTGATTATTATATTGGGTTCTATTTATGTATGTACTTAATATTATAATGTTTCTATTAAAGTATGCAATATTAGTTTCCATTAATGTAGGGTCTAATTATTATATTTGTTTCTATTCATGTTAATATTACTTATTATATTTGTTTTTACTTGTGTAGATACTGATTATTATTTGTTACAACTTTTCCACTATTTTTTGTCTTAGTATTTAAAAAAAAAATTAACCTGAAAATATTTAATCTATTACTGTTTTTGCTGACCAAAGGTTACACTTCTCAAAGATTGCTTTTTCTAGTCTTATTTATTATTATGAATTGATAAAATGTAAATTTTGTTATTGTATATTGTCAATAATTTGACATAATTTGAGTATTTGAGACTGAAATCCAGATTCTATCTTTTTCAACAGTTATCATCTTTTCTATATTTGTCCTTATTTATGTATGTCTCTTTTGCAACTTGTTTTGCTTTGTTGTATTTGGGTTGGCGTTGTAATGTTTATCATGATAGATAGATAGATAGATAGATAGATAGATAGATAGATAGATAGATAGATAGATAGATAGATAGATAGATAGATAGATAGATAATTTTAAAAATGGTTGTAATGCTTATATATATACATTTATATGTTACAAAGTTTGTCATAGCCGGAGTGTTAGTATTATCTATAAAATTATTCTATGTCATGCTTCTCATATAACCTCTGACATCTAATTCTAGTTTCAAGTCGAAGAAAGGGCGAAGCTGGTCCACTGGAGCCTTAAAAACTAGCCTCTTCGGGAAAATGGAGCTGACCAGTCCGAGAAGGTAGTCCATCTAGGGAGAGGATAACAGTAATTTTACACCTCCTTTAATTTTAAACCTTTCTGTCATATCCAAACACTGAAGGAGCTCTGGAAGTAAATCTAGACGGGAAATTCAGGGTGCAACCCGGAAGATGGTTGGTTGTCAACACTGACAATATTCTGGCAAATCTAGCAGCCAAGCCGATCCCAAATGTAATTCTCTGTATACTTTTAGAACATTGTATAATAAAAGCATTTTAAAATGTACACTAGTGGCCTAGTAATTAACATCTTATGTCTTAAACAATTGGATTGTGTGTTACAAATGGCCGAAGTGATTCTAGTCAAAGGAAAGGTAAGAAAATAGAAACTGTATTAATGTCCTTATCACATTGTTTTATTGATTTTGATTCTAGATCAATATAACGATATGATGAAGACGTTTGTTCTAGACTCGAGCTTATAACTACCACCACCTTAAAAACCCAGCTAATATCCTGTCCTAATCACTGTTCAAAGCTTGAATGTTCTTCAATTACGATGAACAATTTGTATCCTCAATGAGGCTCCATGCTTTGAAAATTTCTTGTTGCTAAAAACTACTTTAAATCTCAAATAGAACCCATATATATAATCCATTGCTAAAGATACTGGGAAAATAGTTGGCTCATTCTATTGTTCCTGAAATTATTTTTGGATTGTAAGAAGTTTTTTGAGATATTAATACCTTACTGATACAAGTCCTACTAATTAACACATAGATTGAGAGAAAGAAGGGGTGGATTCATAACTTCGTCAAGGGTATTTGAGTGTAAGTGAATATAACGAACCCTACTGGAATTAGAACACGGATCTCCGATTGACAATTCCGATCCGTTTTCCATTACACCACGAAGCTTACCGCACCTGGTATTCCTAAGTGGTTGCCCGTGTGGGTACTGACCAAGATCGGTGATGGTTAACTTTGATGATCGTACTAGAACTGGTTTCAACGTGATATTGGTCGTAATCCTTCGTTCTTTTGATCCATTAGTTCTAATTTTTACAATTAGAACACGCCATGTTACCTCAACGAAGATAAATCACGCTTATTTCCCCTGTATTCCAACTACATTGAGAAAGTGCCACTCAGACAATTTTATCCAAAGAACTGATACTTCCCTGAACACTAAAAGCTTAACCACTTCAAGTGAAGCGTCAGTCGTTATCCTTGTAATCTTCACATCTCACAACCTCCTCTTTTCACTCATATCACATAGCTCATCATAAGCAATCAACCAGAAGCTTTCTTTACAAGGTGATTCAGAATATACGTAACATCGTCAAGGATTTAAGGAAATATTTCTTTTTTTTTTTACCAATAGAAGGTGTGTTATGAAAGATTCATAATGAAAAGACTATGTTGCGTCAGTAAAATACATAGTTGTCTCCCGAGTCATATATACGTGAACTTTAGCATAAAATAGAAATAATCATGCTGTCATTTTAATTCATAGATAAGAAGAGATAATTGTTATCTGACATCTCCCGTTGATGTTAATGATACCGCAAGCAGACATGCAAATGAAATAACAAAACTTCTAGACCATTTCTTTCATTTTTGCAAATTTAACAGCAACGCGAATAATTCAAATCCTAATCTAATTTTAAAGCTCAAAGTTATGGGAATATATTTATATTGGCTGGTTGTTTGGTTGTTTTTCTTTAACACGTATGGCTTATTTAATATCGAAATCTAAATATGAAAATTCAAACTTCATAGTTAATTCAAGAGAAAGACATTATTTCGTGATTAAATTATAATTACTTAGCTGCATTTCTCTTTACCAAATCATCTTACGGAATCAGACGCGGAGTGAAAACTTGTTTCTGCTTACGAGATTATACATAATAAATTATTTTTCTTTTTTTTTCTTGACAATGTATGCCATGTCTTCAATTTAATAAAAAATGTATTGTTGGTCATTTTGCTATAAACCTGTTTTGTTGGTATTTTTTATAAAAATATATTACTGGCATTTCTGCGATAAAAATGTATTATTGGTAATCTATATATATAAGAATGGATATGTCTGTCTGTGTATGTGTTTGTGTATCTCCATTCTAACGAACCTTACTCTTCCGAAACCCTTGGTCATATTTCAACCAAAATTGCGTCACTTGTCGATCATGACATGAACCTTTGATGTGCGCAAAAATTTTTCGAATTGATTTACAGGATACGGCAGAAATCACCGAAACACTTAGAATTTACAAACTTTTCTTCTCCAAGATGCCTTATGCGAATTCAACCAAAATCGGTTAACCTGTAGTCCGAACCTTTGATGTACACAAAAAATCTTTCGAATCAATGAAACGGGTTTGTCAAAAATCGACGACAAACATAATTTCGGGTGGTCTTTTGCACACTTTTATGCATTTCTCTGAGACACTTCACTTAAACTCAACTAAAATCAAGTCACTGATAGATCATGGTCTGATGCCGTGATATGAGAACAAAAATTTCAAATGATACACATGGTTCGGCCAAAATTAATGGAAAATTAAACAAAAATTGGGTCTTTTTTGTAACTTCTACTTTATCATATACCACAACAATTTCCCGTTTTCTACAAGGTTCCATTCCCTCCGATGTTGCAGGGACAATGCATCCACTACTTCTGCGTCACAACGTCATCGTATCGCATTACAAGCTCTCGTAACGCCCACATCCGTTCTTCCCATTGTACATACATCATTCCCGTTTATTGACAAAATTGACCAAGCATAAATCCCATTTTACAAATACAACAAAAACCAATACTTGTTTCGCATTTTTTTTAACTTACGCGTCACGACAACCTCATACTGGAGGTTTTTGTATAAGCACTTGACCTTACCATTTCAACATAACCCCTAAAAAGCACATTTTGACCAAAAGTAGGTAATAAAGAAAGAAGTAAGTGTGTATTCAATTTTTTTATTTTGGTTAATGTTTGGCAAAGTTATTGCCAAATTACTCTTCTGGGGGACAAAATTTACCTTACAAAATTTTCGTTTATCGGAGTTTCTATACCTTTGATGCTAAAATTAAAAAGATCGTAACAACACAACCATGAGACACTCGACTGTATACCGACGATTAGATGTCTAATATTCGGCTTTTAATTTTAAAAATCTTTTTACAGCATGGGCAGAAAATGTTCTCTCTCAGAAATCGAAAAAAGTAAAATAACCCTAACCCTAAATAATCAAGGATACTTCTATTATTCAACTTCTACGCAGATTGAGAGGTCAAAAACAAGAATTCGAAATTTCTTACAAAATCCAGAAAAGTACGGATCGAAAAATTCCACTGGACGTCCACCCATGCTAACCACTGCCAGTCGTCGCAGGATGCTAAGTAGAGGCTTCTTCTACAGGTAAAAGCTCCAGAAATCTTCAAACATCCCTGTAGTTGAATGCAACACCCAGAAGAAGTAGGCAGATTCTCAATACTTCAGAAAATTTTGTGTATAAGAAGAGAAATGCAAAACCAGAACTAAAGAGGATACACAAGAAACGACGAGAGGAGTGGGCGCGGGAAAAAGCTCAATGGAATACTGAAAATTAGGCAAAAGCTGTGTTCGCAGATAAAAATAAAAGTTCAATTTAGAGGGTCAATACTATTGGCACGATTTACGGAAGAATGAACAGATCTTTAGCAAAAGGCCCTTCGGGAGAGGATCCCTGATAATCTGAAAAGCTTTTTCAGTAGAAAGTAAGGCGAGTTTGATGCAAATGGAGGGAAGGTGCTTTTTTAGGTGCCCTCGTAAACACGTGGTATTGTGGTGTATGGGGGGTTGGGAGGTGAAGGATGGGTTCTTGTGGTGAATGAGCAAATTGTAATGAGTGATTGGGTCGTGAATGTGATTCGCTCGGTATAGGATAGTAAATGAGTACCAACCTCTACTCATCCCCCTTTTCTGGCTTGTGCCGCAGTTACTATATAATCGGTAATAAATAAATCGCTTTTCTGTTTTATACAGAGGTCGTTCTCTATTCTACTTCATTGTTCTGGAGGCTTTGATGATATTGTCAAACCCTCCTTCTCTGTGCAAACAAAAAGATCTCAAGTTTCAATTGGATTTATTTGTGTCTCTTGGTGAAGGTTTATGACAATTGGTAATTTTTCCTCCCCCTTTTTCTGAATTTTTACCTAATTTTCATCCCAAATTAAACATTTTCTTCAGATATATAGCCATGACTAGTTTTGTCGGACGGAAGGCTTGTCTCAGGTTTTTCTTTTTTTTTAAGCGGATTTTTTTATGTTTTTTGAAAAAAACTTAGCACATAATGTTCTTCTCAACATATTTGCTCAAGATTATATTCATTGGGCTCACTGTTTCTATTTAATTGGTAATTTATATTAATTAAATAAAATCTTTTGAATTATCTTCTTTGTCTTTACGGGTTGCAATTCTTTAGTATATATATATATATATATATATATTAAAGGATTTTCGATTATTACAATGGATAGTACATATTTCACCGCTTTGATGTTATTATCGCGGCTTGTCAGACGAGCCGCAATAATAACATCAAAGCGGTGAAATGTGTACTATCCATTGTAATAATCGAAAATCCTTTATAAATTATATTACTCTGTTAAATAAATGAATTTAACATTGAGTTCTCTTGAGTCCGTCTCTTTTGGAATTTACCTGGATTACATATCAAGTGTACTATGTTATATATATATATATATATATGTGTGTGTGTGTGTGTGTGTGTGTGTGTGTGTGTGTGTGTGACAAACGAAATATCCACTAATTTCAACCATATAGTTTTCATCGTGTAAGAGAAAATTCTGTTCGCATTTACAGCCTGATGAGACCTATAACGCTGAAACTTGGGTAGCAAGGGAGTGTTGAATATTTCGTATAATGTTGGTACTGTATGTTCAGTTCTTTGTATTGTGCACTGAGGATTTTTTAAACATCTACTAGTCTAACCTGTACCACCTTTAATGTTCATTCAATAATGAACTTGGACACTCGGCTACTGGCGTGTGTTTACATTATATGTAACACACTAAAGTCCGCCTTCCTCTACAGAGCGCCCATAGCTCAGAGGTCAATTGATGTCAATTCGGCCAGGTTTCAATCCTGGCTAGAAGCAATTGGTATCTTCTCGAAACTTCAAAGCCGGCATGAATCTACTCAGTTAAAGTAACAAATTCTTTACATTATATATATAAAGTGAAGAAAATAGGTTACCATTACTTTCTGCCATAGACTGGTTTCCAATTAAGATTATAGAACCCACAGTCTGTCCTGTGATTTAAACCATAGCTGGAGGGAGAAGCAACGGATCAATCCCTTTCTCAATGACATTTTCGAGTAGGTGAATGCAACGAATTCAACTGGAATTCAAACTCAACTTTAGTTTATTTCACTTACACGCAAGTCTACTCACTTACAATCTGAGGAAAAAAACGGTGTAATTAAATAAAGAAGAAAAGAGGAAAACTATATTTTTCTCGCCCACGCTTTTCGTCCTGTGATGGACTTTATCAAGGCAAAGAACTGAAATTAATTTTATTTTTAAATAAAGTATCTATAAACAAAAATGTTAGCTACTAGAAAAACACGCTCATAAATATTCATAAGATTAACTAACATTATTAAACATTAAAAAAGGAGTAATAATTCATGTTTGAAGATAACTTTTTGTATACGCAATGTCATGTTATGTTATGAGATGTTAGAATAATAGAAACCAATAGTTTTCTTTGCTTTTTTTATATATCTGTTGCTTATGTTGGCTTGAGAAAGTATTGTTTTTTTAGAAAAGGTAAGATAACGCTCTACATTTGTATCGAGCACTCTTTATAAAAGTAAATGCATGAACAAAAGGTTAATAAACCTACGAGTTCAACAACTTAGTTACTATATATATATGTGTGTGTGTGTGTGAGAGAGAGAGAGAGAGAGAGAGAGAGAGAGTGATAGAGAGAGATAGAGAACTTAAACCAAATATAGATTAGAAACCGACAGAATGATAGGATAAGTAACAAATAAAAAACGTTTATAAATCCAGCATGTTTCGCTTTTATTAAACAATGAGATATAGAGTAAAAAAAAAGAAAATTCTGCTTTTATTTTAGTTTCCCGTTGTTTGTTTGTCATTCTTTAAGCAGATCTCGTGTGCATCTGGCCTGTCAAGCAGCGTTCATATGTAAACATAAACACACACACACACACACACACACACACACACACACACACACACACACACACACACACACACACAAACGAATATGCATTATCATCCGAATTCAAATAAACAAACTGGAATTACCTATTCGTCCAAGATCAAAAAATAACACCAGATATGGTTTACCGGTACGGCATCTAAACGAATCGTCTCAAATGAGCATAGATAATTCTCCTACGGTGCGATTTTCACTCATAAACCCAAGAGCAAACTTGGAAATTAGAAACTTAATATTACTCTCTAGGCAAGGTGATACGACACGCAATAATAATAATAATAATAATAATAATAATAATAATAATAATAATAGTGAAATCACATTATTTAGATGTCTATATAAAAATAATCTTTGTATTAAAGGTCTGTTTTAAAGGAAGTTATTTTATGCACTCTAATAAATAATAATAATAGAATGTTTGACAATGTTTAACAATATTTTGAAATATTGATTATCTTTTTTTTCAAACTGTTTTTTTCTTTTCTTAAATCGCTCTCTTTTAAGTGTTAAAAATATTGGAAAAGTTACGTTAATCATTTTGTTTAATAATAAGAATAAAGTAGACTCATAAATAGTTTATCGATGTCTGCACGAAAAAATCTTTTAAGTAAATGTCTGTACAATAATAATAATAATAATAATAATAATAATAACAAATATTGGTATGAACATCACCAAGCACCGGTTACAGAAATAGAAGACATCACAATTCTCTGGAATTACACGATCTTCACAGACAGGAAGATTGAAGTAAATAGGCCGAACATTATTGTCAAAAACCAGAGAAAAAAACTGCTTAGAATTTAATGTGGCTTGCCCAGCAGACAAGCAAACAAAGAATTGGAAAAAAGAAACTATCGAAAAAGAAAAAAGTGAAAATTGAAAACAAGAATAGTAATCAATCATTGTAGGTGCATTTGGAGAAAAAAATTCAACAAAAAATTGGAAAAATCTCTGGAATTAAGAGAAATACTAAAACTTGTCTTGATAAGTACTACCCACACACTAAGAAGAACTTTGTCTATGTAACGCTAGTGATGTTATGGTAGTTAGAAAAACAGATCTTGAAATGTCGCCATAACAACACACCACTACCTGCCTTAGGTATTTCCGCAGACCTGGTACGTAGTGCGACCATAGCAAATAGAAAGAAGATAATAATAATAATAATAATAATAATAATAATAATAATAATAATAATAATAATAATAATAATAATAATGCGTTATTAATTCATATAGGAAGAAATGCAAAAACCACATTAAAGAAAAACAAAAAATGATAATCACGAGTACAGATCATACATTACGGAGGGATTTATGCAAAATGCGTTTGATCTTAGATTGTTTAAGGGATGGTGGGGTACAACAAATGATCAGTGGAAAATGTCATAATGCCGTTTCTGACCTTAGGTCTCTGGGATGAGGAAGGAAAATGTGTATAAAACAGAAATCAAAGGAAATAATAATAATAATAATAATAATAATAATAATAATAATAATAATAATAATAATATTGGCTTACTAACATGCATACATAGAAACAACAAAGGATTGGATGATACAATTAGTAAGGCAACATGAAGAAAGAAAGAAAAAATATTCAATAATAAAAGAAGGCAGTAAATACAAACAAGATTTACAGTTAGTAGATTCTGTAGAAAAGCAAAACAGTAGCCAAGAACCAACTATTGCGGCAAAAAATATGAAAATGAAAGCCAAAGATAAAGCTCTTGAAAAGATGAAACAGCGCTGGCAAGACAAACCTCTGCATGGCCAATATCCAGTACGTGCCAATAAATCCAATGTTGACAAAGTTAATACTCATCGATGGTTACGTGCCTCTGGATTAAAGTCTGAAACTGAAGGATTTATACTTGCAGCACAAGACCAAAGTCTTTTCACGAGAAACTTTCAGGCAAATATTATGCATAATAATATGGATCCAAAATGCAGGTTTTGTGATAAACACCAAGAAACAATAGACCACCTAATCTCAGGCTGTTCTGTGCTTGCCCCAAACGAATATAAAAATCGCCACGATAGAGTTGGGCAATATTTACATTGGGCAATGTGCAAACATTATGGAAAAGCTGTAAACAAACACTGGTATGAACATCATCCAGCACCGGTTACAGAAATAGAAGATGTAACCATTCTATGGGATTACACCATCTACACAGACAGAAAAATTGAAGCAAACAGGCCAGACATTATTGTTAAAAACCAGAAGGAGAAAACTTGTCTATTAATTGATATGGCTTGTCCAGCGGATTGTAACATAGCAACCAAGGAATTTGAAAAACTGTCAAAATATAAAGACCTGGAAATTGAAATAGAAAAAATGTGGAAATTGAAAACAAGAGTTGTACCAGTGATAGTAGGTGCACTTGGAATGATAAAAAATGGAACAAAACAACACATTGAAAGAATCCCTGGAAACCCCAGCTTAAGAGATATACAAAAAATTGTCTTATTAAGTACAGCCCACACACTAAGGAAAACGTTATCTATGTAATGCTGGGGATGATAGGGAAGATAGAAAAACATGAAATGGAGTCATAACAACACGCCACTACCTGCCTTAGGTCTCCCCGCAGACTTGGTTGGTAGTGAGACCAAAGCAGAAATCGAAATATGATGAAAAATGACATAATAATAATAATAATAATAATAATAATAATAATAATAATAATAATAATAACAACATCACTCACCAAATATGACATTTGGCGAGAAAAGGATGGACAAGCAAACAGAAAGTACATTGACGAAAATAAATTAGCCAAAGTACGAAGGTACATCATGCAAAATAACCGACTGACAAAGACTGAAATTAATGAGATAAAAAGAATTGCAACCAGGATAGACAAATCAACAAAACATGAAAGAGAACCGGAATCAGAAAAAAAGGTAGTAACATCACACAAGCCACAGGTCATAATGAAGAAACCGAAATACACAGAAATCATTGTGAAGATAATGCTGAAAGTTTAATAGTGTTGCAAAGGTGATATCTAAGTCGGTTATAAGACGACAATAGAACGAGTTCAAAACACATTGAACATAATTATTTTACGAAAAACAAGAACAGTATACAAGAAGCCAAAGAACAAATCAAGAGCCATATAAGTCAGATACAAAATATTGCAATGAAGGAACGAGAACAGCTCCCAAAATTACAACCAATAAAGAATAACCTCGAAACTATTAAGCTCTACAAATTAATTTTGGATGAAGAAGAAACTCATATAAATCTCAATGAAGCAATGTATGCATCAGCAACAGCAGCAACAAAAAATTGAACATCAAATGAACAACAAGGTAGTCTCACAGACATGAAGATTCACCTTGGAAAAGAACAATAGAAAAAGAAATCAAACAACTTAGAAGTTAATTATCAGTACTCGTTGAACTGGCAAGAAGAATAAATGTAAAAACTAGAAAAGGTAGAAGAGTCGAAAGAAAATACAATATTAGAAATGAAAATGAAGTCCTACCAACTAAGGAAAAAATAAAGCAAACATTACAACTGAAGGCTCAAAGAATAAGACGCTACGAGAAAAGATCAAAATTCTACAGACAAAAGATTTTTCAAACCGATGAAAAGATATTTTACAAGAAAATAGGTAAAAAAAATTAACGTGACAGTCCCGCCCCCACACCAAAATGGTAGAGGTTATACAGTTCTGGGAAAAAATATGGACTTGCTCTAAAGAACATAACAAAAAAGCAGACTAGATTGCGCAAGAAATAGAACGAATCAAAAATAAACCAGAACAGAAATTTGCTGGAATCCCAGAAGAGGATGTTAAATGTGCCCTGAAAAAAAGCCCACAATTGGAAATATCCAGGAATAGATAAAATTTCTAACTTTTGGCTATATTATTTAAATACAATACATAAAAACTAGCCAAAGAACTTCAAGAAATGGTTAACGATCCCACTAAAATTCCTGCATGGATGATCAAAGGAATTACTTTTCTTCGACCTAAGAATAGTGACACAAATATTCCGAAAAACTGCAGACCAATTACATGCCTTCCCACAACATACAAAATATTAACATCTATTTTAACAAAACAAACATATATATTCTTGAAAAGAAATGATACACTACCGCTTGAACAAAGAGGGTTCAAGCATGGCTGTTAAGGATGTAAAGACCAATTACTTATTAATCCAGTGATCTTGGAAAAAGTGCTACAATGCAAAGAAAAATCTTAGTACTGCCTGGATAGATTATCGTAAGGCATTCAATAGTGTACCACATTCCTGGATCTTAAAAAATTTTAAATATGTACAAAGTATCACTCGCCATCATCAATTTCATCAAACATTGTATGTCGATATGGAAAACAATCCTTTACCTCAGTCATATAAATTGAACCTATAAGTCTGGTGAAATAAACATCAACATAGGTATATTTCAAGGTGACTCTTTGTCTCCCTTACTATTTTGCATATCACTAATAGCATTAACTAGTCAACTTAACAAGACAGAATGTGGTTATAAAATAGCTCAAAAGAAAATAAGCCATCTATTTTACATGAATGACTTAAAGTTGTATGCTTAGAATGACAATGAGCTGAAAGGTCTTTTGCAAAATGTAAAATGCTTCAGTGAAGACATTGGAATGAAATTCAATTTGGATAAATGTGCTAAAGCTACAGTTTTATGAGGATCACTACAACAAACATTCTCAATTAGCTAAGACTCTGCTGTAACAATAAAAGATTTAGAACAAGAAGCTTATAAGTACCTAGGTGTAAATGACAGTGAAAGAATTCACCATAAAAATGAAAGAGATAGTGCGTAAAGAGTACTATATAAGACTACGACTGATATTAAATACTGAATTAAATTATCAGAACAGTATTATGGCCATTAATAACCTTGCCATCCATGTGGTTCAATACAGTTTCAACATCTTGAATTGAACTCTAGATGACATCAGACGAATGGATTCTAAGACAGGGAAGCTTCTTTCTAAACATAAGATACATCATTCAAAGGCTGATGTAGACCGTCTATATATAAAAAGAGAGTAGGTGGGAGAGGTCTTATTCAGCTAGAATTGTCATACAATACAATAACTACTGGCTTACTAACATACATAGAAACAACAAAGGACTGGATTAGTCAAACAACTTGAAAACAGAAAGAAATTTTTTCAGTAATGAAAGAAAGCAGTAAATACAAACAAGATTTACATTTAATAGATCCTGTAGAAGAGCAAAACAGACGCCAAGAACCAACTATTGCGGCAAAAAAATATGAAAAAGAAAGCCATGGATAAAGCTCTTGAACAGATGAAACAACGCTGGCAAGACAAACCTCCGCATGGCCAATATCCAGAACGTGCTAATAAATCCAATGTTGATAAAATTTATACTCATCGATGGTTACGTGCATCTATAAGTCTATAACTGAAGACTTTATTCTTGCAGCACAAGACCAAAGTTTTTCTCTAGGAACTTTCAGGCAAATATTATGCATAATAATGTAGATCCAAAATACATGTTCTGTGATAAGCACCAAGAAACAATAGACCATCTAATCTCAGGATGTTCTGTACCTACCCCAAAAGAATATAAAAATCGTCACGATAGAGTGGGGCAATATTTACATTGGACAATGTGCAAACACTATGGAAAATCTGTAAACAGACACTGGTATGAACATCACCCAGCACCGGTTACAGAAATAGAAGATGTCACCATTCTATGCGATTGCACCATCTACACAGACAGGAAAATTGAAGCAAATAGGCCGGACATTATTGTTAAAAACTAAAAAGAAAAACTTGCCTATTAATTGATATGGCTTGTCCAGCGGATTGTAACATAGCCACCAAGAAATTCGAAAAACTGTCAAAATATAAAGACCTGGAAATTGAAATAGAAAAACTGTGGAAATTGAAAACAAGAATCGTACCAGTGCTAGTAGGTGCACTTGGAATCATAAAAAAGGAAACAAAACAACA
The DNA here is from genome assembly GCA_037127315.1 of Ascarosepion bandense. NCBI lineage: Eukaryota > Metazoa > Mollusca > Cephalopoda > Sepiida > Sepiidae > Ascarosepion > Ascarosepion bandense. The sequence continues at coordinate 5,759,611 of JBBBDQ010000515.1, forward strand.
CACTGAAAGAATCCCTGGAAACTCCAGCTTAAGAGATATACAAAAAATTGTTTTTTTAAGTACAGCCCACACACTGAGAACTTTGTCTATGTTACGCTAGGGATGATAGGGGAGATAGAAAAAAACATGAAATGGAGCCATAGCAACACACCAGGACCTGCCTTAGGTCTTCCTGCAGATTAGGTAGATAGTGCGACTATAGCAGAAATCGAATTATAATGAAAATGGCATAATAATAACAGTGGGATTACAAATACATGTTTACAAGAAGTAAGCTTCAGAGTAAAAATCTGTAAAAACGAAATTTTTATACCATTTATTATATAATAATAACATTACTAATATAGAGCATAATAGTCTTTAGATGTCTACAAGAAGTAAGCTTTGAGGTAAAAGTTTGTATAAACGAAAATACTTTTGATACATCCTAATATTTTTCAATGAATTGCAGATATTAAATAATGCAGTCTGACTTCCCAACCGTGATAAAATTTAAATAACTGTCGAATCGCATCACAAATCCTTTCCACAATGATACTTTTAATTATTGACTAGGCGTGAAGTTTATCATTCGGTATCCACATAAGAGTTAAACTCTCGCTGTTATTGCTTTTTGTCTCACCTCAGATATTCGCGACGACCACACCACAGTTAAGGTCCAAAGGCGATAGCACCGGACCTTAAAAGAATTGACAATTTGGTAAATATCGAACTTAAGACCGAGGCAAAAGTATTCACATGGCTTCTAGTAAAATCAGTCGATGTTTTTCCGACTTACTTTTCATTTTAGGTCCGCACATTGCCTCACGAAGGCAACAATCTTAACGTAAGCCCCACAGCTATGTGAAAACGGATTTAAGCTCCGGACATAACCATTATTGTGCTGTCATATTCGTCAAATGAGACATGATGTAGTTAATCAAAAATCCATGCATCGGAATTGATTTATAATTTGCCAGGATTTTGAGATCCGGTAAGAAGCCACGGTTTCAAAGAGCGGCAATTTGTATCTGCTTTGCAATCCATTGAAAGAAGCATGAAAGAAAATCTTTTGGCCAAATTGTACTGAGATCTCTTATAATTTATTCATTAAAAGTTGATATGGTTGTATTTATTTTTCAGTATAATTAAAAACATGATGTCACATTCATTTTCCTGGGATTTATATAGGAATATAAGCAATCTAGACAAAGCATGTTTCTATATTCCTTACACTCGAAATTGGAACAGACAGAAAGATGAATAATTTATAGAATCGTAATAAGTTATACGACAGAACGTGTGACATAGAAATCCGAAAATGCGTCAGAATACCGAAAGTTGCTTTCCAACAACTAGGCAAGGTATTAAGAGATTGTAGAATGTACTTAGAGACAAAGAAAATAAACCTGAACTGCGATTTGATATCTAATTTCTTATATGGCAGTGAATGTTGAACAATATTTTCGCAGCTGAAAAAAAGATTTGATTTAACAAAGATGTGTTTTACCAACGCATACAGAGGATACTATGAGCAGAGAATGTTAAAAACGGGGAGGTTCTAAAATAAAATAGGAACCCAAAAGAAATTCCTGCTGACAATGATAAAGAAACAATTGTCATTTTGAGGACACATACCAAGGAAAGATAGGTTGGAGAAGTTAATACTCACATAGAATACAAACGAAACAGTAGACCGCTCTGAGTATGACGATAAGCAAGGCCTCTAATCGGGAGGTTTTGAGGAGCATGAACCACTTCTTAATTACAGGTCCTTCTGATCCGACCTGGTAAAACCTGTTACGATCCCATGAACAAACAGTTAAACCCCAAACTATGAAAGTATTTTTTTAAACTATAGTAAAACCACCAGCAATACATTTTCATAGTAAAAAAAATTACCAGCTATTCATTTTTGTTAAAAAAACAAAATTAGCAGCAATGCATTTCTGGAAAAGGGATTATTAATGCCACCAAGATAATTAAATTTTTATATTAAACCACCTAAAAAATGTTCATATGCCGCAAAACAAACGAAGACACAAATAAAATAAAGAGTAAACTATTTGACGAAGTCAAGTTATTTAGTAGAATATCTGCGTGTATGCATAATACGTAACAGCCAAGCTGCGTAAAACCTCAAATAAAAAAAATCTTTCATAAACAACTAAATCATATGCAATATTTTTAACGTTTGATAAATCCGAAACAATATGACAAATCGTATGAAAAATTTTGTTTATATTTTAAAATGTTTTAAATAAAAGGAAATAATTGAAAATTATAGAATACATTTTCAAATACTAGAAGTCTTTTTCGTGAACACGCAAATGTCTCTGTGAAACAGTTGACAGAAACTCAAATTCAAATGTAGATTTAAAAAAAACTTTATTATACAATAATGAGGTAAGGAACTATCCAAAAATAATCAAAAACTATTCCTTTGTGCGCCAAAATTCTTTCATTCCTTTGAAATATCTTTGAACAAAAAGGACAAACGCGAATTGGATTTCTAGGATAAGAAGCTATCAATATTTACACAATTTATACTTGAACTATTGTCCTCACCTTTGTTATAAACTCAACTTTTTGGTCGTTATGGCCTTTATCCTTCCTCAGCTGTATATTGATCTGGGTAACTTACAGAAAATGGATTTCTAGGATCAAAAGTTATCAATATGTACATTATTTATATTCGGACTATAGTGCTCACCTTTATTGTAAACAACATTTCGGTCGTTGTGCTCTCCGGCCTTCCTATGATGTTTATCGGATGGGTAACCTACAGCGAACGGATTTCTAGAATGAAAAGTTATCATTATTTACACTATTTATATTCGGAATATTGTCCTCACCTTTGTTGTTGTTATCACAGCGTTTTGCTCGTTGTACCTTCAGGTCTTCCTCATATGTATATCAGTCTGGGACAAAAAGGATGACCAGGAAATTGACTCGGCTTGTCTAACTTACATCAAGGTCTTAATGAAAAAAAATTCAGAGGTTCTGCGGTCTATACAACATCACAACAGTATTCAGAAGCATTTTCACTCTACGAAGAAATCTCTGCCGGCTCAAGTCTAACACGGGAGATAACATGACCAAGAATTGTGCGTACTCGATACTTTGCAGTTGTGGCAAAGAATATAAAGGAAAAACAAGGCTGTAGGGAGATCAAAAAAGCCGTAGTGAGAGGTGAGACAATGAAATCAAACATGGCTGATCATGTATGAATGTAAGGCATTGTCATCAGCGTCTTTGGAATGAAGTGAAAATATTGTTCAAGGAAGAACACTAGGGAGTTAGACATTTGAAAGAATGCTAGGCTACGAGGATCTCCTTAATGGGCCTAGCATAGAAATAAATACTATATGAGAGCTGCTAATAAAGAAAGTGAGACAAATGACAGCTAGTCTTCAAACGCAGCAGCAGCAATTAAAGATATAGGCAGCAACAATCATAACAACCAACACTAGTTGCAGCCTAATCAGTATACGGAACAATGGCCTCTGTTTTAAAATGTTGGTTTGGTAAATTGGTGATATAGTGGTTGTCAGTTTAATCCCTGTGTAGGGCAGTGTGGACTTGCATCCTGGGCAGTGTGAACGGGTGCGTTACCCTGGAGCAGTTTTGATTTAATTGCTTATTTCAGATGTTTTAATTCTGGTGCATAGTACTATCTAATAATAATGTTTCACTGTTCCCGGTAGAATATTATGATTATGCCCTTGGAATCTACAAAAATCAGAAGCCATCACCTTGCCAACAGATGTTGCCAGCTTGAACTTCTGGCGGGACGAAGAACCAATGTGTATCTATTGTTTGCTTTGAATCTTTGATTCAGGTTTGAAGCGGTGAAGCCAGGTTTCATCTAGAGTTACTAATCTTCGGCAGAAATTCTCAGAGTCAATATGAAAACGTGTCTAGAAATTTTCAACACTTTCTGAGTTTCTGCTCTCTTGTCAGCATTCTTGGATCCCACTCTGACAGGATCCCAGTTAAAGCAGTATAGGACGACCCATAACTAACTAATGCCCATGGATAGATGCCTGTCATTCAAAACTATATGGTGAATGGCATCAAATTATTCACCAGTAGTTGAGATTTTTAGACGACCTGACCAAGGGCCATCTTCTGTGCTGCCCTTCCCTCGCTTGAATTCCACAGTCCCCAAGAGGATTCCTCAATAAATGTCTGTACCATGTCCTCATGAATTTCCCTGGGTGTCATACTCTTCCTTCGCAAATACCTCATGGCTACTCGAGCCTCTGTTTTGTCTATTTTCAGATTTTTCGCACACCTGTCAGCTTTGTAGGGGCCTCACCTGCACATAAATTAAGACAGAAATCTTAATTAGTTTTTCTGGTTTTATAAGAAATGTTAGTGCGTTTCCACAACAAAAATGTTCAGTTATGATTCTTCTTTCTGGTTGAGGCTTATAAACCTTTGGAAGGAGCCTCGTATCATTCACTTGACCTTCCTCAAACTACGACATTTGTCAGAATCGAATGATATTGATTTCTATCGACTTACAATGTAAAATCGAGTTCTCTGACTTTTATAGAGTTATTGAATTCTTATTTATAAATATACCAAGTTTGGAACCGTGCTTATATCATTAATATCTCCATTTTTTTAATGAAAAAAAATAACTTTTTTCTACACTTTTTTTGTGATAGAGGGTTTTTTTAATTCCATTCACGAATATTGGCGGATAATAATTATTTATCTTCAATTAAGAAGAAACGGATATCTACTTTTAATCATTTATCTATTCTTAATACGACAAATCACCAATCCAAATCATAAAACATCTATCTTTTTTATTCTAACGAATGTCGCTCCTTGAGGAATGCCAAAATAATGAGAATCTACAAAATAATTTTCGAAAACTTTTTATTTTTTATGACTAGACCAGTATATCTAGTAGTGCCAAGATAGTTCCTCGAAGATCAGCTTACACATTCTGATATAAAAGCTTTGCTGCAGGCATTTAATTGAATTTACTTTTCAGTTTATAAGATTTTTGTGGAGTTCATTTATTGTGACTATAATTAATAATCAACGCTGTTATTGATCCAAGTTTTTAAACATTTAATAAACTGAGATCATTTGCTTCCCACCTAAAAAGTATAAACAATAAATAACGACCAAGTGACGTTTGAGCGATCATGACTCTTTCGAGACATGACTTACTGAGCAGAAGATTTTCCAGCAGTATACTGGAAACCAACCACTTGCCAACCAATGATCTAGAACTCAAGTTGTCCTGCTATTTAACCCATAGCTTGAGGGAGAAGTGTTGGATCAGTACTTATCCCAAGGGTATTTTGGGGATATAATCCCCAAAATACCCTTGGGATAAGTATTTGCGCGTAAGAAAATGCAACGAGTTTTACTGGAATTCGAACTCGGCTCGCCGTTTTCTCGTTCTAAGCCGATATCCACTGCACTACACGCACATCCCTTACAAATCTCTTAAAAGAGCTTCGAATTAGCTACATCAGGAAGCACAAGGAACTCAAATTGCAAACTTTTCAAGAAGGCAGTTTTATCAGCAATTCAATGTGAAGAATTTCGTAAAACTCGTTGTCACCGAAATAAAAATGATATTAGAAAAAAAAGGCGCGAAATTAGCACGACACCAACATACCAATTGAATTAAACAAGTGATTTTCTAAGCGCAACTTTGACATGGCACAAAGTGAAAGTATGGGGTACCCAGTGAGGATCGAACTCGCTACTTAGCTGTCATGGATTCTAGATAGACAAGCTTGCTATTCATTACACCGCGTTGAGTTGCCCCCAATTGAACTGGACAAGTCTAGCTTTTAATTAACACTGTGAATGATAATGATAATGTTAATATTAAACGTTTCCCTACAATGAAACATTTGGCATTCATTGACTGAGCAGTTAGTACTTTTTTTGGTTGAAATTTAATGAAATGTTTCTTTTAAAACAACCTTTTAGGAGAACAGGTTTTTCAAGTCTAGTAGCTGTTATTGCTCTTTTCAGTATTGATAGGGTTTTCCTTCCTAACCTTTTATATCAAGTGATGCGAAATGTTAACATTTTGATTATGTCATTATTTTCTCTTTAGTTACATGTGCTATTTTAATTGTTACTAGTCCTCGAGTGGTGTGGTTTCTGCTACTTGGTACAGTAATTTGTGAATAATTTCAACAAAAATATCATATTCTTTAATTCATCGTCTGATAAAAATATTTTTCATTATTTTGGCAATGATTCGACTAAAAACCTAGTTCTCCAAGACTCTTCCAATTTCGTTGTGGCAGAAAAAGAGATAAACAAAGAATGATTTATATTGGAATTCAAATTCTATGACGACAACTTTACAATGGAAACTTTAAAAATAATTCTATGAATAAAAAAGTGAATCTGATGTGATCAATAGAGTTGTTAAATGTCTTGATTGACTGAATTCCCTCCTTTTTTCTTCAAACGTGGAAAGTGAAAAATGGATTCTGGCGATGTTGTGTATTACGTCATAATATTATTTAGTATTAAACAAGATACATTGGATGAGTTACACAAAATTGGTATGAGCTCTAAAAGGATGTTCATTTTTCAACCTTCTACCAGATAATAGACTTTAGGCTTTCTCTAAAAAAAAACAGAGATAAATTAAAGATTAGACCATGAAAATAATAAAAATAATTTCAAGAGGGAAAGTGAAAGTGAAAGTGAAACTAACTTAGACAGTGAAAAGTGAAACTGATTTAGAGTAGATCAACTGTGAGGGAATCTTAAATACCACTGAGTTATAGTTATACATTAAATCTTTTCGTGTTTATTTTACTTCTACTTTACTAAATCAGAATAATTGACTTTGTAAGAATAAAGCTCAGTCAAAACAAATTAGGTTTGAACGAGTAAACTTTTCTTCTAACTCGACCGACGATTGTTGAGTTACATTTTTTAAATCTTATAGCACACACACACACACACACACACACACACACACACACACACACACACATATATATATATATATATATATATATATATATATATATATACATAATGGACTCTCCCGTCGATTTTGACGTATGAGCGTCTCAAAAATTAATTCCAATTTCGGTGTTTATGTCTTTCATGAGACCTGAGCCGCGCCAGTGACTTGCAGGCGTGACTACAAGCCGTGCACGAAAATGTATTCAACGAAATGCCACTTGGTCTGGCAACTACTTCTTTCCTCTTTTCTCCTAATTCTCTGAGCTTTTGTAATCTTTCTCATTCAAAAATTTGTAAGGCACGTCAATCTCCATAGTTTCCTGTCGGAAGCAATTAGTTCAAAAGTTAACAGTGGAATGTTAGTTGCTGTCAGATTATACTTAAGCCTATCCTTGTACCACAACAATGGGCGGTCAACACGCCTTTTACCATGCTGAAGCTGACCATACAAAAGTATTTTAGGCATTCTATCGTCACTCATTCTGACATGTCCGACCCAACGCAACTGACGCTGTATAAGAAAAGTTTCAATACCACTGACACTACACTTTGCAAACAGATCAGCAATGGACACCCTGTCCTTCAGGATATATCCACATATTGTGCGAAGGCGGCGTTTTTGAAACACATCCAACTGCACGACATGTGAGCGTAAGGGGTCCAAGCCTCAGCATCGTACAAGAGAGTTGTCAGAACAACAGACCTGTAAACTCTGATTTTTGTTTCCAACTTTATACCTCTGTCATTCCACAAGCGGTTTACAAGTTTACGTTGCTTTCCCTGTACGATTTACAATTTCATCGTCAAGAGATCCGTTTGAGTTTACAATGCTACCTAAATATGTAAAACACTTAACATATTTCAAACTCTTCCCACCGACTGTTATGCAATCATCAGAAAAAGAATGAACTGGAGGATTTTGTTTCACACCATATACTTGCTTTTGATGAGGAGGGGGCTGATGAACTACTTCAGTTTTCTTAATACTTATGGTGAGTTCAAATGCTTTACTGGCTTCAGAAAACCTATTTACAATTCCTGCGCTTCAACATACGATGTAGCGACTAATGTAGCATCATCAGTAAATAGCATGTCATATATCATTTGGGTTCTTAGCAATGTTTTGTCCTTAAAGCGTTGATGGTGAAATAATCCACCACTAGTACGGAAATTGAAGTTCAAACCACCATCGAAGTCACTGTAAGCATGCTGAAGCATCACCGAAAACTACAGTGCAAAGAGAACTGGAGCAAGCACACATCCTTGTTTTGTACCGTTCGAGACATCATAAGGATCCGAAGCAGATCCATCAGAGATCACAGTACCTTTCATGCCGTCATGGAATGATACAATTACTTTAAGCATTGTACCTGGTATTCCATTAATTGTATTATATATATATATATATATATATATATATATATATATATATATATATATATATATATGGGGGGGGCACAAAAAAATAACATATTACATCCAGAATCATTCGAAGGCACCTTTGATGAAAACGTTCCAACATTTGGATGTGTCTTCGGTAAGTTGTCCATGTTTGTAAGGAATATAGTAAGTTTAGTATTGAAAAGATGCTAACATGTAAGCAGATGCATTTGGCTGGTCACATCATCTCCCCAAAATTTGTTCAATGGGGAATTGACAAGCTGCAAGCGTTCACCACACAAACTAAAAAAGCGTTTCAAAGAGGTCATTAAAGGACAAACAATTAGGAGAAGGTGGCAAGTGATATGCCTAACTTGCAAAAACTGTTTATGATGGTTGTAAGAGTTTTGAAGAGAAAATATTTGAGCCCACAAAAGTGAAACGGCCTTTGAAAAGTGATGCTAAGCTGTTGCCTCTAGTTTCCCAGCATAAATGTATTATTCGCAACAGGATTCCCTTGCCCAAACCTGGTTTAACTACCCACACGAGATACCATCGCCACAATAACTTATCAAAATAAACGCCTTCCTCCCAGATTAACTGGTGCCTTGTGTCAGTTTTGCGACAAAATCTGCAAATCATCAGCTGGTCTAAAGAGGCACACTAACAGACTTCATCGGGACGAAGTAGCCTTCGAGATTCTCATTGCACTATTCATTTGTAATTTATGTGAGAAGACTTGTAAGAATGCAGCAAGGTTAAAGAACAATTTGCGTGCACTTGAACGGGGCAATGCGCTGTAGGTTGAAGTCACCATCATAAATGTGAACTGAATGTATTTTGTTTTAAAACTTTGTCCACTCAATTTCATTCCTTTTATCATTTACTAGTTTTCCTTTTTCTATCCTTTAATTTGTCTTTCGTTAACTCTAAGTATTTTACGACTTCATAATAATGATACTTGTTTTTGTGTGTTTTTATCCTTTAACACTGATCAAAAAACCTTCTGTAGAGAGGTGCAAGCGTCATATATTTCTGTTCACTAAACGTTATCATGTCACCGAATAAAGTTGTTGTGTTTTGCATTTTTTGTGCAAAGTAATAGTCGTAGCCCAGCTCTCCATGTGCTTCGTGACGACAAGGTTTTCTCCCTCTTACTTCTCCAGTCATTCTCTATTTATACTCACCTATTAATTTGCATACGATACTACACCTCTGTGAACTAAAGAGGTCCTACACCCTTGTTTTTTTTTACTCCTGATTATTTTTGTATTGTATTCTCCTTCCTCTTGTCTTTCTTGTTTTCTCTTTAATGATGATCTTAGTCTCTCTACATTTTCTTCTTTATATTCGTCTGTCTTTTCATTCTCACTTCCTTCCATTTCCTGCTCTGTTCCACTTATGTAACTGTCTGCCTCTTCTTACTCCTAACCTTCCATTTCCACATCATCCAGCTCGTTTCTGGTTCTGAACTGATCTGCACGTGCCAGTATATGCTGTCCCTTTTTCTCAGGTATAACCGTGTTGTGTCTTTATTGTATCAGGAAATTTGCTTCTTCTGGATTTGCCTCTATATTCTTTATATACAATACCTTTTCTTTCCTTGCAAAGAACATAGTTTTGGGGGATCTGATTTGTTTTCCCATTAATACCAAAAGACTCAGTTTTCTTCCCGCATGTGTGTGTTTATATGCATATATACGTACATATATATGTATACGTTCCCCCTTTAGAGAAGAAAGCACCGTTTAATCCGGTGTAATCTATGCAAAAATATAGATAAATAGATATCTGCAAAAAGATGAATATATACAACTCGCAGTATACTCGATATCTCTCTCTCAGGCCGTCCATAACTAACTAACTATCTCAGACTGTTCATATATATCTATAGAAGCCTACCCATCTGCCTTTCATTCTTTCACAGAGTATATATATATATATATATATATATATATATATATATATATAGTCATCCGCATACAGATCTGTTTCGCTGTATCACAGATAATCAGTACGGTTAGACTCCGATTGCTTTTTAACCCAGGATTGAAACCCGACCGAATTGGCGTCAGTCGGCGATTCTATCTCTGGGCTATGGGCGTTCGGTGGAAGAAGGCAGACTTTTTAGCGCATATATATTATCATTATACGCGCCCAATAGCCAAAGTGCTCTAATTCATTTTACTGAATGAACGATGTGTACACGCCAGAGTAGATACTGTTTTTCAAATTCTGCCATTCTTCCAGAGTGCTTAATCAGGGTGTGAGAGCGTAAATATTGTATATATTGTTAAATTCTAATGATGCTTCATGCTAAAATTAATATTTTTTCAGAAGTTTTCTAGTGGAAAGGCATTGACTACATAGAAAGAACAACTCAGCGTCTTGACATGAGAATAAAGCAACATGTCCCCACTAAAACAAGAAACCACACCTTGCCTCGAAATGGACTCGTTCCAAACACTTACGGTTCCGCCATTTGTGAGCACCATCTAAAGAATAAAAAGTGTGCAGCTAATTTTAGTGAAGATTGGTTCACTGTTGTGTCCCGATCTCACTCATTAATCCATCTTAAAGTGCTGGAAGCTTTATATATCGGGTCCCGCCAACCTTCACTGTGCAAACAGCGTGAGTTGCTGGGATTCAATATTATTGAACTCACAATTTTTTTACCTCATTTTTCATGACACACTTAATTTTAATTTCAATTTAAATCTCCCGTAGAGGCCTGACGAGCGGGAGCGAAACCGGTTGCTTCGCTTTTTAATACCATTTCATAATGTGTAGCATCAAGCTACTCACTTTTATTTAATATATATGTGTGTGTGTGTGTGTGTGTGTGTGTGTGTGTGTGTGTGTGTGTGTGAAATGATTTGTTTGAATATTTATTTTTGATCGATACCCATATTTAAGTAGATATTCTGTATTTAATTAAACAGTATTATACGTTTTTATATCTACGAATAATAAATCTCTGAAGAAGCTTGTTAAAAGTTAAACATGTTAATATATATATATATATATATATATATATAACAAAACAATAAAACGCTAAAAAGAATAGGTAAAAATTTCTGCATATATATATATATATATATATATATATATATATATATATATGTCAGAATATAATTAAACAACATTTCTTAAAAAACGTAGCCATATAGGTAATATCAGACAGATTTTAGTCAACAATACAATAATCCTTACTCAGACACACAGTAAAAAGAACCTTCAGATATTAGAGGCCATCTAAATTAAATCCAAACAACCCACACTTAATAAAATCACGTTTAAATCTAGTCATAACACATTACATTGCATTGAAATATATGGTTCTGTTATCATTTCGAGCTCTCAAGCGGTTTGACGTCATGGGACCGCATTACAAATTTACGAACTGCGTTTGCTATTTTTGGTAACTGTTATCGTTTCTTAGCAAAGTTTTATGTCAACACAAGATAGAATCATCTTTGATGGTAGATGTCCTTGTAACCTCTCTGAAGATGGCTCATGTGAGCCGAACGCTTAGAACCAACTTCATAAAAAAAATTATCCAAATGTTGGAGAATTTTTGTCTTTATTTTCAACTGAAATTAAAGCCAAAATACGATGTTTATAACGGCTCATGATTAAACATAATAAATATTCATTGTCTCTTATATCTAACAGCATATGTTTAGAAAATAGATAGATAGATAGATAGATAGATAGATAGATAGATAGATAGATAGATAGATAGATAGATAGATAGATATGAGTTGAATATATGGATCGGAATCCGGCAACAATAATAGAACAAGTAGGAAAAAGTGTCTGTAATCTAACATGTTTCACTTTTAACAAACTTCTTCAGAGATTTATTAAACACGAACAATAAATCTCTGAAGAAGCTTGTTAAAAGTGAAACATGCTAAATTAAAAACAATTAAATTAAATATTTACTTTAAAAAAATGCTCACTACAAAATAAACCATAAATATATGGTAATTATTATTATTATTATTATTATTATTATTATTATTATTATTATTATTATTGCATACTGCAACTTAATAGCTATAAAGTTTCAGTGTTAAAACACTATCATCAACCAGTAAAAAATGGTTAAGTTATTTTGTAATATATAAATAAGGATATTTAAAAAACAAATAAGCAAATAAATAAATAACAATTAATAAGTAAAAACAAGGTCAGCCAATGAGATGAATTAAGTGAAGTGGGAGGTAATAACACCCCAGAAGACGGTATGTATACGACTGTCTTGACGGTAGTGTAGCGAATGTTTCGCCGTGCAAATCCAGACATGTCAAATTTTAAACCGGAAAAAGAAAAAAGTGAAGCAGAAAAAAACAAATAAAATTAAAAAGGAAAAAAGAAGAGAGAAAACGAATTCAAAGGTTGGAAAAGATAAAATGAAATAAAAGAAAAGAAAAAATAAAAACCAACAGAAAGATAAGAATAATGAACTGAGATATTAAAATATATACTTAAGAGGATTTGTTCGTAAGTACACATGAAATAAGAATAGTAATTAAAATTTTTCCAGTTCAATAAACATTTTTTTAAATTATAAGATTATCATAAGTACAAATAAAATAATAATAGTAATTTTTAAAAATACCAATTCAATAAGCTAATTTAATTTTTTAAGTTATAAGTGGATTATTTCATAAGTACAAATAAAATAAAAAATAAAATAGTAATTGTAATTGAAAAACTTTCCAGTTCATTACGCTAAATTTTTACAGCAATAAAATGAGTAAACAGTGAAAAAAAATTGAAATACATTTAAGATAATTTCCGATATATTTAAGGGTATGAAAGATTTTATGATTACAGAAATTAGGTATTTCATTACATTGGTTAAATAAGTCAGTTTTTGGGAATTATATGGATATTTTTCTTGTAAGCAAAGAAAACATTTTCATGTGAGGATATAATGTTCTAGCTTTAATTAATATTTTCCATTTAACTGTAGGAATTTTTTTTTAAATCATTTCACCCCAAGCAAGGCATTTTACTGCCACTATTGCGCAGGGGGCTACATAGGGGAAGGTAAACAGAGAGAGTGGTTAGATATAGGAAATGTCAAAAGGAGGGTGATAGACGGGTAAGGGTACGGAGGCTGGGTAGATGGGAAGAGTGTTTGAAAGAATGGAGGCGAGTTAGTGTGTTAGGAGGTGTCTATTGACCTTACATTTAAACTCCTGGAGATTATAGCCGTCGGGGAAGCAATCATGTGGAAGGGAATTCCACAGTCGGTAAGCGCGAGAAAGGAAACTGTTGGAGTAGAAATTGGAGTAGAAATTGGTTTCACTGTAAAAGGGTGGGATCTAGTTGCTAATCTAGTATCTCGTGCAAATTCGGACCTAGAAGGCACCAGTGATCTAAGTTCATCGGAGCAGAAGCCGTGAAAGTATTTATAGAAGAAACACAGGGAAGCCACGTCGCGCCGGTGAGAGAGGGGCTGCAGGCGATCTGCCAAGTCGGTATCGATTACATTACAGACTCTCCGTTGTACTTTGTCGAGAAGCCCGAGGAGAATAGCAGGGGCACCCGACCAGATATGGCAGCAGTATTCAATGCACGGGCGGATGGTAGACATATATATGTGCAGGATAGATTCAAACGGAAAAAACTTCCGGGCCCTGCACAGAGAACCGACTTTCATAGCAGCGGATTTAGCAATGGATTCGATATAGTCATTCCACTTGAGGTCCGCTGAGAGTGTGAGACCAAGGAGGCGTAGTGCTTTACTCTCTGGGAGGCAAGCCTGGTCCATGATAATGGGAGGTAGGTGCGATTGTCTATTATGGTTAATTGATAACAGCTTCGTTTTAGAAGCATTACAATTTACGAGGCATTTCTTACCCCAGTCCACTACGGATTGGAGGTCCTTTTCAAGCTCGGCTGCAAGGTTAGCTTTGTCGCCCACACCCGATTTTTGATCGAGGCGAGAGTAAACTGTGGTGTCATCGGCGTACATACCTACTTGGGACCTTATGGTATCAGGGAGATCATTAATGTAGATCAGAAAGAGCGTAGGACCTAGGATAGAGCCTTGAGGTACACTCGCGTTCGTATGGTAGTTCTGGGAGGCATGTCCGTTTAATAACACCTTCAATGTGCGGTTAGAGAGGAAAGACTGGATTAGTTCAAACAAATGTCCAGTTATACCATCGCTCCGCAGTTTGCATAGAAGGCCAGCATGCCAAACTCTGTCGAACGCTTTAGAGATATCCAAGGCAACGGTTCGGGCTTCGCCATTCTTGTCGAGTGCCTGGTATATATACTCGGTGATGGTCGTTACCATATCAGCAGTAGACCTAGTGAAGCGGAAACCATACTGCTTGTCCGAGAGGAGCCTGTGTGCTGTGAGATGCTGAACCACCTCGGCGTTGATAATGGCTTCGAACACTTTGCCAATGATCGGAAGAAGGCTGATAGGGCGGTAATTTGCGGGGTCCGAGGGTTCTCCAGTGTTTTTAAATATAGGAACTACAGAGGAAGATTTCCAACAGGCAGGAAAGCAGGAAGTAGATAGGCAGAAGTTGTAGAGCTTAGAAAGGACAGAGGAGAGTTCAGGGGCACATTTCTTTAAGGCTATGATTGGGATTCCGTCCCCTCCGCTCTCTTTGTGAGGATCATGTTTTGAGATTATCTTAGAGACCAGCGAGAGTCTAATGTGGACGTCATTCAGTTGAGCCTCAGTTCTAGGTGAGAAGTCGGGTGTAGAAACTCCAGACGAATCCAGTCTCGAATTGGTCGAGAATCTGCGGGCAAAGCATTCAGCCTTGTCCGCTGAGGAGGTGAGGACCTCAAATTTGTTTTTAGTGGGGGTATTGAGGACTTGCTCTTGTTAAGTACTCTTTTACAGAGTCGCCATTAGTCTTTGGCGCCGAAATTAGAGGATGCTATGCGTTGCTTCATTCTGGCAGTAAACAACATCTTAGCTTCGTTAAGTATCCTTTTACAGTTATTACGAGCTGAAGTGAAAAGACCTCTGTTTTGGTCCGACGCGTAGCTACGATAGAGTCGAAAGAAGTGATTCCGGTGGGTGATGGCGGCCGAGCAAGCGGGCGAGAACCATGGAGACGAATGAGATTTAAGCTGAAATGTCCTGGCAGGGATGAAGGCATCGATGCCAGCCTTAATCCAGGAGGAAACCTCGGATGCACATTCTTCGATGGGAAGACTAAAAACTTTGTTCCATGGGACGTCACAGAGGAAGTCTCGGAACGAATCTCAGTCTGCCCTTTGGTAGCAGTAGGATATTCTACTGGTCTTGGTTTCTTGGGTCGGGTGGGAGTGGAATGAAATGTTCACGGTTTTATTTACATTTTTCAATTGCCAGTAGTATGTAGAGAGAGAAGTAGAATTACTATATGCTTTATTATTAAAAGATAATTTATGCTGGTAACATCGAGACTTAAAATTATTCTTATTACATCCGATATAATGTTTGGTAATATTAAGATTTTCATTGGTAGTTAGAGCAGTTTGGTATACAATGGAATCTATAAGGTATTTATTTTGCATAGCACATATGTTAGGGTTACGAGTGTTATTATCATTATTTTGGTACGTTGGTTATAATTAATATTATAATGTTGTTTTAGAATTTTGTTGTGTGGTTTTTTGTTTTTTCTTTTGTTTTTGTTTTTTTGTTTGGGTTTGGTTTGGTTTGGTTTGGTTTGGTTTGGTTTGGTTTTCATATCGAAATTAACGCTGCAGCTATAAAAAGGTTTCAGTGTATTTTATTAAAAACTTTGCTAAATGGATTATTAGTTGCGAATTGTTTTTTTACTAGATTAAGAAATTTATTGCCTAACTTGGTACTAACCATTTGTTTAAATGGTGGTGTGTACCAAATTATTTTTTCTATTTCGATTATCCTTGGTATTATGATTAATTTGTTTATGATATTTAATATCATTGCATTTATAGCCGCTGTTTTTAGAGCTGTAATGGCAATGTTGATAGAAAATGTCTTCAGTGGAGGAATAATTGTTAATTCTGTGTTCAACTGAATGTGGTATATGTTTAATAATGGATGGTGGATGATTTTCTAAATCTCCTTATCTATATATTACAAAATAAATTAACCATATTTTACTGCCTGATGATGGTGTTTTAACAACCAAACTTTATAGCTATTAAGTTGTAAAATGCCATTATTATAATAATAATTATTATTACCATATATATATATATATATATATATATATATATATATATATCTGTGTGTATATGTGTATGTATATGTATATGTACGAGTATATGTATGCGTGTATATATTTGCCTGTTTGTCCATATGTGGGTATCTATATATTTGGATATGTGTGTCTATCTCTCTTCCCCGTTTCATATTTGAATAACTTTATAATACTCCAAATCTAATGCTTGGTTAAATTTCAAATTCGTAGTCTCTAATATTAATTCGTAATAATTTTTTTTAATAAATTTTAATTTTATTGCAAAGTAAAATTAATAGCCAATTAGTAATACTAATCTCGATATTAACCAAACATTAATATTAATGCCCTTATAAATTGTTTATAGGATCTGTTGATATGTCCTTCAAATTAGAAATTACTAGTATTTTGATCGGTCACGACAAACTATGTAACAATGTCCCCCTCATTGAGGAGGTTTGGATTGTTTTGAACCTTTTGAAACTCTTCAACTCAAGATCGGCACCAATCACTCGATAAGACACAAGAAATGTCGAAAGAAAATAGCTATTTTGTAGTGATATTATAACATATTTATGTCATAAATTTTAGATCAGTTCCTTGGTTCCCTGTACACATTTTAATGTAAATACTCAAATGTCTGAGTGTATTCAGTTCTAGCTAGGCATTATCATAGTTCATTTTGTGTTTGTTTTTGTGCTCTGCCAGTTTCTCCATTTTCAAATATCGTGTGTTCTTGTCTTTGCTTTTCTGCTTTTCTGTTGCTGTTGTTTTGTTTTGGTCTTTAGTTTTTATTTTATTATATATTTAATATATAGATTCCTAAATTTGATATAATATTATTGGTGTTGGGTATTGCTTAATACTTTTAATATTGGCAGTCGTTTTTACAGTGTATATGATATAGTATTTTGTGTTATTGATGTTGATTGATAATATGTGATTTAATAGAGATAGTATCCTATACATGTCAGATTAGACGGCACGACTGTGTAGTTATTGTGAAACCAATATGTAATTTAGAATTTAAATACATTTTATAAATTTAGGATTTGCCCAGAAAATACAGATGTAGCAAAATGATTAAAAATATTGATTCATAATTCTGATCTCTTACTCTTTTGCAAGCAAATATCAGTGTTCTGTGTGGACACAATTGTCAGATGGTACTGCAAATATTTCAAGGCGTAACATTCATGTTCACATAAGTTGGCCTTCTCATCAGGGTGAGTAAAAGAAGAAACTTCCGTCTCATTCTACTGATAGCAATTTCGATTTTTTGCAACTTGTTTAGCTTTCTCAAGAAAGTCAATTTTCATGAAGTAAGCAAAATAAAGGCATTTCACAACCAAACAAGATATAGGAGTAAAAAGAATAACGGAAACGTTTACTTTTTTAAACGTGGTCGATTAAAAATGAGTTAAATATATTTATAAAGTTTGCACAAAACGTGAACACTTTGTGTTAATCATTTTACGCCAAGCACTGCAATAAAGCCACTAAGACGCAAGAGGTTACTGTATGTGAAAGAATATAAGAATATAAGAAAAACATGATTAAAGAACTAAAACAATAAACGGACAGGAATTAAGCTGGAAGATAACGATTTGCATTGTGTTTAAACTTTTGAAGATCAAACTTGATTGGAGAGCAAGAAGATGAAATAGAGTTTCACAAGCAAGAAGTCCGAATAAAGAAACTGTTTTAATAGAGTTTATAGTTACATCTAGTCATTTTCACTGCAAAATGATTCTTCTTCTTCTTCTTCTTCTTCTTCTTCTTCTTCTTCTTCTTCTTCTTCTTCTTCTTCTTTATGTGCTGTGTCTTTTCAGGACGTAGGCGACAATGAACTTCTACTTGTCCCTATCCCTTGTCTCTCTTAACACTTTTCCTCTTGGTTTTACTCCCAAGCCCTGCTCTGCCATCCAATTGCTCAAGACCATCAAGTATGTCACGAGCTGCTTTCCTCTGTCTCTTTTTTCTTCTATCCGTCCTGTGAGTATTTGAATCTCCAATTTACGTGTCCAAGAAACCTCAACTCTCTCTTCCTGATGTCAAGTATGTTTCCTTTTCGTTTGAATCCTCTTCAAAACCTTGTTGTTGTTTACATGTTCTGTTCCTGTTATTCTCAGCATCCTTCTGTAGAACCACATTTTTGTTGCTTCGGGTCTCTCCTTCATCTTTAATGACATCTTCTAGCATTCGCTTCCATATAAGAAGATAAATATCACATAATAGTCTGCTACATTTTTCTTTGTTTTTAATGTAATCTATTGGATCCTTGTCTCATGATGCAGATTTTCATTTTTCTAGATTAAGATCCATGCTTGTCAAAGACAGACGAAGATTTCGTTTTATGATTTCTAAGCGGTTTCTAGCTTTTGACAAAAGTTGAGACCCTCTACTAAATTCTGATTCTACTAAATTATTTGAAATATAATAATATATAATTTAACTTTCTCCCAAAGTAATCGAACATTAACTGAAATTTCGTTACTTGTCACCACAAGTTTTAGAGTCCATATTTAAATATAATTCTAGCAGTTTGTTTACTCTACAACTCAATCAAGTTTTCTTGCAGTATATTATGACAACATCAGCTGCATTTTTCTCAAGTGGGTCTACCATCCAACTTGGAATTTCAATTTTTAGAAGGCCTTATTTCCATAGCATCATACATTTTTAAATGATTGATGTAAATTAAAATATCATCTTCATGCAACTTACGCCCAATATTAATCCTCAACAAATGAAGTGTTTCAAGAAAAGCACTGATTGCCTTTCTGCAATTTAAAATATTTGCATATTTCCTTGTATCTGCTTAGTTAGAATATTTAGTTTCTCCAATATCCAATATCCAATGTATTTCAAAGGTAGAAAATGTTGGATTTAGCAGCTATGATTTATTTTTGCAAGCTTTTGCTATTTTAGAAATAATTCAATACTTTGCCATAGATAAAAAAAAAATGACCCAGACAATTACCTTTAGAAATTCATTTAACCACTGTATGCAAAATTAAATGTTTAAATTCTTCATTATCAGTACAAAGTTGATGGAAAAACGTTTTTGGAGTGGACTTGACTTGATACGATTGACAACATTTATTACATTATCAAGAACATTTTTCAAACGCCCACCCAAATTTTCGCAACAAAATGTAAACACATCAGGACAGTATCTTTAAAAAATACTGTAAAGCCGCCGTATCTACCTAAGAGCAGAACCAGGATCAGTTGTAAACGCTATGGAGTTAGCCGTAGGGATATTTTTTTTTCTTGGTAATAGTCTGATAAACGAACTAATTACTTTCAGTAGAGCATAGGCCGTAGACGACACCCCCTCACCGTTGATGCTTTTGTAACGTCTTTTTTACAGACACCTTCATCCTGCGAGAGGTAAATTTGTTGCCAACCAGCGATATAGAACCCAATCTTTCCTGCTATTTAACCCATAACTGGAGTGAAAAGAGATGTATTAATAACTTTCCCGTGGGTATTTATGCATAAGTGAATGCACCGAATTCAACTTGAATTCGAACTCTAGCTCTCCAATTTCTCATTCCGAGCCTATATCTACTGCACTACAACGCACATCTGAATAGCCTGATACGTCTCTAAAAACTGTTGCTATTTTAGTATGTGTCACAAGACTACGAGCAAAAAGAACTTTCTCCATGAGTTCCCTTTTATAATCAAAATACATGACATACACAATAAGAATGACTTGATAAAAGTGTTTCCCAATCTATAATGCGAACTTCCTTACTTACAAAAGTGCAACGAGTTGATTTTCAATATCCCCTGCCATTTTATCGATATGTCTTGATATTGTATTGTTGTTCAACGGAATATAATCAGTATTTTGTTGGAGAGTCTGTTGCATAACAACAGAAATTGCCACAAATATGGAAGGCAAAATCAAATCTGCCCAAAATCATCCACTTTTCCGGTCTTTGTTATTAGTTTCAAAAGTTTATAAGATGCGATTAAACTTTTTTATTTTTTATCCTGACATTGGCTGAATAATGAAATAAGAGGGCTTCTTCTTCTTCTTTCAAAATCATCGCGTACTTTGTTTTAAATAATCTAATTTCTTATCCTTGTGTTTAACCTTCAGATGATATTTAATTAATATTGATCGCATAGTTTTCATTAGAAAGTTCTGTCAGACATAAGAGACACTTTGGCTTCAAGTTTCAAGCAGAGTAACAAGTATTGTTGGGGATCGTGTAGCAATATGCTTCGTCAAATGATTTATCTCTAGCAATGGTTGTCCTTGAATGCCTACTTCTTTCCTTTTCGCGAGATGTCCCTAATTTTTAGAAATTCACGATACCGTGAACAGCTTTTTTACAACAACCTACGTTTACACTAATTCCACGTTCTGATAGCCTTCACCGTGTAGAACCACAATTTAGGCAATTCGTGTAGGTGGAAGTGAGTAATTTTTTGTCCATATTCTAAGCCTAATTTATTACAAGGATATTCTATTACAATAGTTGCTAATTTCACAATGATAAAAAAAAATCATGAATCATGTGTGAATAATGAATGAGGCAATAACAAAAAGCTATTGTATCATGCAATCTCATTATACAAGGTAATACCAAACGAAAATAACCTATTTACAGCTAAGTGGTCTTAAACTTTTGTTAATGACTGTAATTTTGTTTCATTTCTTTAATTAGACTCATATTCTAAAAATGATTGCAATGCGTTAAAATCTTTTAGAACATCAATAAGGTAATAATATTTGGAAAAAATCTATAGGCATTGCAAAACATATTAATTTTATATATGTCTATATATAATGCGTACATAATATCTTTTATGTGCTGTGTCTCTTCAGGGCGTAGGGGATCATGGCTATCCACATCTTCTTGTCCCTTGTCACTCTTAACATATTTTTCTATTATTTTCCAACACTCTGCTCTTCCATCCATTTGTTTAAGCCCATCAAGTATGTCACGCGTTGCTTCCCCCGTCTCTCTTTCCCGCTATCTACGCTGTGAGTATCAGATTCTCCAAACCCTCCTTCCTTGTTACGTGTCCCAGAAACTTCAGTTGTCTCTTCCTGATGTTAAGTATAAATTTCCTTTTCGTTTCCATTCTCTCTAAAACCTCGTCGTTGCTCACATGTTCAGTCCATATCATCCTCAGCATCTTTCTGTAGAACCACATTTCAGTTGCTTCGAGTCTTTCCTTCATCTTTGACGAGATTTTCCAGCATTTGCTACTATATAAGAGGATAGATATCACTTAACAGTCCAGTTCTATTTTCTTTGTTTACAATGCAATTTTCTTTTCTCTCAATACTCAGCTTTTGGAATGTGTCCTTGACTAAGCAAATACGCCTTCGGATCTCAATGTCGCATTTTCCGTCCGCTGTTAGATTACTTCCAAGGTATTTGAATTTCTGTACCGGCTAATCCCATCAGATCGGGCGAAGCGGGGGTCTCGTCTTTCTCTCTCTGGTCACCCTGGTTTCTGGTCTCCAGTCTGTGTCTCTTCACGTCTGCCATCGAATCACCTTTGGCCGGCTGAACCACCTCTCTCTCGGTGATCGGCCGGATCATACATACTCTCTCTCTCTCTCTCTCTCTCTCTCTCTCTCTCTCTCTCTCTCTCTCTCTCTGCCCTCGTTTTCATTTGGAAGCCTGTCTGGTTTTAAACGTTAGTTATTATCAATGACCGAATTTCACTTTCGCACTATATACAATGATTGTAAAACATTATTTAAGCTGGCCGCTTCTTTTCAATCAGTGTAAAATATTATCTATTTTTTTTCAAAGGAGGTCCTTAGAATATGTTATCACTTAATCTCAATCTTGACCAGAACCAGATGGTTCCTTTGTTTTACATTTAGCCTCTTTTTCTCTACGGCAGACGAAAAACCCTAATAATCATTTTCTTCTGTTTCCCTTCATCTGGTAATCAGTATTTCTTCAGTCTATCGAAAATTAGTGTTTTTCTGTTTTCTAGTTTTTCCTCAATTTATTAACGCCTTTCAAAAAGTGCTAAAATTTCACTTAACTGAGTTCGGCTATTACTAATACCAGATACTGTAAGCTTAGATAGGCGGGTGGTGTAAGTAATAACTCTGAATTGTTAATTAGAGAGCCGAGTTCTATTTCTAGTTGAGTTCGGTATATTCACTTATGCGCAAATATCCTTGGAAAAATTAGGAATTCACCTCTTCTCCCCTAAGTCATGAGTTAATTAGTAAGATTCTTTTATCACTAAATTATCTCCCGCCCTAAATTCTTACTATTTAAGAAAACATTTTCTAGCTTTAAATAACCTGCTACTATTTTATAAGCTGCAGAAATTAGTTCAATCAATCAATTTCCACCAGCCGGCCAAGGATTACCAACATTACATTTCAAATTCTCGATCTCATCGGCGTGCACCGAAAGCTGGACAAGGGTCCGCTCATGCTCACAAAGTAACAAGATGAAAGAAAAGATAACATGAACCCTGTTTCTCATATTATAACACAGATGATTTTTCAAAAATTTGTCTGCTAACCTGACTAGGCTAAGTATGTGCCACTGAACAACTTCTGCTAAGTACTTCCCTTCCCTTATCAACTCCACACCCAATTATTCCCAATGTGGTGGCTGGCAGTATGCATGGATGGCATCGGAATCACGCAGTGGGTAGATTAGACTTGATGCCAAGCATAACTGTTAATATTGACCAGCACCCGAATACACCCTATTTCTGGTTTTGTTGTTACTTGATCTCTAAAAAACCCTCATACACTCCTTTACTTCCCCGTTCCCCTTCAGTCGAAGCGGATGTCACTTAGATATCTAGACTTAAAAAAGAACTCCCTGCCGGCTATTAAAAAGAAGTCGACATAAAACCACATCCTCCTTTTCCATATGGGTTTCCATAATATCACATTTTTAAAAGGCATGAACCCGGCGATAGAAAATCCGTATAATGTAAGAGGTTAGCTTGGGATTTCTTGCTTTGGTTGGCAACCAATCTAGTACAAAGAATACACTGAATTCAAAACCTACCTGAAGAGAAATGATCTGCGTCTTGTTACCGTGTTGTAGACACCACTACAAGCGTCCGGTGTGCCACCTGTATGAGCTTTTGGCGGTGATGAGTTCTTCGAGTAGGTTCAGTCCAATGAAAGTGTCCGTTGTACGTAGATATAATACGTGTACACTTGACACTTTTGTTCAATTAAAACTGTTTTAGAAAATTCGAATTGTTGGGATTTAAGAGGCAGGATGATAATTTCTGAGAACTACTGTACACTTTAGACGTGATAGATCGGTGATGTTTCGTTACTAGCAATGTCAAATAGGCATTACTAAACTCTAAAACTAATTTCTGCACAGCCACATAGTACAAACGCTCGCTAAGATCGATGTATTGTACGGGCAACATTAGCAGGCGATACAGTATCCACATAACAAATCAAAACAAATTGTAGATCCATGTGTACCAATATAATTCATATATCTTCCCAAACGTATGAGTTAAATATCAGGGAAAATCTAAATTCAAATGCATTTATAGCTCTTCAGACTCGCATACCATGTGGCCATTGAAATATTTATGGTATTATGGGCGAGTTTTGATGTGAAGATCAAGTTGCAGTGAGAAACTGACAGTGACCATGTGCTGATGATACCTATGTGTGTGTGTGTGTGTGTGTGTGTGTGTGTGTGTGTGTGTGTGTGTGTGTGTGTGTGCAGCATATCTTCAATCAGATATCGACTCGGAATGAGAAATTGGAGAGCTGAGTTCGATTTCCAGTTCAATTCATTGCATTCACATGCGCAAATACCCTTGGTAAAGGTATGAATCCATCTCTTCTCCATCCAGCTATGTGTTAAATAACGGGACAAGTTAGGTTCTATAGACTTGGTTAAAAACCTTCTAACTAGTTAATGATGGATCGAAAGAGACAAGGTCGCCCAAGCATGTACCACATAGAACACTTAACTGACTGACTGATCTTCATTCAGACATGTTTCATTAAATAATATATTTTTATACTGATCCTTTCAAGTTGTCTAATCAGTTTTTTGATGTTAATATAAAATTCATCGAGGAAGGTGACATTGTTTTTCTTAACCCAAATACTTTCTACCTTCTCTGAGATCATCCTCAGGAGTAAATTACAATGACAAATATATTCGAAATGCGATAAAATCTGCATTCTGTTGTGATGAGATTTTATAAAAACACGAGCGAACGCGATCTGTAATCATTAAATTTATCCGTTGTAGCTATGGATTTTTTTTTTTTTTTTTTTTTTTACAAATCAAACGTTTCAATGAAAGGGAGCTGACCGGAAATTTGTAGAAAAATGAAATTGCATTAAATGTTTTATGCATTTTAATATGTTGTTGCTAAATTCGTACGTGTTTTTAATTTTGTCTTTGTAGACGATATTTCTTCTCTCAAAGAAACTGGTTTCATCAAACATGAGAACTCCGGAATTAAAAAAAATGTATAACTTACAAACAGAACAATCCTTGAAAACGAATGTATTAACATTCAAAAGTACTTAGGAAAAATAATATGTCCATATTATTCAACATATTATCTTGCTGTCAAAATATCTGTAAAATAGGATATAAACGAAGTAAAAATAATTAAGCACTGTCGAAAATCACTACTAATCAGCAACGAAGATGCGTGGTTAAAGAAAGTAGGGACATTTAACATTACAATAGGCGTTTCTGACTATACATAAATCTCGTGGCTTATAGATATGCATTTACTACATAAACTAAATAAAATAAGTGATAAAATTGATATAGATCTCTACAGGGGTGACGATCTCATGCTTCTTGGATAGTGTTAATAGACAGAAAAAAACACAAGTCAGAGAAATAATCATAGAAATTTCCAAGAATATGGAATTCAACGAAGACATAAAAACAAACTCCAAAGAAGTAAATTTCCTACACATCACACTCAACCTAAGATAAGGTAAATATCAAGCATATGGAAAATCTAACGACAAACCACTTTACATATTTTCCAACCACTCGCCAACGACGTACAATCAATTAATAGTAGGTTATCTGACAATTCTTCCAACAAAACAATTTTAAACTCAGTCAAAAAGATAATAAAACATTCCTAAAAGATAGTAGATTTTCGGTAACACTCGCACACACGCCACACAGTACAGAAAATCCCCCCAAAAAAGAAACATTTACACTATTTACTTTATTTTAACTATTGTCCTCATCTTTGTTGCCCTTTATACGACGTTTCGGCCGTCTTCAGGTGCTAGGAATTTCGAACCGAACCCTTTATTACAATCACTGGGGTATATAATTCTCATTCCTTGCGTAAAGACTTTTTGGTAGTCATGAGTTATCTCCCCCTAACCCTCTAACTTACTTGTTCACCACTGCTGTAGCCTGGTACAGAACTCACAACTCTTTGGGTCAAGTCACTGGAACTAACCACTGGGCCATATGTCCTTAAGAACAACTTAATTTCTGGAACTTAAAAACCTAATGTTCAGTAATCGCTTTTTACTAAAGTTCATATTGCAGTTTTTTATGTTAATGGTTTTTCTCTACTGACAGACGCTACTGGACCATGTGAACTCAATTAGATCATCCATACAGTTCACTATGGAAAAAGAGAGTGACAACAAACTGGCATTCCTGGATGTGCTAATAACTCCAACAGAGATGTGGTTCAAGACATCCGTATATCGCAAGCCAACATTCACCGGACAATATATTAGAGGGAGATAACTCATGACTGCCAAAAGTGGCTTTACGCAAGGAATGAGAATGATACACCCCAGTTATTGCAAAAAAGATGAGGACAATAGTCCAAATAATGTAAATAGTGTAGATACTACTTCATCTCAGAATAATAAACAAATACTGAAAAAGGAACATCATCTGGTTTAACGAAACTTATAACAAAAGCGTAAAAACAAAGCTAGCAAACATTAAACACATACACAAAACACTTTCCCCTCATCAAGCTCTCTCAAAAACGTATTCAACAGAAACAATGTAAAATAGGTAATATATATATATATATATATATATATATATATATAGTGTATCGAGGCAGCTAATAATTTTCTAAACATATACTGCTAAATATAAGAGACAATGAATGTCTATTATGTTTAATCATGAGCCGTTCTAAACGTCGTATTTTGGCTTTAATTTCAGTTGAAAATAAAGACAAAAATTCTCCAACATTTTTAACATTCTTAGAACCAAATTAATAAAAAATTATCCAAATGTTGGAGAATTTTTGTCTTTATTTTCAACTGAAATTAAAGCCAAAATACGACGTTTAGAACGGCTCATGATTAAACATAATAGACATTCATTGTCTCTTATATTTAACAGTATATGTTTAGAAAAAAAATATATAAGTATTCATGTATTGATTAGTAGGTACCTCCCACCCTTTTTCAATACATACGTTTTAAATTAATTTTAATAAATAAAAAAGCTTTCTTGAAGCTTTCAATTTAGCTTTAATTGAAAGCTAAGAGATTGAATTTACTAATTTAAGTAAATAAAATACTCTGGTATACTTCAATTATAATTATATTGATGAGAATCTAAAATTTTTCAGATTAAAAAAATTCAATCGTTCTGCATTTTTTATTTTTTGAAAGATCGACACATTTTGAAAAGAGAAGCCAAATATTAAAAAATTGCAAAAAATATACTTCGCTGTATATTGCAAATTTAAACTTACCTTAATCTAATTTGGAACAAGTGTTACTTACTTACTGCCTGTAATGTTCTACAAAATCGTTTCTTCATCACGTGCAATCAGTGTTACCTGGGGTGATAACTGACATGACGCACGGAAGCTATTAAAAAATAGCTATGTATGATGGCCGGATTTGACATAATTTTATGTAGCTTCGCTTTTTAGCTTTTAATGATATAGTAAAATTAAAATTTGAACATAATATTTTCAGCAATTATCTAATATTTTATAGAATTTTAGTTTAGCTTTATGGCATTACGTTTGAACATGTTTTCGGAAAAATAAAGACTTAAATAATATAAAAATAATTTAACAATTTAATAATAGAGAATGAAATTATAAAACTTGACATAGGTGACTCAATAATTTATGAAATGTTACGGCATTTTTAATTTTTATTTTTAATTTCTATTTTTTATGTTCTTTATAAGGTAACTCCACAATTTGTGAATTTCACATTTAGTTTTTTAACAAAATTAGAAAACTCGGAATTAAAAATATAAAACTTGCTTTAAATTTTGAAGGGATGATTTGCAAATCCGTTGAATGTTGAAACGTGGGGCACAGAAAACACAGAAGCGAGATGAAAGAATTGTACTCTGCCGAAAATGTTTATATAGTTTTGTTGCATTTTTTTTTTCTGTAAGGAGCGCAACCTTTAAAATACGTGACCTTTTAATGATGACTTTCGGCCACCCGTAAAAAAATACAGGTCATCAGCATGAACACACAAAAAAATGTTTTAATCATTTTAAAACTTTTATGGCTAGAATATTTGTATTAAGCTTTTCAATTTTTGATTAGCAAATATAGTCTTCACGTATTAACTTAATAACCTGAAAGAAACGATAAAAGGAATAAATTTTTAAAGATTTTTGAAACTTCATAAATTATTATAATAAAAAATAATTAGAATAAAAACAATTCTTGTAAAAATTCATTATTCATCGATAAATTTTTTCTCTTCAGACTATGATATCTTTAATATATATTGTTTATAAAAGCAATTAAAAGTTTATCTAAATAAAAAAATGGCATAGTTTTATTTTATTTTTGTTTTCACAATTCTGAGCAGATTTTCTGAAAAATGCTAATTTAGAAAAAAAAGATGATTAACATTCCCAATGAATCCTGCATTTAATTAATAATAAAAAATTTCCTGACCGCACACTAATTTCTAGACATTTCAGAAAATTAATTGGACGGGTGGAGCGGTAACATATGTAAAAAGAAATCAAGATTTTCTAAAGAAATAATGATTTCAGTCATTTGTGAATAAGTTCTGACCATTATTTGATTTTTGCAAGAATTTGCAAATTAATATGTTTTTCACCGGCAAAAAAAACTGCTTACGTCTATTGAACAGGTGTAGAGGCTCATCCCTTGTTCCCTGTTTAGGATGTGGTTTCCAGCTTTCTCTTTTCCAATCTTTTCACTTTCTTTTTTGTTTATTTTTATTTTTATTTTTTTTTCAGTTGGAGTAGATAGACTGAACTATCGCCCGTTTCACACTGCATCCACGTCTATTGAACAGGTGTAGAGGCTCATCCCTTGTTCCCTGTTTAGGACGTGGTTTTCCGGCTTTCTTTTTTCCAATCTATTCACTCTTACGTAGCCCCCTGCACACCAGTGGCCTTACAGCCTTGCTCGGGGTGATATGATTTTAAAAAAATTACGTTTGCCGTAGTAAAAATTGCATCATTCTCGGACGAAAGATAAACAATATTTTTTACCAAAAGTTCAAACGCGTCAGAAAAAATGAAAAACTTTTTGAAATAATTAAAAACTACTTTGATGATTTTTCATAATAATAACAAATATTTTGCCGATAAAACTTTTTTAATAAGTTTGAGGCTTTTTTCTTCATACAATGCTGCTTTGTTTTTTAGGGTTCATTTGTTTTTGTTTTTTATTTTTTCAGCGAATTCGTGGAGGTACCTACATTTAAGAAATGTGTTGTTAGTTATGCAATGCAGCAAATCAGACGATATTCTCTTTGACATTATATCGTAACCAATGATGAAATGTCGGATTCCTTTCCAAGCGATAGCGAAAGCAACGAGGATTTTGTAGGTTTTGAACAAACTAAATAACAGGAAACCTTTTCATATCTACGATATTTTCTTGTTTTGATAGCTTTTATTACTTACAAGAACATTTACTAATTTGGAAAGAATTCAGGAAAATACGAATCGTATTCTGTAAATTGAATCAGGCTAAATAATAGGACATTTTTTACGATATTTGCTTATTTTGATGTTCTCATTTAGGTTTAGTTTGTTTTATTTCGCTTCATGGTATATCAATCTCAAAACATCATCTGGTTCAACCCACCGTATAACAAAAACGTAAAAACAAACGTAGGAAAGATCAAAACGTAGGAAAGATTCAAAACACATGCACAAAATATTTCCCATCATCATGCACTCTCCACCACAACAAAAACACTGTAAAATAGGATATATATATATATATATATATCCTATTTTACGGTGTTTTTGTCCTCTGAGGGACTTTATCAGAGGACGAAACGCGTAACCTAAGATTTTTTGTCCTTTTGTCTTTAATTATATTGACTTTTTTAAAGATATATTCTTATATATGTAAGATAGATAGATAGATAGATAGATAGATAGATAGATAGATAGATAGATAGATAGATAGATAGAATATACATATTATAACATTTTAAGCAGAACAACTCACTAAATAATATTTTTCAATAGAAAGACATTAAAAATTAGTTATTCTTGCACTAACAACATTAACAAAATCATCAATTCACACAATAATAGTATGCTGAATAAATTTTATGACAATCAAAAACAAATAATACAACCTCCTATAACTGGAGAGTCAAAAACAATTGCCAGGTTTGAGGTATATGTAGATCCGAAAAGGTAATATACCAAGCAACCATTTATCCTAGTGAACACAAAAACGAGAAGAAAGTATATATAGGAATCTCCGCCGATCCATAGAAACAACGCCAATATAATCATAGGCAATCCTTTTCTAAACCCCACCTTAAATATCAAACCGCTCTCTCAAAACATTTCTGGGAATTAAGACAGAAATCTCTCCCCACAGAATGAATGGAAGATTATAGGAAAATCTCAAACCCCTAATAGCTTCAGAAGCAGATACAATTTATACTTAGAAGAAAAGATTACAATTATCAAATTCAGAGAAACTAGCCAATTATTAAATCAAAGAAATTAAATAATTTTCAAATGCTGTCATAAAAATGAATTTAAACTAACAAATAGGATCTTAGAATTACCCCATTCCGTCACACATGCCAATTCATTCATATTTTACGTTGATCATTCACTGGAGGATTTTACAGACTGAAGAAGGGAAGATGGAGATCTACCATGCAATGGGTAGACATGCCAGTATATGTATGCAACGATACTATATTATTGATGTATGAAGTTTAAAATGTACTATCTTGCACTGTGTGATTGTAAATTTATTTTAATATAATTATTTCAATATAAATGCTTCCCGTGTATAAGGGTGCACCTAACTATAGGTTTTTCGTGTATATGGGTGCACCTAATTATGTGCATGCTCCTAAGTATAATTATGATTATATGTATGATTGAATGTAAATTCCGTGTATATGTGTGCACCTAATTATAAGTATATTTCATATATAAGAGAGCACCTAATTATGTATAAATTTCCGTGTATATCGGAGCACCTAATTATATGTAAGTTATGTTAATCTTGGATGTAGTCGATTGTACCCTCATGAATTAATTATACTCTCATCTGATGAGTTTACTCATATATGTACAGGTTGATATCAAAATCCGAATGATATATACCGGTATATATGTAAGGTTTGTTAAGATGTATGAAATGGAAAACATACCACCTCTTTTAGGCGTGAAGAGTGGACATACGTGCGTATATAAGCTTACATTGTTTTTATATATATGCGTATTAGTTCTTATAAGCGAGTACGGAAAAAAGATGAGAAAGAGTAGAGATAAAGAATTAATAAATATACGTTAAAAAAAGATTGTTTATACACACACACACACACACACACACACACACACACATATATATATATATATATATATATATATATATATATATATATATTTGTTTTTCTTTAATCAGAAGTGGAAGTGTAGGAAGGTAAATTCCAAGAACCTGATCCTAATCAATATTTAAAATTTTTAACATTAAAAAGTGATGCAGGCAGAGAGCTCAATGTATTAAGAATACAGAGCCAATATAAATTAGAGAAAATTTTCAAAATTCAAAGGTGTCGGATGTACATTTCGACATAGGATCTCTAATAGAGATTCTACGTTGTAAACTATCTAGACATCACCCTTAACTTAAATGATGGATCCTACCAAGCATTTCTCAAAGAAAATAGTTCCCCCACTTATATTAATATTTCATCCAACCACCCCAAAAATATTATAAAACAGATACCCAATAATAGAATCAACCAATTATCATCCAACATTAAAACTTTCAACGCAAGTAAAAATATTTACAATAAGGCCCTTCAAAAAAGCGGATATAAGAACAAGTTAACATATAATAAACCTACATTAGACTCCGAATCATACAAAAATAAAAATAAAGGAAACTGTAGAAAAAGAAAGATAATTTGGTTTAACCCCCCTTATTGTAAACTAACTAACATCAATATTGGTAAATATTTTCTCAAGTTAATAGACAAAAATTTTAATAGCAATAACCCTCTACGGAAGATTTTTAATAGGTACACCCTTAAAATTAGTTATTCTTGCACTCCGAATATGGACAGCCTTATTAGTTCCCATAATAGGAGTATTCTGGTGAACTTGCGCAATGCTGAATCTAGGTCCGGAATTCTAAACGAATGCAGCTGTAATTCTGTGGACGCCTGCCTGGTGGAGGGAAAATGCAAATCCACCCAGGTGATTTATGAAGCCCGCATTTCTCCATCTAACAAAAAAAACGACTTCCGGACCTACATCGGTATGTCCGCCGGTCCTTTCAAACAAAGACTGTATAACCACAGTTACTCCTTTTCGAACCCCGGTCAGAGGTACCAGACAGCCCTTTCGCGGGCATTCTGGAAAATGAAAGAGGAGGGGCTGGATCCTGAAATTAACTGGAAACTGATAGGTTCAGCCCGTATTCCGAGGAATTTATGTTTACTGGAAAAAATGTCAATATTAAAATACCCCCACCAACACCGGCTACTGAATCTTAGGAGGGAATTCATCAGTAAGTGCCGCCACAAAGCAAATTTTTCGAATACTTAAATTTAGAATTTAAATCCCCGTTGACTAGATGTTAGAATATAAATTAAAAGGATTCAATTTAAGTTTCAATCTTAATTTAACCTAATGTTAACCTTAAAAAGTATTTTAACCCCCCTATCTTCCTATCCCAAGCTCCTTTAATTGCCTATCTTTAGAAAATATGGATTCTTTTACTGAACCCCTTGGTTAACACATATATGTATATATGTATATATTTTTTTTCTCTAATATTTTTTCTCTAATATTTTTCTCTAATAATTTTTAAACTGATAACTTCCTGTAATTGGCATTTAGCTCGCTTCTACCTAAAAGGTTTAATCAAATAAACTTAAATAAAAAAAATTTTAAATCTTATATTGAAACCCATTTCTTCTCGCCTAAATACACCTCTTCAAACAGCCCAAAATCTTAACCTTAAAGAAGTAATTTAACTCATTGAGTTGTTTATCTTTATAAAATATGAACTCCTACTCCTCCCCTTCCCAAATATACCGTTTCAACACCCTGTAACCCCGCGACTACTAGCTCTGTCCTTTTTTACTTTGTGACCGTTGTTAATCTAAAACCCCTCCACACTCTACCCCAGGGCCTTCGCCATTTGGAAAAAAACAATGTCGCTGACGTGACGTAGAATCTCTATTAGAGATCCTATGTCGAAATGTACACCCGACACCTTTGAATTTTGAAAATTTTCTCTAATTTATATATATATATATATATATATATATATATATATATATATATATATATTAAGTTATTCATCGAGCTTTTTATTCGACCTCAACAGAATGCAGAAAGCACTGGACGGCCGTTTCGTCCTATATTTGGGACTCATCAGCAGTGCGCATCCACTACCAGACAGGTATGGTTATTAAGCACGTTGGCCCTGGTGATGAAGCTGTACCGAATTAAGCTCGATGAAGCGCCGCCCGTTCACAAATTCCGTGGTGGGTTCAGACGCGGAAAAATTTTCTGGCCCTACACTGTGAACCAACCTTCTTAGCATGTGTGATGTCATAATGAGAGATTTTTGGTAAGGGGAAGTCTAGTGTATTAGTATCAGTCGGTCGTCAAATGAAACATAAGGATTTCGTAAGTTTTGTACCAAACTAAATAATAGAAAACTTTTTTCTATTTACGATATTTTATTGTTTTTATTATTTCGAAGAACATATACTAATTTTGAAAGAATCAGATTGAATTTTCGTTTGGTAAAAATATGAATCGTATGCTATACATTGAATCAGAATAAATAATAGGAAACCTTTTTCTATTTAGAAAATCTTATTTTGATGTTTTCAGTTTGGTTTGGTTGGTTTTATTTTGCTTTACGGTATATAAACCTCAATGGGCCATTTAATGCTGATAAGATTTTTAGGATAGGTTTATATGAATAGAACATGTTTGCAGATTAGGTTTCATGTACATATTTTTGCCAAAAGTTTTTGTCAAGAATCAATGTATTTCTGGTAATATTTTTTTTTAATTCAAAAATGTATTGTTAGAAATTTTAATATGAAAATCTATTTTTATGCTTTTATAGTGTATTTACCCCAGTTTGGGAATTAACAATTTGCCCATAGCTCGGACCCTGACTGAACCTGGGAACAACAGCAATTAAGAGGTTGTTCCACGCTCTTCAAAACCTCCTAATCAGAAGCCTTACTGCTAGATGAAGTTTATCGTCATTCCCAGGACCTTGATATTTTCAAAGAATAAATATACACTGAAGATATAGATGGTATGCGATACACTGATGATATGAAGATATATCATACTGAAAGTATGAATAATATGTTACACACATTCCACGTATAAATACTTGTATATTTAAATTGGCATGTTCTGTTTAGTTCATTTAAACGGGTTATTCATACTAATACGTTATTTTCAATCTTGAAAAACTATGGAAAACATCATGACAGTGTCTTCACGAAACTTTGAAGTCGGCATGATTCTGCTCTGTTAAGTGACAAACTTCTCTTCATTAATGCTATTAATGCTCTATCTCTATATAGAGCACTTTACGACAAAAACCTACTTACCAAAATATATTTTTATCAATAAACCACTGAACAAAACAACAATCTTTGAAGTAAGCGTTATCATCACTCAAAACTACTATATCGTTATTTATAAATGTTAGTTTTTAAAAAAAAAAACAATACCCCAGACCTGAGAAAGGATGAAAAACCAACGTTTGCTCATGTGTTAATGTGGGTAAAGAATTTGTGGGAAAACAATAATAAGTGATATACTCATTTAAGAATCACAATATATTGTACTGATGATCACTTTGATCATAATATTGGATGCAATGATTATGAAAATCCTTTCCAAGCAATAATGAATGCTGTGAATATAACATTCTCTCTGATAACAATATTAGATTTTTGTTTTTCTTAAACAGTCTGCATATTAAATATATAAAAATAAAAGGCTAATTATACTTAAGCCTAACACTCATTCCTTCGGCTGACAGAGGAATGTCTGGTAGGATTTTATATAAATAGAATCTAAAACCATAAGCTGAAAATCAGTGAGTTTTCTTCAATACGAAAAACACGTCTTGGTTATAGACTTGGGCATATTGATAATTGTTTCAAAAAAAGTATCGCCGACACTGATGTGTGAACAAATTTATCCAAATTGTGATTCTGAATATGGGCTGGCATATGCTGATTAATATCAGCTTTCTATAGCCTGTTGTAATTTAAAACAAATTGTATTTTAATTTTTGTCAAATTTAAAATAAATAATTTATTCATACTATCAGAACACGAAAATGTTACACACACAATATACATATATAATTTTAATTCGGATAAAGAAAAATACACTGAAAATATTATTAAATCCTTCATTATTATAATTGTTTCATATAAAATGCCAAATAAAATTGTACACTATCCACAAAAACAAAATAAGAAGACAAATTTCATAACTAAATAAAATTAAAAGAAACACTTCACAAATAATTACTTTAATCAATATAAAATAGAAAGCAAGTTTTACATCAAGAGCTGAAGTCTAACCAAATAGAATATAAGCAATGGCCACAAAAATACATCGGTGAAATATCCCATGATTTAAAGGAAACGTGTATAAGCAGAAAAATAGTATTTACCAACTACTCTAATATATAGCGAACTTGCAAACAAACACTCTCTGGTTTCTGGTCGACGGATCTGATAAGGTCATTTCATTCATCACCCCTCTTATCCTGAAAAATACCAACGCATACAGTCTGTCTTTCATTGACTTGAAGAAATCGGTTTCCAACAGACGTCTGAAGAACGTGTCATTTATATCTTTTCCAATTTGCCTCCACTCTGTACTTACCTGGCACATGCCAGCTAGAGTTTAACATCCTCCAATTGCTTCTCTGACTCCGGGTAGAGTGAGGCTCAGTTGTGTCTCTGCCTGCGGATAAAGATGCAACTGAGAAAAAATACAAAATACTGAGAGGTGCCCGATCCCGAGGAACACCTTCCGCGGCTGTACTCCACTCATTACACAAAAGAGCTCGGATCGATATTCATACCAATGCCAGTGTAACCGATGATTGCGGGTACTGGACAATTTTTGCTCCTGGTCCGGGTATATATGTTCGTGCTTCCCACATTCAGCCCGATCTTGTGTCGTATGACGTCTCGGTGGGGAGACGGTGTGAGTAATACTTTTGTTTGGGATAATATTATGCATTCTAGAAGCACACATAAAAGGGAGTGTAAATGAAACAACAGAGCTATGCCACGGAAGCCTTCGTGGTCACAACATGGACCTGGAAAATGCCGTTGAAAAAAATGGAATATTAATATAATTTACACAGATGAAGATGTATATAAAATGATATGACCGGTGCGTTTCATACGACTAGGCTATTTCAGTTGATTGCTTGCTCTTGTTAAACTTGGACTGAAACAATGTAGAGCACTCAAACCTTGAAAAGAAAAAATAAGTGGATAAACAAAAATAAAATCTCGGTTAAAATTCGACCAATTCTAATCTGTGTTTCAGCCGCTTGGCAAGAATTCCGTTTTATCTCGCTAATGTGATTTAGTTCTTGTGAAATAAAAATCTCTTTTCTGACGATGCTGGTTCAACAGTGAAAATCATTGTCTTACACACACACACACACACACACACACACACATATATATATGTATATATATATATATATATATATATATATATATATAAATTTCCCTGTCACTGCACACTTCAACCAACCAGACCTCAGCATTTATAAAATCGGAAGCGTGATTTTAGTGACTTCATTTAAGAGTCAACAAGAATGACGTAAATAGGAGTTAAAACACATTTTCAAAATAGAATCATATATTTAAGAATTAAACAAGGACTTAATTTTATTTAGAGAATACAGTTTGGATGAAACTTGACTTTTATGAAAGGAACACTAAGTGAACGGGGCTGATTTTGCTACCGTGAAGCTGATATAGCGGGTTCTAGCTGGGAATGTTATTATGACGGGTCCTAAGCAGGAATTTATACGTTCCACTGGATGTTGGGAATAAGCGTTAGGCACAAAACAGCCTTACAATCAAAGATTTCGAAACATGAGGCTTCCTCTTAAAATTCTGGCCAACGCTGAAGCGTTTGTTTTGCACTAATACCATTTAGTAAAATGAGCAATCCACATTTATTTCTTCCACCCCATCTATGGATGAAATAGTAAGATAGATTGGGCTTTTATCTTTAATAGAGTAACCAGTCTTGGGGAAGAAAAACAATGGACCGTGTGGCAGCGTAAGGTTCGTTACTTACAATTTCTGACATACATTAAAGGAGACCGGAGTCCTGTAATAGGGTTAAAAATTGGCAGATAACAAATAAATATATATTTGGGTGCGAGCGTGCGTGTTATTGTTAGGCGGGACTTATTATCTACTCTGCAATATGGCAAGCTAACGCTATTCCCATGGGAAATAGTCCGGCGAATTCGATCTTTTAGTGCTATCAAATCAGACCTTTACAGCATGCTAACTACTTCTCCCAATCACTACAATCTTAACCTCTTCAAGTCCAGGGTCAATTGTTATCTATCCCACATTAATTTATAATCTTCACATCCTACAATCTCCTCTTAGATTCAGGTCATGCAAGGCAATAAAGCCACTAAAATACAAGGGATTACAAAGTGTGAAAGAATTATAAACAATATCATAAATTATGAGCGGAAAGAGGGAAGAGTAATCAGTAAAGAGTAGACAACGATTGACATTGCATTTAAATTTTTGGAGATTAAAGTTGGCTGGAAACATGGAGCCGGAAGTGTGGAGAAAAAACTGTTAGTATAAAACTTACGTTTGCATTTAGCAAGCTCATCTGTAAGTTGATGAGATCTCGATGCCGGTCTAGGACTGTGCTTAAATTCATATAGTCTTAGTACCATAACAAAGAGCTTGTCCGAATAATTATCACAAAAGTATTAATCTTTGGCAAAGTGTTCGAAGCTATTATCAACACCAAGGTGGTTCAGCATCTCACAGTTCACAGACTCTTCTCGGACTAACAGTATGGTTTCCGCTTCACGATGTCTACTGCTGATATACTAACGACCATCACTGAGTATATATACCAGGCACTCGACAAGAATGGCGAAGCCCGAACTGTTGCCCTGGATATTTCCAAAGCGTTCGACAGAATCTGACATGCTGGCCTCATACGAAAGCTGCGGAGCTATGGTATAACTGGACAATTGTTTGACCTAATCCAGTCATTCCTCTCAAATTGCACAATGAAGATAGTATTGAACGGACATACCTCCCAATACTATCATACGAACGCAGATGTCTTTCAAGGCTCTATTCTGGGTTCTACGCTTTTCCTTATCTACATTAACGATCTCCCCGATGTAATAAGATTCGAAGAAGGCATATGTGCTGACGACACCACCGTTTACTCTCGCCTCGATCAAAAATCTGCTGAGGTTGACAAAGCTAACCTCGCTTCCGAGCTTGAGAAGGACCTCCAGTCTATGGTGGACTGAGGTAAGAAATGGCTCGTAAATTTTAATTCTTCCAAAACGAAGCTGTTATCTATTAACCATCATAGACAATCGCTCCTACACCTCCCCCCATTAGCATGGATTAGGCTAGCCTCCCTGAGAGCAAAACACTACGCCTCCTTGGCCTAACACTCTCAGCGGACCTCAAGTAGAATGTCTATATCGAATCCATAGCTAAATCTGCTGCTAAGAAGGTCGGTTCACTGTGCAGGGCCAGGAAGTTTTTCCCGCCTGAATCCATCCTGCATATATATACATCTACCATCCGCCCGTGTATTGAATACTGTTGCCGCATCTGGTCGGGTGCCCCTGCTATTCTCCTCGGGGTTCTTGACAAAATCAAACGAAGAATATGTAATGTGATCGATACCGACTTGTCAGCTCGACTGCAGTCGCTCTCTCACCGGCTTCTGCTCCAATGAACTTAGGTCACTGGTGCCTCCTACGTGTGAATTTACACGAGCTATTAGACTAACAACTAGATCCCTCCCTTTTACAGTGAAACCGATAAAATGTAACAGCAATTTCTACTCTAACAGCATATTTTCTCACACTATCCGCCTGTGGAATTCCTTTCCATATACTTGCTTACCCGTCAGCTACAATCTCCATGAATTTAACTAACTCGCATCCTTGCTCTCAAGCTCTTTTCTCCATCCACTCCACCCCTATTACACCGCTATTCTCATCCATCTATTACTCTCCTCCTAACATCCCCTATAACTAACCCCTCTTTCTCATCATTTTCCCCTATGTAACCCCCTGCGCAACAGTGGCAATAAAACTGCCTTGCTTGGGTTGAAATTATTAAAAACAAAAATTTTTTAAAAGGTGCAGAAAGGAAAACTTACATCGGTGAGAAAGTGACTGAAACCGAGCTGATTGATCTGGACCAATAATGTTGATTCTTTTTTTTTTTTTATTCCATCAAGAAGCTCAAGATAAATATAATGGGCATCGGAACATGTGTAGCCGAATTATTCTCAGCAAGAACGAATGGCATATTTATAGATATGTAAGATACATTTTGAATGTCATACACTTTATTCAGTCGCCTTCTATCAGGTTGATATTAATTTCACTGAGTGGCTCTTTATGGAACCACTGCGATAGCCGATGGAATACAGGTTTGATTTTATCAGTAATATTTCTTTGCTGAGGCCGGTTGATATTACTTTCTCTGTTTTAGAAAATAAAAAAACAGGTACGTCTACTAAAAATAAAATAATAAAAAAACAGGTACATCCGCTAAAAATAACGTTTAGAATAACATGAAATAATGTTCGATTAAAAAAATCCCCTTAAAAATTACTATTTAAGTTTTGGATATGAAAATAAAGCTACTGGGTATAGATTCGAAAAGTCCCAATGAGAGACGTGCATTTATTGAATAGATAATTCTGCTTTGATGGTCGCCAGTGCTCAAATTGGACGCTTGAGCTATACGACTCTTTTAATTAATGAACAAAAGTGATACAGGCTTACAAGAAGGCGCATTTTCTTCAGTAGGACTTTCGGTCTAGGCCGGTTGTTATTAATCTCATTTTTTTTTTTTTTTGCATCAGTAAAATTCAATTTTCAAACACAACGTTTACATTTATAAGAAATAACGTTGGATTTTTAAAAAATCTAATTAAAACATATCGAAATTAATCTATCTATTTGCTAAAACTTATCTCAGCTGCTTTTTATATAAATATATATATATGTGTGTGTGTGTGTGTGTGTGTGTGTGTGTGTGTGTGTGTGTGTGTGTGTGTGTATTTCAACATCAGTATGCTATAAGTCTACTTATCCCTCTCCCTCGCTCTCTCAGTTTGTTCATACCTATCGCAGTCAGTTTGCTCTTTCCGTTAGTAAGTTTCAATAAATCCATCCGTACCCTAACGTATCCTAGCTACATTTTTATCTGAAATATTTACTATTTTATGCTTAACCTATGTTATTAATGTTACGGAAGTACGTTGTGGTGCAGTGGATATTGACTTGGAACGAGAGATCGCAGAGCAGACTTCGAATTCCAGTTGAAGTCGGCTTACGCGCAAATACTCTTGGGAAAAGGCATTAATTCATCTCTTCTTTCTCCAGCTATGTGTTAAATAGAAGGATAGGTTGTGTTCTACAGTCTTTTTTGGCGACCACTCTACCTCTCACCCGGAGGATGAATGGGTTTCCGTAGGGTCAACCCCTACCTGTAAAAAAGACAAGTTACAGAAGCGTCGATGGTAAGGAGGTCTTCGATGGCCTATGCTCCACTGGGAACGATGGGGTTTAGGAGGTTGTTATTAAAATTCACCGGGGAATTAGTTCAATAACAAAGAAGGAGATTATGCTGAAAATTACTTTTGTGTAAAATTTTTTGTTATTGGGATGCGAAATTATTGGTAAAATTTTTCTTATATTTTTGTAGAGTTCAAAATTTTTCAGGTTCTGAAAAATGATTGATTCTATAACAAACTGTCACTCTTTCCATTGACCTGATTCGATGTGTTTCGCGACAAATTGTCATTTGATGAGAAAAGGATCGGAAAAGAAAACATATTTCTAATTCATTTTCTATGATTTCAATATGTCCCGAGTTAGGTTTCTTTTCTCTTTTC
This sequence comes from Ascarosepion bandense, assembly GCA_037127315.1. Taxonomy (NCBI): domain Eukaryota; kingdom Metazoa; phylum Mollusca; class Cephalopoda; order Sepiida; family Sepiidae; genus Ascarosepion; species Ascarosepion bandense. The sequence goes on from JBBBDQ010000515.1 coordinate 5,800,805, forward strand.
TTTAGCATTTTCGGTTTGTTCATATTGCTTTAAACTCGACATTTTTGTCGGTAATAGAAAAACTAAACATATCCTCCTTAATTACACTTCAAAAGGATAATTTTTCGATAAAAGAAAAAGAGAGAAAGAGAAAAGTAACAATTTTCTCCAATGAAATAAGAAAAAAATATAACTAACTTTTTGTTTCATTTAAAGATCAAAGGTTGAACGAGTTGAATTAACATTAAGCTTTTTATTTGCTTTTTTCTATTAAAAAGAATAGACAAAAAGTTTGTTGCTTTAACCGACTTTTAAATTAGAACTTCTGCGCCTAATTAAAGTATCACGCTTTTTCTTTTTCATAGCTAATTCTTTGTATTTTAATTTAGTAAAACGATTATTATAACTCACTCGCTTCCTGAAGACAAGGCATATCATTTTGTTTAGAAATTTTCGTCCAAAAGTCAAAAACAACAATTCAAAGCGCCAAACAAATTATACACACTCTCCTACGCATAGTTACAGCAAATATTTGCACCCAAACCTGATCAAAATTTTACAACTCATTTTCATGATGCTACGGATCGTAGCTGTCCATATTTTCTTGATGCAGTGCCTTAATAAACATAGTATTAACAGCAGCCCTTTATAAACATAGTATAAGCCAGTCAGTTAAGTGCCATACGTGATACACATTTAGGTGATCATGTCTGAGAAGAGACTGCGGAGAAAATTTTCTCGAAGTATGATGCCATTACTCTCTGCAGTAGATTGGTTCGCAACCAAGACTATAGAAGCCAATCTATTCTACTATTTAACCCATAGATGAAAGGGAAGATGGATTAATATATTTCCCAAGAGTATTTGCGTGTAAATGAATGCAACGAATTCAACTGGAATCCGAACTCGACTCTCCGACTTCTCGTTCCGAGCAGATTTCCACTGCACCACAACGCATAGCAGCCCTTAATAAACATAGTATCAGCAGCAGTCCTAAATAAACATAGTATCAGCAGCAGTCCTTAATAAACATAGTATAAGTAGCAGCCTTTAATAAACATAGCAACAGCAGCTCTTGATAAACATAGTATAAGTAGCAAACCTGAGGGTATAAAAGCAACGTGAAACGTTAATGTACATCTCTTTATGTTTTTTCTCTTTTCAAAGTGAACGCCATGAACTTTTCACACTGACGCAAAAACAGATTTGGACGCTTCACACACAGATGCACATGCACATACACAAGTCTCATTCAAATACATTTATTAACAATTTTTGTTGTGCATAAAATTTACTTATAGGAAAAGAAACACTTAAACTTTCCATATCGTTTTATAAATGTTATCTTGAATTACAGATCAATCGGTCTTTGTTATTTAGGGAATGTACCTTGGGGTGATATGAATTGTGGGACAATAAATATCAGCACTATTTACATTATTCAGACTACTTACCTCATTTTTTTTTTTTTTTTTGCGCCATTTAAGGACACATGGCTCAGTGGATATAGACGTTGGTTAGTTCTAGTGACTTGACCCAAAGCGTTGTGAATTCAATATCAGGCTACACCAGTGGTGAACAAGTAACTTAAAGAGTACGGTTAGAGGGAGATAACTCATGACTACCAAAAAAGACTTCACGCAAGGAATGAGAATGATATACCCCAGTAATTGTAATAAAGGGTACGGTTCAAAATTCCTAGCACCTGAAGAAGGCCGGAGTGTAAAACAGCCTAAACGTCGAGCAGGGATTGGGAATTATCCAAATGGCTATTATGTGAATTAACAACGTGGACAAGGGAGACCATCGTGAACAGAGTCAACGTTGTGTTGATTGATCACAAGGCAGTCACGTGTGTCCTCCACTAGCTGTTTCTCTGCCGAACTATACCAAACAGGGAAGCGTGCACACAATTAGATAATAAAAGAAAGAAATATGGCACAAAAAAAAAATAAATATACCGACGTCTGAAGTGTTATGAAATAAAGTCTTTATATAGAGAAAATAATTCACATAATAGCCATTCGGATAATTCCCAATCACTGTTCCTATCAAGCTGGAAACGGAACGGAAGTCTCTTAAGTAAATCGAATTATCCTCCTAAACAATAAACGAGAAATCTGGCTAGCCGCAGCGCATTGCTCCGAACGGAGTTCTAAGTTCGCAGCACGTCTAGTCGACTTTGGTTCTTTTTCTCCGGAATGTTGCGGAAATTGCCGAATTGCTGGGTTATGGGTAAGTTGGCACGGTTCGTCTTCGGAATCGGAATCGAGGTGGATTTCTTGTTCTGGGCTGGATCACTCTCCTCTTTCGGCCCTCGGGGCCCTGTATTTATGCCCATGCAATTGTGTGGGGCTGACTGACTCTGGGTATCTAACCTCCCATCTCAGCAACCAATAGAATGCTGGGGTTTGCTGCTACTCGTTGTTGCCCTTGGTTTACCCAATAGGATTAGTCTTATTTCCATGACGTCAATTGCTGGTCGTCTCTCCCCCTCGAAGCGCTGATTCACAGGACCAATAAGATGCCTCTCAGTCTTACGACGTCATCTTCCTTTTCTGGGCTGGACTTATCCGGCGAATTTTCTTTTTCACGAAATAATTTTGGGGACTTTTCTAATCAATCACTATTAACCTTTTGAACTTGTCATGAAGCCTTTACGACTAAACCTTTCCCTTTTCGCCTGAAACAACCAGACAACCAGACAGACGTGTCTGTTTACATTGTCACTTAGATAAGAATTTTCGCATCTGTGTTTCCAATATCTGTATTTTCGAGTAACCGATATTTTCAGAGCTTTCCGTTGATGACAGTAAATATTTTGTTATCAGCTCCTTTCTCCTAATTCAAACTATCCAGACAATTCTCTATTTTATCTGTTATCACCTTGGTAGGTGGCTGATTCTCCTAAATTCTGTCTAGGGCCATCTGGATTATTTTTATGCACAATCAAAGTACTAATGTCCATTGTTTTTGTGTTTTATTTAACCTCGGAAATAAAAACGAATTTATTTCTCTTTTCTTTTTTTCTTTCCCTTCTTTCCTTCTCGGATTTAGAATAACAACAGAAAAACAAAACGTGTTACCTTTCATGAGTGGGCTTGATTCTCTTAATTTCCAATGTCTATTGTTCTGTATTTTATCTAACCGCGAAAATAAAAACGAATTTATTTCTCTTTTTTCTCTTCTTTCTCTCTTTCCTTCTCAGGTTTAGAATAACAACAAATAAAACAAAACTTGTTGCCTTTTGCTTCTTTTACCTTCGCTCATATTCGGAGAATAAAAAAATATTTTAGTACGTTTTCTTCTGATCTATGATAGTAATTTCTTCTGTTTAAAAAAAATTTCCAATTATAGTTAATAAATAATTAATAAAATTAATTACCCCCGTTCCGCTAAATATTGTTACAACCTCCCTTGTGTCTTAGTGGCTTTATTGTCTTCCTTTGATCGGAATGACGAAAAGCAAAAGAAAAAAGTTTAATCGCTACGTCCCTCTGCTTCTTTAACTTGTGAGTTTAAAGTTCTCCAAACCAATTTTTCTCGTTGTGTTTAACAAATTTCATGACAAAAAGATTCTTTTGTTATGAAACAAAAACAATTTTAAAACAATTTTTTAACAAATTAATTGCAAATGACATTTCTTTTAAGTTTTTCATCGTGCACCAAAATATTTTACTCTCAGAGAAAAGATATGAAAATTTGGTTTGCAAAATGATTTAAAGGCGAAAATAGAAAAATTGAGAATCAATGCGAATAAGATAATAAGCAATGAATTACAGGGTTTGTTGGAGATGTGATCGTTGTGTCAGCTGAAGCTTTAAAACATAGCAACGATTATCTCCCTTTATAACTGAAATGAAGCTCTGTCATGTCGCCAAGGTTTCGCGCTTTCTCTGTTATCTTTACGTGAATAAAACCATTGGGAATTATTGTCATATTGTCAGCCATTGACGCGATTTGCTTAATCCTTTTAAAACCGCGATAGAAACAAAGAAAAGAATGTTGGATTAATATGTAATATCTAATATTCTATCGGTTAGTGACTGCTAGAAAATGTCGTCACCTAAAAGCAAGAGAACTGAAGTAACAAAAATGTTGTCTTACAGATGAATGAGGGCATGCGATCAACGATGAAATCTTCAGGAACAACAAGGAAAATTATACTTAAAATCAGAAAGAGTTAATTAGAGTTTCTGGGAAATATACTGAAGAAAGCGAGTTTGGAGAATTTAGCACTCAAAGGGAAGAGATGTAGGAGGATTAGTTTGGTTTCGCTTGTTTTAAGGCATATCAGTCTCAATGGGTTATTTAATGCCGACAAGATTTTAACTTAGGTTTGTAGGAATAGAATATGTATTCTTTGTAAGAAATCAGTTAGTTGATCAGGTTTTATTGGCGTATTTTTGTAAAGAGAGTCAAATAATTTGCTAGTAATATTCTTTTTACAAAATTTATTGTTGTTAATATTTTTTTCATGAATGGATTGATGATAATTTTACTATAAAAATTTATTTTTATACTTACATAGTGTTTTGACTCTAGTTTGTGGGTTAATTATTTGCCCATAACTGGGATCCTACCAGTTTTAATATTTCTAATTTTTTACTTCAACCAGGTGCTCACTAATTATAAGCAGAACGAATTCGCAATGAGAAAAATAATTAAACACAAAATTTCTGCTTTAAATTCCGAAAAACATGTAAAACTTAATATCATAATATATTACAAAAAATAAAAAACCGCAAACTTTATTGTTACTAATCGAAATAACTCAATAAAATCTAAACTAGCGTAAACCAATATAGTGTGTCAATTTCACTGCACAGTTTCTTAACATATTTCAATTACTTATATCGAACATACTACCCCCTCCTTGAGTAGACGCCTCATATGTCACTTGTCAGATCAAAGCGCAAAAAATCTAGCCACCCACGATTAACAAGGTCTCTTAGAGAAATCCTGGTTAAAAACAATTTTTATATAAATAAAATTACCGGAGACACCTCGCTATTAAAGAGGCTCTACATATAAAACATCTCGTTCCCAATATCAACTTAACCTAATCCAGCAGTGGTAATGTTGTGTTGAATATGTTTAAAAAACAACAGAAAGACGCCCACTTGAATTCGAGACGAGTTTAACATGCGAAGCTCGGAATAAACGATCCTTTTAGTATTCAAAACAACACTCAAGCACATCTTATACAGTCTAGCACGAAAAGAAATTAACAAAACCAAAACAACACCCCCTCCCGAAAAATGGCTAAAATTTAGAAAGTGCTTGGGACAATGGACAATACGGACAATTTTGCACTCCTTTCCTCTCGCCAAATGGGAAAATATAACAATGCCGGTAAAATCTAAGTAAATAATTAATCAAATTTTCCCTTAGAAATAAATTCAATCTAAAAAAGCTAAAGAAATTATAAAAAATATAAAAAACACGCCCTCGTCTTCTTATAATTGCAAAACTTCCCGATGATTTCCATTCAATTTCCAAATAATAAAGAATTGTGTGGTCATTGCATTTGTCTTTCGAATTCTTTTCTTAATTTTAAGTAGTTATTATTTTTTTATCTTATCGTTTTTAGCCGACCTGTTCTTCAATCAAATCTACTGAATGCAGAAAACAAGACAAAAAGTCACTTGTACAGAGGCTCGAACCTGCACTACGGGAGTTCATGTTATATGGCTGCAGCTTCATCTACTAAGCCCGTCAACATCACATCTAGGTCTCGTTTGTTATTCTTTCAGCAAGCGTCTCTTTCCTACAACTTCAGCAGCAGCAATAGTGACGAATTTTAGTTGCTTAGAGACGCGAAGTAAAGACGTTTGGTTGTATTCTCATGGGGGCAAATATTTCACCTTCAAGAAATATGCGACCGTCTACAGAATATGACAACGGCATACAAACTTGCATAAAATTTCTGTCATGTTGCTCTAATAGAATTAAGTAAGATGGAAATCCATATTCTCTTTGTCTTATACATAGTCATGTGATCATTACTACGCTGTTGCAAAGTATAAACAGCGCGGCAAAAGTGACACTTTGAAAGTTTCCGCCCGTCTAATCCAAATCAACCAACAATTTTGAAAGAGTACAAAAGTCGCATTAGGAAACACGTGACAATATTTCTCTGTCTCTACCAATTACGGTCAGTACCTTCGTTCACTAAAATCTACAGTAATCAAAGTGAATTAATACCGAGATGGTTTTGTATTCAAAGAGCAGACGTTTGGAAAAGAAATGCAAACATCTTGAAGCAGAAGATCAAAATTGGCATGTGGTTTAAACTCATGCCAAAGCGTCCCGAGTGCCATGTGAGGGGAAAGCCGAGACGCCAAGTTTAAATCGATTAGGACAACAAATCGATCTATCAAACAAGTAGCACCGGTCTAAGTATACACGTGCATATTTTCAAATACGTTCATATACACAGAATTAGTTATATGGGCACTTATACTTGAGCGTATGTTTTTCTAGAAAAGAAAAAGTATAGGTACTTAGGTAAAGAAACATATAACCAAGCATATTTGCATGTGTACAACAAAATATAGACGTATATACATACTGACATATCCACACATTAAAATAATCGCGTACACACGAATATATATGAAGGGTGCTGAAAATTTTCCAGAAATCTGACTATATTGCCAATCATCAGTATGGTTTTAAGTTCTTAGTCGGGCTGGGAATTTTTCAGCAAGCCTTCTTAAAATTGTATTATCACTATAATTTGTTTTCTTTTCTTTTTACAACAATGTTCCTGGACAAGGCAAAGGAGCCACTCAAGGTAGAAGTTTTGATTGATTGATTCTTTTTTCTACGGCTTTTGTGAGTCATTTCAACCATAGTTAGGATGGGGAAAAAAGTAGATTCATACTTTTTCCAAGGGTATTTGTGCGTAAGTGACTATAACGAACTTATGTGCTATTTGAATTCGGTTCGCCGACTTTAAATTTCAAACTTTCATTAATTGCACTTCCTGCTACATCTAAGCTTCCAACACCTTATATAGCTAAGTAATTACCCGTCTAGGCACTGATCAATTTCGACGTTCTTTATTGTACGGGGAAGTAGTCTCTTGGGAGTCAATTCCTCAAAGTAAGCGGTTTGTGGAAAGAAGCTTTTTGAGTGGGGCTTACATTTCACCAAATATAATACGAAGTGAATGAGGGTGATTGAATTCATTATAATAATACTAGAGAGATTAGTTTGATAACTACAGCAAAGCTTCTCTCTCTCTCTCTCTCTCTCTCTCTCTCTCTCACACACACACACACACACACACACACAATCACGATGCTCTCGAAACCAATCAATAATAACAAAATCTGCAGAGATAACGGCAATAATATATTTTATTTCGCTACATATTTTTAGCCTATCGTGGTTTTACTGTCAAGGTTAAAACTGGTGGAACTGAAGAACGTAGTTCGTCTGAACACTTTCCATGGAAATCACGATAGAGTAGCGGTATACTTGCGACGTTTCATCTATGGGAAAGGGATTACAGAGTGAAAAATAATTCATTACCCACAAGGACGTGGATACGATTTTAAACTCTATCGAAGCTAGAAAGTGACGACAGGCAGTAGTACACCATTTCCGGCACGATCAGGCTCTTGCAAAAATAGAGGATAGGCGGAATCAGGTACTTGCTGGAGCGGTATAGGGAACCGATCATTTTTTCAGCATATTTAGTGATTGCACGCATGGACGAGTTCCAATTGATCAGGGTGAAGTTTAAGTCCCAGTAGGCGCTCAAGGCATAGGATCCTCGTGACAGGTAAAAATTAAGATCAAAGACCGTTCTGCCGGATGTAGTTTATTATCATACCCAAGAAGGAGGATATTAGGTGGGGCCAGGGATGGAGAACCGATCATTTTTCTAGCATCTTTAGCGATGGATTGTATGAACGAGTTCACTTGAGGTCAGGGTTGAATGCTGAATAGGCGCTCAAAGAACAAGACATCCATGAGAGTTTTATAGGTTCATCGCTGAAGGAAATTAAAGATCCGCTCGGCGATGATGAAATTCATCAACACACAGTTTATTCCGTAGAATCTTTTCATACCTCCATATACACTGAATTTTTTCTTTTTATTTAAACATGTTTAATGTGTGTTAGGTATGTGTTGCTTGTTTTTATGATTAAGGCTTCTAATATTTGTAGTCGTTTTTACAGCTTATATGATATAACCTCTTTGTGCTATTTGTGAATATTTTTTCAGATTTCTTATATTGTGTTGTTTGGTGATATGTGATTTATCTGATGAATGATTCGTTAAATGACACTATAATATAGTTGCTGTCAACAAGTAGGTACCTCCACCAAATCCCTCAAAAAGCAGAAAGTAAAGTATGAAGAAAAAAATCCCAAACTTAATAAAACCTAACTTTTTTCATCAAAATGTTTGTTATTATTAAAAGGAAAGATCAAGTATTTTTTTATTATTTTTCAAAATGTTTTAATCCTTTCTAATACGTTCGAAATTTTGGTAAAAATCCTGTTTTTATTTTCGTTAGCGGGAAGCCAAATAGTTACGAGAGTTTACAATGGAAAACGTAATATTACATAACCCACATTTTTTCAGCCGTTGGGGGTCGCCAATGAAGCCGTAGGGAGTCACCAGTGAAGGCGTCACCAGTGGTGCGGTCAATGTTTATTAATTCGACCTTGTGTCATACATAACCGAACTCCCTACAACTTACAGGTTTATTCATAATCCTCAGAAGGTAGTCAGCAGGTTGGAGAATGGAATGTGTGGATGATTGGAAGAATAAAAATATACATTTTGCATGTGACAATAGAAATTTATTGATAGGAAAGAATAACATGAATTGTAGAAGTTAATGTTCAATGAGAAACAATTAATGAGTTAAGGGTATCAAGAGTTGTAGAAAACTTCGTAGTAGTAACTTGTTAGAAAGAGTTTATTCGTATGTATGTATGTATGTATGTATGTATGTATGTATGTATGGGCGTTTGTTAGGGTAGGAGTGCTTTTGAAGTATTCGCTCAGTCTTAAAATGTCCGTTTGTTATCAAGTATAAGGTGAGGCATATATACATAAATACGTACGGAGAAGAAAGAAAAGGAATCAGCACACGAGAAAGAAGGAGAAAGCTAAATAATTAAATTTACTATTTCAAGTCAGTAAAATACTTGGATGTATTTCAAACAGAAATTATATTCAATGAAATCTAAAATTTTGAGTTTTTTTTTTTTTATTCAATTTTTTGGCCATTTTTTGAGTGATCGACATATTTGTAAACAAAAGTTAATTCTCGGTTTTAAAAATCTTGCAAAAATAAAATATACATCTCTCACATGTTAATTTTTGGAAAAGAAATAGCAAATTTAAAGCTAAATTAATCTGATTTGAAACAAATATTACTTGTTCATAACATGAAATTTAGAATAAATGTATTACTGATTCGTTGACTATTCAAGTAGGCAATGATAACCCCTGTCGTAATAGTAAATTTAATCATTTAGCATTCAATTAAGCTAAACTTAAAGTTTTAAGAAAGCGTATTTTATTTTTTTTAAATCAATTTAAAACTTACGTATTGAAAATGAGTGGAGGTATATAGATTAATTTAACTTTAAATTTACAAATTTTCCAAAACTAATGTGTTAAATTTTCTAAAAGTAATGTGTTAGAAGTCCTGATAAGTTTATGATTTTGTTTATAACTTTATAATTTTTCTAATTTTCTTTACTTCTTTTTTTATAATTTTATTTTCATTCCTTTTCAAAACCCTATTAATGAATACTCAAGAACGCATCTTTGTTGATACCCCTGGATTTCTTCGAATGGGGTTTCATAAAAGCAAAGGTTTATCGACAAAAGATCAAATGTTTAGCTGAGCTTTAAAAATGTATTCACTTATAAATCTATATATGTAAAAGGCAATCTGTGAGTTTGTGTGTGACTGTTCCGTATGCCCGCCTACATTTTTTAAGTTACACCATTCAAACTTTTTGAGACACTTATCTACAGGGAAGCCAGGTCGGCACATACTTTTTGACTTTAAGTTCAGCAATTTTCCCTTTCACACTTTTTGGTCAATTGAGCCGATTGTTTACATTTGCTCCGTAAAACGTCTAAGATCTAAGATGGTTGCTAAATTACGTCACAGAAATCAAATCACACGTGTCAAACGCAACTAAAACATATTTTATTTAAAAAATGAGCCTTTCTATTTAATTTTTATTCCTACGCTTTAAAAACTCATTTGGTCAACAAAAAATGTGAATATTTTTTCCCGTAATTTTGAAACAAAAGAAATCTTTTTTAAAAAAAAGTGTTTGTTTTTTTTTAAAATAAAAACAAAATATGTAAAAAAAGTACCAATAGTTAATTTAATTATTTAAGTCTTTTTTTTAGATTTAATATTTCATACTGCAGAAAATAAAATTAAAAAATATAAAGCTTTTTTTTTTCGCTAAATATTTCATGCAGGAAATCAACTGTCTTTAATTCGTGTGGTTTTAATGTAACTTTTTCCTCTAAAATTAAATGTCTACATTTTTAAATATTCTTCAAAAATTTCTTAACTGAGAGTGTAATAGTTTTTATTTTTCTTATTTCAGTAAAACAAAATAATAATTTCTATTTTTATGTTAAATTCATTTAGTCAACAAAAAATGTAAATATTTTGAAACAAAAACAAGCACAATGTTGTTTACAATGTCACACAAAGCATTAAATCATGTTTACGCAAACAAAAGAAAATAGATTTTTTAATGGAATTTTTTAACAATTTTGAAACAACAACTCTTTACATAATTATTTTTATATAACCGCATTTTAAAAGAATTTATCCATTTAATATTATAAACATTATTGCATCACGAGATTTGATGTTTGTGTGAGTATTGTAAATATTGCGTTCCAAGTAATTTAGCAGCCATCTTCGATTAAAGTAACAGACACTCACACTAGGTGTGCTCAGTTTTTGTAGATCTTTTCACATATCTCCTAAAAAAGAGCTCGGTTCAGCTCTCCTTTCCAACTTTCAATAAATGATTTCCATCTACTCCTCTCATTGGCATCTTCTCCTACTACTAAAATGTTCTGAGTTGCACGGGCAACACCGGGCTATGATGCTAGTGCAGGAGTTAAATCCAGAAATTATTCGAAATGTGTTTCGCAACGCTAAGGACAAATTAGAATTTTGTTTGAATACAGATGAAGTACATGTTGAAGATTTTCAATAAAGTTTTGATTTAAATTATATAAAGCTAAAGGTTTTATATCATAAGTAATAAACATGAAATGGATTCTTTTTTTTTTAATTTGTTCAATTTCTTTTAAATGGATTGATTCTGGGATACAATTAATTGAAACAACTGCTTTAGTTTCCACTCCCTCACGATGCGGTCGTTTTTAGACTCACTGAAGTTGCAGGGTGTAACTGATTTCTATTTTTTCCTCGGGTTAGGTCATTTGCAGTGGTGTGCAGTAATATGAATCTATTTTCCGAGTATATGATGAAATTTAATTGGCCTGGAAAAATATTGTGTCATCCGTGATTGCATCAGATTTCATCACGCTCAGACACTATTGTCTCGCCTGTCGATTAGTTGTCCTATGGTCATTGTCTGAGATGGACGTTACTCCAAAAAAGCTGCACAAAGACACTGGCAATCCCTACAGAAAGATCGCGGATATTGTTGGTGTCAGCCATTCAACTGTCAGTCGGGTCATCAAGGCGAAAAAACAAACTGGATCCATCAGTAAAAAAACGTAAAGGAAAATGGAGTCGGAAGGTAAACAACAACCCCAATAGACGACGTATACGTGATCATGGAAAGTGTGAAAGATCCTAGTAAAGCATTATTCATTTTGTTACAATTAATTTGTACAAGGCTATATATATATATATATATATATAAAGAAATATTTCCGTGGTTGTCAGTTATATATACAGTAGACATCCGTTTATTTCATGAGCTAAAGGTAGCACCCTGTTTGTTCGAAATTTAGTCCTTTGGAGATTAAACTGGTATGACCTCTCCAGGGCGAAGGAGTAGGTGATCGTCAATGGAGACTGGCCGCTGTCCAGACTACATGCTCTTCACGACCCACTCTCGGTCGTACCGACAAGATACAAATGAACACAGAGCATCAAATATACAAAATCATAGAAATCTAGCCAGATGCATACAGCGAGGCGCAAACCAAGGCATACAAATATGCATACATTTAGACTGTTTTAATATAATTTATACACAAACCTAAAAGCAAGAACTACAGAAAATCTTGCATGTCGATTATGTAACAGGATCCTTCCATCGATTACGTTGTATGGCGGCCTGACATCTGAGTTCTTAGGATTGAACCAATAGACTACCAACATATATGATTTGATTCTAGTGTTGTAGACTGATGTAGAATAAGCGGGAAGAATTGATAATAGAGAAATTGGGCCACGAAGTATTCAAACAAACCTCTTCAGTTTTTTAATTCAGAGATGGCTTTCTTTTAGACCGGTTTCCAACCATAGCTAATTCTACTTCCTAGTTGTCAATCTGAGGTGGGGGTTAGAAAAGATTGATTCATTCCTTTCCCCAATGGTACTTTTTTCACAATAAGGTTCACTCTGTACAAGGCACAAGAACCACTCGAGGTAGTGGGTTACAGAATAAGAGGGAACCACCTCAAGTAAAGTTATGATGCTACCAAGATAAAAGGGGACACTGAAGATAAGGAAAAACATTAGAAGTAACCGGAAATCCCAATCCTAAAAAAGAAACAACGGATAAACCTTTACTGCCTGTTCAGAAAGCTCTTGAGATGTGTGAACCGGGCGATAAAAGAAATTATCTGTTTTTTTTTTTTTTAGAAAAAGCAGCAAATAAATAGTAAATTAAAGTTGAGATTTGTAGGCGTTCACGATAAAAGAATAGAGTTGAAACAGACTTTAGAAGGAACCGGAACCCAAACCCTGAACACAAAACAAAGGACAAACCTGTATTTCTGTTCAGAAAACCGGGAAGGAGTGTAAACGGGGCGATAGGCAAGCCTGTCTATTCCTAAGAAGAAAGAAATAGATAAAATATCAGAGTTTTGGGCGGAGACATAAGAAAAGTGAATTTAACGAACACAAACGTAGTTCGACAATTTTGAAATGCGAGCCGATAACTATTGCACATTGATCATACACAAATACATGCAAAGATAAATACGAGCAAAGGCGAAAGTTTCTCAGCCCAAAAGCTGACCAAACATAAGAACTTGGGAGGGAAGGTGGAGAAATTCCCACTTGTCTGGGCTGAGAATAACGTGTGTTGGTATAATATTTCCAGTGAAAGCCGAGACATTGGTTTAATGATCATTAGGCATTTGCATTTTGGCATTTGTCACCAGTCTTTCCCCAATACAAAAGTAGTGAAGGAATTTTCGTGCGTTCCAGCAAGAAATATGCTAAGAGGTCACCTGAGTGCATCGAATTAAGTCTGGCAATATGCCAGACGTGATGTACGTGTGACGTTTACGATGCGGGGTTATTTTTAAAACAAATATTAGTTGAACTGCACACATACGCGTTTGTGCACAGCTTCAAGAAAGAAGAAACATAAATCAGAAATCTTTGATGTTCCATCATAGGTGAGGTTATTTATTGTTTAAATTAGCTTATAGGTACAATGAAGGATCTCCTTCTCCAGTATTGAGTTATCAGCAATGTGGGTGATATTTTTAGTTTTTGTGGTCGCCTCCTGGCACAGTTGCGAATGGTTTGGTTTGGTTTTTTCTACGTCGGGAATTCCAAAGTGAACGTGGGGTTTTGTGTTTATTTATTTAATTATTTTTGCTTTGCGTTGTCACCTAAAGACAAGTTTTCAAATTCGTGAGCCTGTGCGAAAATTTATTTTGTATCAATTGATTGGCTCCGACCAAAGAAATTACCAAAGCAATGTCTAACGAGCCTACGTGAAAATTTACTTGAACCAATGAAAAGGGAGCGGCTGACAAACTGAGAAAAAGTAACGAGCCGATATCAAATCGCTTTTTGATATAAACAGACAGAGAAAGTTGAATCAAGGAGAAAGAGAGAGAGAGGAAGTCAGAGTCCCTCGCGTTTTAAATAACACCGGTGTTAAATTACACGCTGATATATTATCAGCTTCTAATGAGAGCAGGGGAATTTCAAAGAACTCTCTTCAATTCCTACGCTAAATAACTTAATGTATATATATTTTTATTCATGTTGACTACAACCGTATAACCTTTATGTGAAAAACGAGCTCTCTCAATTTATTTTAAGCATTTTGAATATTACTTTGTGTCCGGTGATTTAATATGTACATTTTCTCTTTTTGACAATGCATTGTGTGTCAAATGATGGACAATAACATGCATGGAAAAATAAACAATGCAATTGAATTTTACCCGTTTTTATAATAATAAAAAAAATTACAATGTTTCTAACTATTATCTTCATGCAGTCCATTAAGTGACACATCTAGTCTTTTGATTTTGCTTTATTACTCTCACTGAACGAGTGTGTAAATGATTTACACTGCCCATCACAGGAATTGAGCTCATGGTTACATTCAATTGAGTCATTAAGCTGCAGAAGAATGAGAATATATTTTTAAAGCATCAAACTTCAGGTAATATTATACAAGGTGTCTTAAAAATGTATACACACTTTTACAGTAAACTTATTTCATTTCACGCTTACCCGTAAGTATTACTAATGTTGACCAAGTGTAGTTTTGAACAAAGAAAGTTTATCCCGTAATGATACCGGATGTTCAAAAGCGGTATCGAAGAGACTTTAATTTAGATCCACCCACGTTGATTACAATCTCATGAATTAAAGATAAGTTTGAAGCTGATAGTATTGTACACAATGTATCTAAGAATCGTTTCAGAAGACAACAGATATCAACCACACCCTGCGAAGCAAGAAACGATGACGGAAAGTTTTCACGGAAGTCTAAGAAACCTAACAAAATCTTGATTGCTGCTTGTGATTCCACTGCTATTGTGTTGTCAGCAATGTTTGGATCATAACGGACACTACTTTGAAAACATACGATGACATAATCTTAAGAGCTTACATTTATAAATTCTATCTTCATATGCATTAATTAGTTGTTGGCTCTAGTTGATTCCTTTAATTATTTCTTGAGAAAGCTTAAAAATGTGTATACGTTTTTTAGATACCCTGTATATGTTCACAATGATTAATGTTTATCATGAAAAGAAAAAGAAATAAAAGAAATAAAAATTGTACACAAGAAGAGTCTTTTCATATTTTTTAAAGATCAAATGCAGAAATTCTCTCCCAAAAAATGCCTATTCTTTTTCCTTTACTAAAATATAACTTTAAGCAATTTCATGATTTACACTCAAATGGAGTTACAACTGATTCCTGCCTTTAGGCAGATCTATAGATAATTCTAAATCTTGTCAGAAATGCTTTTTACTGGTTGAATTATATACATGAAGAAAGCTAGAAAAAGGTTTTAGGAGTGATAGTTGTTATGTGATACGATGGATACCCATATATATTGGTTTGGCTGGTTTTGTTTAGTGGTATATGAGCCTCTATGGGTTATTTAATGTCGAAATTTAAATATTTTGAACGCAATTTTATTCTAGCCCTTTCTGCCTAGCCTCTCAACCTCTGGCGTCTTCCTGTCTGGGTTGAGGTGTCTACTCGGTCCTAACCGAACTTAAGAGGTTGGCCTTAGATCCTCTGAGAATCCGTAAATTAGTCGACCGGTCCGCTGGTTTAAATCTGCTTCCTGCCCATGTTGTGATTATTGATCCAGAAAGCAGAAGTGTTGTTAGCCCGTTCACAGTCGACTGAAGATGTAAACACAGCTGGGGAGTCTGCGTTAAGAAATTTAGAATGCAGCAGAAAAAAATAATATCTGCAGAAAACCGGACAAACAACTATTCAATGGTTGCATTGTTAACATCTTTTATATAGGAGAAAAGAATAGTAGAAAAGAAAAAGGGTTACAGAAAAGAAAAGTATTTAGCATAAAAACTCATACACTGGATTCTAGACACAGAGAGAGTGTATGTGAGTAAATTGTTGTTAAATCGTCTCAGAAAGATATATAACTCTTAGCTGGAGAGATAAAGATTACTGTGCGAGGCTTAAAGTTATAGTGGCGTTCCTCCTCCCAACGCTTGCCCGGGCCAATTCTCTTTTCTCTTTTTAAACATTTTCTCCAGACTTTTAACGGAAACAGTTCTTCTCAAATAAAATGCTGGGACCAGGGTGTCTGATCAATGGTGCTGGTACAAACGACGGATGATGCAATTCCGATGTTGATGGGCTGGTGACGAACATTAAGCTCCATATATTCGGTGGTTTTCACTGCGACCGCTACGACGACGATACTTCTCAAAGTTCCTAGGCGACTATTAAATTTCAAAAATCCGCAACAAATTCAGGGCGACGATTAAACTTTCAAATCATAATTCACTTTGTCTGGAACCGCTCAATCCGACTTCTTCACAAAAATCAATTTCGCATAATCATTTCATAATCTTTTTTCTTCTTCCTTGTCCTTTCGTCGTCACCGTAAGCAACAACAAATACAATCTGCAACAAAAGCTTCCGTCTGAAACAATAGGACCAGACTTAAATGTAAGTAAAATATAAAATATATTTAATTTTCCTTTTTCATACAAAGACATCTTCGGTTAAGAGGTTGTTTGGTCAGAGTCGTCAGAAACCCACTCCATCGAAAAGACCCAATCTTACTCAACCGTACGCTTCCACAGTTGTGGTCTGACTCACTTTTTCAGCATAACTACGCGTTTATATAGAAAAGCCGGCTGGTAATAACTGGCCCTTGGCCATACTACTTCGCACGTGATGAGTTCTGGTTGCTTCAGCCAAAATCATGTGAATTCCAAAGTTCCTTCTAGTTTAAACAGCTCTATTTCAATTTTTAAACAATAAAAATTATTTCGTTCATTTCCAGTGTCTTCTGATGACACAGATTCAATGAGTACAACTTCTGCCCTAGATCAAATTTCCCCATCAGTTAACAAAAAGCGCTGGTTTAATTTCACTATTCAAATTTACTCCAACTTTTAATCAATAAAATTATTTCGTTCATTTCCATTGTCTTTTAATGACCCATATTCAACGGGTACAACTTCTGCCCTAGACCATATTTCCCTATGAGTTAACGCTGGTTTAATTACGTTATTCCAATTTACTTCAATATTTAATCAATAAAAATTATTTAGTTCATTTCCATTGTCTTCTGATGACCCATATTCAATTGATACAACTTCTGCCCTAGAACAGATTTCCCCATAAGTTAACAAAAAGCGCTGGTTTAATTTCACTATTCAAATTTACTCCAATTTTTAATCGTTAAAAATTATTTCGTTCATTTCCATTGTCTTCTGATGACCCAGATTTAATGGGTACAACTTCTGCCCTAGATCAGATTTTCCCATCAGTTAACAAAATGCGCTGGTTTAATTTCACTATCCAAATTTACTCTAATTTTTAATAAAAAAATAAATGTGTGTGTGTTTTAGAATCTCTCTCTCTCTCTCTCTCTCTCTCTCACACACACACACACACACACACACACACACACACACATACACACACACACACATTATGGCTTCAAATAATTATATTTGGGATGCAATTGTAAGCCATTAACTACTGATGTCTTGTAAATAATTTTAAACCTTTAGAGCAAACACATGCTTTATAGATATATAGTTTGGTTTGGTTGATTTTGTTTAGTGGCATATCAACATCTATGAGTTATTTAATGCCGAAGTCTATATATTTTGAACACAATTGTATATCTTCAATTACAGATACTTTCTACATAATTTTATACTTTCAGAGTAAATGTGTTTTATAGATCTATAGTTTGTAGATAATCTATTGTAGATGTAATATGCTTTAGATAAACCTATTTCTTTATGGTAGAAATAGGTTAGTATTGAGTATTTTGAAACGGTTTTCTCATGCTGGTTTCCTTGTAGTAATTTTTTTACTGGTGCTAAATGAACATTTTATTAAAATGCATTTCACCAGGAATATAGCTTTGTACATTGATCATTGGTTATCCTCATTCTTCAGCAAGTACTAACGGGTAAAATCTGTATGGCTTATGTGCAAATTCAACATTCAACATTACCCCACCTCTTTTCCTTTTCTAGACATCTACCTCCATTTACGCACAACCAGTTTGATTGTGGGAGATTATTTGCATTGTTGGTCCAGTGCTTCTGCCATTTTTGTTGAATGAAACTATTTACTTTTTCAGGTTCATATAAAGGATCCTGAAACTATGAAGAAGAACTTCATTTTGAGAAGACACTGTGACTAAATTTGCTTGGTCATTTACTCTAATTACTATGGGGCTTGGAATCCAGCATACTGTTCGACAATTAATTGAGCCTCCATTGCTATTTTACCAGCAGTGGGTTGTCAAGTTTTTATTTGTTATAGGAAGTCATAGAATATTACATATTTTTTATTTTGTTTCTAGATATGAAGTCAAGTGCTAAGTTTATTGCACAAATCTCTGCACTGAAAATTGAATTTCTTCTTTCATTTTTTTTGTTATACATTGTTTCACGTCCTGTTTTATTTTTTATATTTTGGTCCATCCGTGAAGATATGAGTGTCTGGGATAATTGATTTTTTCTAATTTCTCTTTGAAGGAAAGAAGGGTGGCAGCTTGGATTCTAAGAAACAGTAGGATAAATGGTATCACATGAATGCATGTTGCACATTGGCTTAGCATCCCTCTGTGCGTGGTCTTAGCTGATTGTGAATCCGGGTACAGGAGGTGTATTAACACTTTCAAATTCTGGTAGTTGTCTGTTGAATTCATACCATTCTCAAATTAAATCTAAAATCCAGACAAAAACAATGCATCATTGTGTGATATGTTATGTTCCCAAGGCACTCCAGCCAATCGCTGACCATTCTGGCCCTGGCCTTTGCATTATTTCTGCACCCATATAATAGACAAATTATCTTAATCTCAAGTATTTCTCTATCAATAATGTTTGGGTTGGGGGTTTGTCTATACACAGAAAAAAATGCTACAGTCCATTCTTCTGTCCACCCCTTTCTTGAGTTCTTCAATGCCCACTCAAGTGCTAATGAATGTATCTATTTGACCAAAGGTGACATGATGAAGTGGTTATCTGTTCAGTCATTTGACATTTGCAGAATTCTTTGAAATCCACTGAAGTAAACTGTGTCCAGTTGTTGGACATGATTATGTCCGGAAACCCAAATCTAGAAAACAATTCTGGCAAGATAGTTATTGTCCCCGGGATTTTGCTTTTATCAACTTCTGGCCACTTCGTAAAACTACCTCCTATCATGAAATAATAAAAGCCTCTTTTCTGGTCTTGAATGTAATCTCAAACATGGGTTTTTGATCACAGCTGAATTTTACTGTTCACAATTTTACTGACAACACACAATCTTGGCAAGATTTTACCAAACATTCAGTACCGTTATCCATTCTTGGCCAGTAAACATAATTCCTCATTAGCACTTTCATGCAAGATGTTTTAGGTTGTCCAGTGTGACACTAAGTATTTGGCTTGGAAATGTATCTGGGATTGCTACTCCTTTCACAAACATTAAACAATCATCATATATTGAAAAGCAGGGATGTTGATTTTTTTTTTAAATTTTAAAAATCAAATTTTTAAAATCAGGTTTTTATTATTTTAAATTTTTTTTTATTTAAATTATATTTGTTTTTGCCCATAAAGAAAGCAAAAGAAAAAGCAATGCTGACAGAAATCCCTCTTAATCTTTTAAGCTTTGCTTAAAAGATTAAGAGGGATTTGTGGGGATTAAGATAAAATAAAATAAAAGCACAAAATAAAATAAGCACAAAAAAATAAAATAATAATTCCCCAGGAGGATTCTGACAGGAAAGACCATGTGTGCAGATGCAAGAAAAAGAGGGCTTCCTTGCACTAAAAAGAAATCAAGAGAATCTTTCTCTTTTCAGCTGTGACTCTCAATGGGATGAGATATACTTTTTGCTCAGAAAGACATTTCTCCTCAAAAGATAGTTGATACCCAATGAATAAAGTCAATTCCTAAAAATATATTATCTCTGTTTCCTTCTTTCCTTCATATATTTTGTTTCAGCATACATGAGCAACGAAAGTAATTCCACACATATTGGGTATTTAAGTGAATGAACCAAAGCTAACCACACACATAACCACAACATCCATAGACCCTAGGATAATTTCTTCTTCTTCTTCTATGTGCTCTGTCCCTTCAGAACATAGGCGATCATGGTTCTCCATGTCTCCCTATAATTTTTGGTTATCTCTGGCTGAATTTTTTCCAATTTGACCAATAACAATCTACATTTAATTTTGACCATTTTTGAGGTTTTGGGTGTTTTAGTTGAGGTTTGTCTTTCAGAGAAGGCTAAACAACTATTATATATATTGTTTGAAAATAATTTAACAGACTGACATGGTTATCATCAGCTATGTATGATTGATTTGCACAGAAATAATCTTGTAACTTTTTTAATAGTTTTAAGCAACACTGCCAGCTAATGTTGTTTTTTTTTAAGCATGAATCGAGATTATTCAATTCCTGTGTGCAGTGTTTGCTAACTTTGAAATCTTAAAGTATGTTGGGCAGTGATCTACTTTTCTGCAGTGTCCTCATCTTCTGACAATGTATGAGTTTTCTTGTCCTATGGACTGATGCATTCCAAACCAAGAAACCATCTTTACAGATAAAACAGCAAAACTGTTTTTTCTGTTTAAATCCAGGAATGCAAACGCTGCTCATGTTGAATTTTAAAATTTGTTACTTGTTGAAATTTTATTTTATATTAAAACAAAATGATTTAATTGATTAAAAAAATATTTGATTCAATGCTAAAAACTTTTCTTCATTCATAAAATTACATGAAAAAAAATGTTTATTTCTAAATCTTTTACTTTAAATAAAATTTTTTGTAAAACTGATTTAAATAATTTTTAAACCATTTGACTGAAATCCTGATGTAAATCTCATTTGATTTAAATTAAACAACTGTTTTTCACAATAAATGATTATAATTTTTTATCATTTTTGTTTTGTTTTTCACCACTTTTTAAATATTCCATAATCTTTGTTAAAATTGTTATCTCTTTGAAATTCCAATTTAATATTTTCAGTATAACTGGTAATGATCTTATTGTGTTCCACAGCACATATTCTATTCTTTCTTCTGCTTTTATTGAGGAAATCCCTGGATCTTCAAATGGTTCCTTAAAATTTGGCATTAGTCTATTAAGACTCTCAGCATGTTCCACTTCTTTTGACATTTATTGGATTGTTAGAACACATGAAATTTATCAACAGATATAATATGCTTATATTTCCAATTAGAGCACACTTCAAACTATCTCTTGAGAAAGAAAGTTTGAATTTACTTAATTCATGTCAATTTTGCATCCCTATGAAAATAGAAGTTTATAAAGTGCATTCTAGACACTTGGTGCTTTTTTATTACCATAAAAATAAAAATGCCTCACAAGCAACAAAAACAATATGTGCTGTGTATGGTGAAGGTGCTTTAGCTGACAGAACTGAACAGAAGTGGTTTACTAAGTTTAGAGTTTATGACTGCGGCTTTATTGATGAAGAACACTCAGGCAGAAAACTCTTCTACAGATGATTATCAAATCAAGGCATTGATTAAGAATAACTCACATTATACAGTGTGAGAATTGGCAGAAACACTAAATTTATCAAAATCTACCATCTATGAGCACTTAAAGCCTGGGTACTCAAATCGCTACAATGTTTGGGTATCACGATCCAAGTGAAAAGAATCTTTAGGATTGCATTTCTATTTGTAATTATCTGAATAAATGCAATGAAAATGCACCATTTTTTAAGCAAATTGTGACAGGTGATAGTTTATAACAACATTCAGCAAAAAAGATATGAGGGTAAGCAACATGAGCCAACTTTAGCCACCTCAAAAGTAGATCTTCAGTCTAAGAAATTCATGCTATGTATCTGGTGGGACTGGAAAGAATTTCTGTACTATGAGCTTCTATCAAATAACCAGTTAATTGACTCTTAAAAGCACTGCTCACAACTGAACAAATTAAAGGTAGAAATTCAAGAAAAACTTCCAGAACTGGTGAACAGAAAAGATGTTGTTTTTCATCAGGATAATGCCAGATCTCGTGTTTCTGTGGTGACCCAACAAAAATTGTTGCAGCTTGTTACCCCACTGCCATATTCCCCAGACATTGCATCTCCAAATTTTCAATTTATTTAGGCCCTTGAAAAACAATCTTAATGTAAAAATTTTAATTTTTTGAATGACATAAAAAACACTTTAATGAGTTCTTTGTCAAGAAACCAACAAAATTCTGTGAAAACAGAATCTTTAAGTTGAAGGAAAAATGGTCTTTTTGGTCTAAAAATCAGGCTTACATTTTCTTTCACATTTAATGAAGCCTTTGCTTTGGTTCACATATCTAGTTTTCTTGAAAGCAATTCTTCATAATCCTGCTTCATTTTATTTCTATAATACAAATATTTTTGAGTTGACCAACTCAAAAATAGAATTAATAGATTTTTCCCAGTGAATCAAATATTTGTAATCACTCTCCCATTAATAAATTTAATGACTTTCCTTGAATAATATGGGCCTAAATTTTAGTATTTTTTAAGTCTCATTATGAGGAGGAAAAAAATGCTAAAGTTTATGCCCATGTTAGTTACTTAGTTTATTATGCCTTTTCTTTCCAATTTTGCCCCAAGATACTATGTGCTGTATGATATTTTTCAGCGAACATATTCTCCTCAAAGTCTCTTTTGAAATTATTGTAATATCAGAGACTGTGCTTAATCAAAATTTGAGAGAGTTTTGGTTCATATAACATGTATGAGTCCTATTAGATACATTCTTCCTTTCTCTAACACATCACGCAATAAGTCCCAGGCCAGACATATAGATAATGCCACTAATAAAAAATCCACATAATTTTTATGAAGGACTAATCTTTAAATGGCACATGACAAAATTTGGGTCCATTCGGTTATTAGTTTACAAATTACCAGTTATTTAAGTAAAGCTACTGTTGCAAATTTTTAAAACAATGGAAAAATCTGAATTTTAGGTGCTGATAAAACATTGCTTTCTGATGGAAAAAATACGGTTCAAGCAAAGCAATGGCTTTATATAAATGTTATTCAGACACTGATCTATCAGAAACAACAGTTAAGAGGTAGTATACTGACATTAAACATGGCCATACAGACACAAATGTTGCTGAATGCTCAGGTCACCCAAAACCAGCAGGTCCCCCAGAAAACACCAAAAAATCCACAAGCTCGTTTTGACTGATTGTATATTGAAGTTGCATAAGATAGCAAAGGAGTTAAACATATCCAAAGATAGTGTATTTGCCATTTTGCATGAATATTTGTCAATGAAACAGTAGGGTTCAAAGTGAGTGCTGCATTTGCTCACAGTCAATCAAAAAGAACAATGCTTTGTCGATTCAGAGCCTTGTTTGCAACTATTTCAACACAAAAACAAGAAGTTTTTGCTTAAATATGTGACAATGAATGAAATATGGATCCACCACTTCACTTTAGAGTAAAACTGGCAGTCAGCTGAGCTGACAGCAGCAGGTGAAAGCCATCCAAAGTGACCAAAGACGCAAACTTCAGCAGGCAAGGTTTTGACCTCTGTATTTTGGGATGCGCACAATATTTTATTCAGCAATAACATTGAGAAAGGAATAATCATCAATAGTAAATATTATATAGCATTATTGGTGCATTTGAAGGAAGCGATCACCAAAAATGGACACAAATAAAGAAGAAAAGTGATCTTTCACCAAGACAATGCAATGTGTCACAAGTTGATCACAACAAGGGCAAAACTACATAAATTGCACTTTGAATTGCTTCCAAATCCACCCTATTCTCTTGATCTGGCTCCCGGTGGCTATTGGTTGTTTACACACCTCAAAAGAATGCTTCATTGAAAGACATTTGGCTTCAATGAAGAAGTGATATAAAAAAAAAGCTGAGATGAAAGACAAATCATTCTACAAAAAAGGTATCGAATTATTATAGAAGCACTGGAATCAGTGTATCACCCTAGAAGGAGACTATGTTGATGAATAAAGTAGAATTTTACCTAAAAGTTGTTGCTTTATTACTTAGGCCTGGGATTTGTTGAGTGAAGTGTTAGCTGGTTAATATCACTTTTACTGATTCCATTTCACTTTTATTTTTCCATTTGCAAAAATCTGAATTTCTCACCAAAAAACATTTTCAGTTTTTAAAGAGTTAATTTAATTTAAAATGTATATACACACATCCATAACTAGAATTCTGTACATTTTTATGGGTAGGGATATTTGTTTTGTTATAAGATATTTTTTGTATTCTTTGAACTACCATTTGAGTTTTAGGCACTTCAATCTAAGCTGTGAACTTTTTTAAATTTAATAATCTATCTTCCTCAGACAATGATTGCAGATTTATCCCTGGGTCTTGTTCAAGTTTTGACATTTTTCTTATTTTTTTATCTCTGGGTGATTTCTGACCTAATATAAGAATTAAACATTAAAGTCAGTTTATCATTAACTCGTTTAGCTTACATCTCTTCTTTCATTCTCTATTTATAGAGAATGAAAGACCCAGTGTTTGTAGCAAAATTGTCTTCCACAAATTTAGTTTGAATTGAACACTGCTATTTTCTATGAAAAATTGTGACATTTTTTTGCCAAAAACTGTAGTTAAAATGTTTACAGTACCTTCAAATTTTATATCACCTATTTTATTTGGCAGGATGGAGTTGCAATACTTTTTCACATTTAGGAGCCAACTTCCTCAATAGTAGACATGATTTTATATCCCTTGCTATTCTTTTACAAAAATATCCTCACAGCACTAGAAATAAGTTTCAAATGTGATTGTTCTTTTGAATTGTAACTAAATTTACTGACTGAATTTACCACAGTATCTAGTGCAACACAGAGTTCCCTATGGGATCAGATATGTTTTTGAGTATTAATTCCAGTAACTATTTCTTGTTTTTACATTTGCTGTTGTAACTGTTGTTGCAGCTGTAAAATAAGTTTTGTTCCTCCATTCTTGTGAAATCTTTCCATTGCTGCTTGAGTTTTTTTTTTTTTAATCATCTCACCCCAAGCAAGGCATTCCACTGCCACTATTGTGCATGGGGCTACAAAGGGGAAGGTAAAGAGAAGGAGTGGTTAGACATAGGGAATGACAGGAGGAAGGTGACAGATGAGTAAGGATAGCGAGGATGAGGGTTAGGCAGATGGGAAGAGTGCTTGATAGAATGGGAGCAGGTTAGTGTGTTAGGAGGTGTCTATTGACCTTACATTTAAACTCCTGGAGATTGTAGCCATCGGGGAAGCAATCGTTTGGAAGAGAATTCCACAGTCGGGAAGTGCGAGGAAAGAAACTGTTGGAGTAGAAGTTACGGCTGCATTTTATCGGTTTCACTGTAAAAGGGTGGGATCTAGTTGCTAATCTAGTATCTCATGCAAATTCATATTTAGGGGGCACCAGTGATCTAAGTTCATTGGAGCAGAAGCCGTGAAAGTATTTATAGAAGAGTTATAAGATTCTGTCATCACTATTATAACAATCAATGTTGTGGTAATAAAAGACTGACAACAGGTTGCAATAACTACAAAGACTTCATAGTCTTTCCTCATATGACTGGTCTTGAGTGAATCCATGCAATATAATGATTCTTCTTTCTTGAAAAATAAAGATAACAAAATGTTTTTGATGAATGAATTATAAGACTACAGTGAATAAATTTAACTCAGATTTTTTTATTCTATTAAAACTTCAAAAATGTTTTCTTATAGAATGAATTCTAAAATTTATGAGCAAATAATTAGCTTCAAATCAGATTAAGATCAGATATTAAACTATTAACATTTATGAGGAACACTTTGAAAATTATGTTTCCACTTTATTTCTACTGAACCATAACAAATATATGAAGCACAATAACACCTTCAAAGCATAGGCAAACATGGCTCTTCACAATCTCCTGTTCTATGTAGGTCTTAATAAATTTTGTCATTTTGCTATCTTTCCTAAGCCTTGTTGCATCATCCATTTACTCAAGTTAATTCTTCTTTGATGTACTGTGTCCTTTCAGAATATAGGCGATCATGGCTCTCCACAATTTCCTGTCCTTTGTAGCTCTTAATAAATTTTGTCATTTTGTTATTTCTTCTAAACATTATTCCGCCATCAATTTACTCAAACTCACTAAGCAGGTTATGCATTATTTTTCTCAGTTCTTCTTGCCTTCAATCAGGCCTGTGAGTATAAAATTTTCAAAGCCCTCTTTGATGTGCCCTAGAACTTTCAACTGTTTTTTCCTGATGTTAAGTATCAGTTTTTTGTTTCCATTTTCTCTAAAACTTCATCATTGTTCACATGTTCAGCCCATGTTATCCTCAGCATCCTTCTGTAGAACCACATTTCTGTTGCCCCAAGTCTCTTTTTCATCTTTGTAGAGATTTTTAGCATTCACTGTCATATAGGAGGACTGGTAACATGTTCAGTAGTCTTTTCCTTGTTTCTTAATACTCTGTTTAACTTCTGAAATGCCTCTTTGGCTTTCCCAATGTGCATTCAGTGTCACACTTTCTGTTCATAGTTAAAACACTTCCCAGATATTTTAAATTTCTATACTGATTTGATATGGTATCTCCAATGTGTAATTTGCATGTTGGTCTGTTGGTTTTGCTAACAACTATCCACTATTCTTCTATATGACAGTCACCTTTGGCTATCCATTTTTCAAGCACTTTATATTTCAAGGGTTGACAGCTGTGCGGGACCAGCTAGAACATACTTTGTTATATACGTTACTGTCAACATCCATGAAAGACAAACTTCCTCCAGTGATTTACCATCCACGGTGATGCTGCCACTGGCTTGGTCTATCCACTATTACTCTAGATCTCCCAGTTTTGAGTTCTTTCATATGCAGCAGCTCTTTTAATGAGTTTGTTGTTTAGGAGATGTGCCACAGCTCATCATGCCCGATTGAATGCTTTCTTGAAATTAATGAAGTTGTGAAACAGGTCCCTCTAGTTTTGCAGATGTTTCTTGATGAGGACTCATTTAAAGATCTGTTCTACTGTGCAACTGGCTTGAAAGACTTGCCTGCTTTTCTGACAGTAGTTCTTTAGTCTTTGATTTCAGACAGTTGAGGGTAATACAGAGCATGAGCTTGCTGTGGCTGCTGAATTTGCTTCAGATTAAT
This sequence comes from Ascarosepion bandense, assembly GCA_037127315.1. Classification (NCBI taxonomy): domain Eukaryota; kingdom Metazoa; phylum Mollusca; class Cephalopoda; order Sepiida; family Sepiidae; genus Ascarosepion; species Ascarosepion bandense. Next base: position 5,828,107 of record JBBBDQ010000515.1, read on the forward strand.
CTTCTTTGGTAGGGTTATCACCAGTGACCTGGTCCACTCTTTTAGTTACTTTTTCTGTTCCCAAATCTGCTGGCATAGAGTTGTTAGAGCCTTGACTTTTCCACTTCCTTTTTTTACCAGTTCACTATGTACATTGTCCACTCCAGGTGACTTTCCAGGTTTCAAGCCCCTTACTATTGCTTCTAACTCCTCCTTCAGCAGACTGTCTTCACTTTCTGAAGTTGGCTTACAGTAAAGAGATATCTGGATGGAGCTTAGAATTGTACAGACCATCACAATATCCAGTTTTTGTTCACCTCTGTGGTAGCTATGTATTGAACTCACAACACTTTGGGTGAAGTCACTGGATTCAACCAATGCTCTTATCCACTGGGCCATGTGTCCTAATGAAAGATAAACAAAAACTTGGAGAGTTGAGTTAAAGGAAGATAACTGATACTGAGACATCTGGAAGAGGTATGGCATGTGAAACTAGAACCATCTACCCCGGTGGATGAAATAAAGGGTTCAGTTCAGAATATCAATTACCTGAAAAGGGTCAGTGTACAGTGGCCAAAACCTTGTGAATTTATCAGCAAAGACAAGGACAACAATCCTAACAATATAAATAGTGTAAATAATTACAATACCTCATCTCAGAAGTATAAACTAATAAATAACAATCAGTTTCCTTTAAGGTTTTCTTTGAATCCATTTTTCCTTCAAGGAGAGATAGAAAACACATCCATTTTCTTTTGCAGTTAGTGTTCTTTTATTTAAAATTAAAGTAAGAGCATATGGTTGGTCATATGGATACCAAGGAGTCTAAAGTCCGCCCCCACTTCATGCTGAAAATAAAAAAAGAATCTATAGAGCCACAAAAAAAGTTTAATTCATCACAACTACTACTTTTGATAAATTTCAACCAACTAAAAGTGTGATATTGAAATTTTTAATATTAAACAATATAATGTTTTTTAATTTAACACATGAAACATTGGAAATGCTCAAGTAGAAAGTGGAATGAAAAAGGAGCAACTAATCTACTGCAGAAAGTAATGGCAATCTACTGCAGAAAACCTTCTGCTTAGTCAGTCATGGATCAAAAGAGACATGATTGCCCAAGTGTGTATCACATATGGCATTTAACTGATTGACTCTACTTTTATAAAAGCCAGATGGTTTATATAAAAAGTGTCACAAGTGTATATATTCTCCAGTTCAGTGGTTTAAAACCCACCAAAATTTGAAAAGGATCTATTTACAGTTTATGAAAAAGGATTTTTTGTATATACTAGCAAATCAGAGATGTGGTTTCAAGCACTAATAACATCCTGAATAGTGGAGCAAAGTTGAGCCTAATTTTATGAATAAATCAATTCAGATCAGTAGATATAAAGAGAAGATCTTTTGACAACAAGGGAAGAAGGCAGATGAACATCAAAGAAGGCTCCTGTTACCAGCCAGATGCAGAGAGACAAGAGAAATTTGAATTTCCAGTGAAAATTTTTCTGAAGTTGAATAATGTAAAATAAAAAGAGTTCCTAAAAATATTTTTCCCTAGCACAAAATGTTTGAAGTTAAGAGGAACTTTTTTAAAATTATTTTATGTCTCATGGGACAAGCAAGTAGATGTTTTTGTTTTTTCTCAAAAGTTGTTGCACCTTTGGTTTTTACTGCCTTTTTTCTTTCTTTTTTTATCAGTTTTAAAAATCCTTCTCTTTTCCATTTTTTACTGGTGATCTTTTTATCAGAAATTGTTATCTTATTTTAATAGGCACAAAAAAAGGAAATTTTTGTGCAAACTTTGTATTTGTACCTTTTTTCATAATTAACATAAATATTTTTCTTATAGAAATTTTACACAATACTAATCTTGTTTTATAATTTTGTGCTTATTATTATGTCTTGCTATTTCTACTAAGTTTTTGTGTCTAGCACAAAAGATTGGATTCGGTAGGAATAAAACTTTTACAAAATTACAAAAGCTAACCACCCTACTCCAAGGCATAAGAAAAATGGACACCTACTCCTCAGTGACTGCTGAGATAACAGTTGAGCTAACAAGAGGAAGTGGATAACAAAGAGTTTGATACAATAGACATCAAGCAGTCTCTCTCCCAGTTGTTCCAAAGTGAAGATGCATGTTTAATTTATGGATCTAGTGTATCAGAAGCCAACCAAAATAGTCATATAGGCTTATATGTATCTTCAAAAAGTGCAGAGGCAGCTGAATGTTTTACATTGAAATGTAAACAGGGAAAGAAAGATAAACAGGGAAAGTTAAAAAGGGAAAGAAAGATTACTACTCTGAGAGATAAATTAAAAGTGCTGGAGGATCAGCAAGATCTTGTGATCATAGAGGCTATGATATATATATATAGGTATATCAAGCGATATACCAAAGTGGAATCAAGATTGAATCACAAGGTTGAAATTGACTACCCAAGTCCACTCCCAAATACATTGGGATAGTGTGACACACAACAGGATCTCTCCAAACTCCTTAGTCCCTCTCTGTAGAAAGTAAGCCAGATATGATTTTTAATTAAAGACTCATTGGTTCAGGTCTTAAGTGAATTTTTGAAGACTACAAAACTCCCAGCACTGAAGCCATTTAAATGAGAGTTCCTGTTTACCTTAATAGAGGCCAGCTGCACAAACCCAACATACAAGCTGTTCTCTTTGAAAAAATATGTAAGTAGTGAAGCATGCTTGATGCTGGAAGGAACACTTTTTAAAGTAAAGTTGAGATATACACCCAGTCCTGTGATGCAGTAAATGAGTACTATAGCCACTCCTTTGTGATTCAAAGGGCATTTAAGGGGAAATTAAATAGCTGGCCAAGTATTTGACCAAGGAAATCATTTAAACTAAGAGAATTCAGCATCTTTCTCATTTCTTGCAGCAAAGCAGTGGAACAAGTACCAGGAATAAAGGTTTTAGATGATTGCAAAGAAAATCAAAAATTACTGCAGAATCTTCCAGACTGGGTAACAGCCCACTAGAATTGACATATCGCCAAAGTGCTGGATTGGAATAAACCATACCCAAATTTTATGGAGTTCTCCAAATTTGTGGCTAAAGATGTGACCATTGCATTCAACCCAGTTTTTTCTCTGCCTGCAGTGAAGCTTGCAGAAAAGAGATCCTCTAGAGGACAAAACCAACTCAAGACTAGCACCATAGCAGCTAGTACATGATTGCAGAAAAAAAGAAAAATGTTTTACAAGGCTCCAAAATTAGACACCACTTAAAACTCAGAGCAACTAAATGTATTTTTTGTTGAAGAAGCCATTTTATTTATGAATTTGATGATTTCCTACTGATGTCTTGATTCAAAAAGAAGTTTATTATGATGAACAATGGATTTATACTTTGGTTGTCACATGGTAGGCCACTTTGTAAAGAACTGCAAAAGGAAAATTTCTTGCAAATTTGCAAGCAAGGACACCCCTTTCTTTTTCATGAAGACAATCCATAGGCACTAAAGCAGGAAGAACGTGTATCTACTTGTCCTGTATAGCAAGAAGACATATGCAACTTCATTCACACCTTAATGAATGTACCAGGATTGCATTCTAGCACTGAAAGAAACAGTCCAGACATATTGGTGTATGCACTGCAAGATACACAAAGCAGCAACACATTTATTGACCAGGATTTTCTGTGCATTGAATACTGGTCACAAGGTTCTTGACAAAATCCAAAGAAGGATCTGCAATGTAATCAGTCCTGACTTGGCATCTTGACTTCAGTCACTTTCTCGTCGATGTGTGACTTCCCTCTGTCTTCTCTATAAATATTTTCATGCCAACTGCTCTGACAAGCATTTTTTCTGGTACCTCAATCACATGAATTTAAGCACACTACTAGATTGGCATGTAGGTCCCACCTTTTTACCACTGAAATAGTTAAATATAACTGCCACTTCTACTTCTCACCTGTGGTATTTTCTTTCATTTACTTGCTTCCCTGATACCTACGATCTCCAAAAATTTTAAATGCAACGTCAATTGCCATTTTCTATCTTCTTGAATCTTGTTCATATTTTATCCTTTCCTCAATACCTCCTGTACACAGACTTTTCCCTCACTGTAACTCCCTGTGCACTAGTGGATGTTCCACCCTGCTTGGGATGAAATGATTAAAAAAATGGATATTTGTGAAAAGATCCTAATAGACTCAGAACTCATCAGTTGAAATTAGCAACAGTGACTGGTAGAGGCTCAATAGTAAACTGCTATTTGAGACATTTTTTATTAGCATATGCAATGTGAAGCCTTTGTTTTGTCTTTCAGTGTTTGTAGAGATAGAAATAAATTCACTTTTCAAGTATCAGTTGATTCTTACAGTTGTCTTTACTAGAAGAAAAACTTTGGGGGCAGTAACAAGAGAAAAAGGAATATAATAAGGAAGAAAAGTAGTGTCCATTGTTCCACAGGATAATTAGTAAGACATAAAAAAAGAGGAGATAACTCACCAACACGCACGTGATGAAGGTCACGTAATTAGGCAAAATGTGATGAGGATATGTTCTGGCTGTGTAACTTGACAGTGATTGAAAATTTCTCTCCTAACTTTAATTACATGTTCAGAATCAACTGAATGAAAGAAAAAAATAGGGTCAGTAATGAAGCTACAAGGAAGATAACCAGGGAATTTATAAAAAAAAAAGGAAAGAATGTCAGTTCATTGCCATATGTGATACATACTTAGGGCATCATGCCTCTTTCAATCTATGACTGACATTTTTCACCATTTTTCTTCAGTAGACTGATTGCCAACCAAGGCTATCATAGCTGGGGGGTATTGGCTATTCCATCTTAAATCAATCCCCAGCCACAGACAATCCCTCAGAAAAATCTGGGAAAATCTGCAGGTGTCCCATGATCAAAATTAGAGCAATCTAGATCTTTACTAGTTTTCAAATCAGAGCATCTTGAAATTTCACTTCATTTTTTATATTTTTTAGCCATTTGCTTTCATCAAATTTCTGATATTCATGGCTCCAAGGATATTGCATGAATTGATTTGAAACTTACTGAAAATTGTTCATGTTTATTTAGATTACAAAAATATACACAGGTTTGTCATATATATTTTTTTTTATTTCCATAAGAGCAAGAAAATGGCCAGAATGCAAAGAGATTGTGTCTACTTTGAGAGCTTCCCAGTTACAAAGTATGTCAGATATAGAATGCAGATTACATTTTCTGTCATATATGACCCAATAGATTATTTATATGCCATAAACATATTCATTCCTGTTATGATAATGTCAGTATTATTGCTTGAAAATTGTTAACATCCAACTTTTATGATGCCAGTTGATCAGTTAGACAATTTAAGAAAGTAAGAAAATTCTTATCTGCTTGAAGATCATGTGCCAGAAGATTTGTTTTGTGGACAAACTTCTATCTATGATTAAAACATTTTTCAAAAGCAACTTGTCATGCCAAAATAATAGTTCCCCAATAAAGTTAGTAACCCAGTAATTTCTCATGCAAAAAACTGTTTTATTTTACCTTTATTCTAAATAATTTAGATGCTAAGGTCATTTAATAATATTTTTTGGTGTTAAAGTAAACGTAAAATTGTGGGCTTAAAGTAAAGGGGAGATCACCCTTACTTTGTTGTTGACTTTGTTAATTACCTTTTGTTAACTGTTTTTGTAACTCTTTATTCCTGAAAATAAACTTATTCTACCCCATACCCTGGTTTTAAAACATAAAAAATTGCATATCAACGCCAACATACCCAAGAAGAGAGTGAAGTCATCCTGCTTACCTTGAAGGCTACATTACCAAAGAAAATTGTATCAAGTTCAACATTGACTACTGTTAAAGAATGACAGATATCCCTACAACATACAAAGAAGCAAAATCAGCTCAAGAATCTGACAAGTGAAACAGATTTATGGAATAAAAAATGGCAGTTCTTAAATACAATGATGCTTACAAGCTTTCACTCCTACAGAAAAACTGATCAGTAGTAGGAAGAATACAGGTATATGCTGTCAAGTTAGAACCAAACAGGACAGAGAAACAAAGCATGATCAGTGGCAAGAAGTTATTCTCAAATACCTGTACTTGAGTATCAAGAAACATTATCACCTAAAGCACGTATTACATCTGTATGCACATTGATATGGCATGCTATAGACAAGGATCTCATTGTTTATCAGATGGAGAAAAAATCACTGACCTGAATGTAGTCATTGATTGTGAAATCTGAAGTAACAAGAAGGTTATAAAATATACCAAGAAAATGGTGAACCTCTTGCTTACAAGCTGAAGAAATCTTTATATGGATTAAAATACATTGAATACTGCTGCCATATCTGTTCCAGTGCACCTGTTATTCATCCCCAAAAAGATCTGCAATATAATTGATCCTGACTTGGCAGCCCGACTTCAGTCATTTACTCAACAACATAATGTGGCTTCTCTCTGTCTTTTCTACAAATACTTTCATAGCAACTGCTCTGAAATAATTCTTTCCCTTGTGCCCTGACCACATGTACTTAATTGTGTTACTGGATTGGCATCTAGGTCCCACCCTTTTACTGTCAAAATAGTTAATTGTAACTGTCTCAGTTTCTTTTTTCACACTTCCCATTTGTTGAAATCCTTTCTGTTTACTTGCTTCCCTAATAACTACAATCTCCAAAAGTTTAAATGCAACATCAATTGGCATCTTCTATCTTCTTGAGTTTTCTTATCTTTTATTTGACATCCCCTGTACCTTGTTTTTGCTCTTGTATTGAACAAAACAAGTTCTAGATTTAAAAATTCTAAATATTAAGCACTGACATATTGATTTTGTTAAAAATAAACAAATTTTCTCGAATTTACAAACTTTGCTTAACACACACAAAACTTGCAAAATTTCACACCTCAATGTGAAATGTTTTTCAGCCAATAGAAAAGTAGGAAACATCTAAAAACAAAATAGAAAGGCTAGAATCACATCTGGGAGTAAATTTTCAAATGACCTGTTTGGAGCACCGGAAAACAAAATAAAAAGACGGAACGAGTTTCGACAGTTGTCAGAGAAAAGAAGACTAGAGTAATTAACATGTCTCTCTACAGATGTTAAGCAATTATTATTATTATATCTATCTTTCTCCCTCACCTCCTTATTCTCACAATTTACCCATTTTCCTCTTCTTATACTTGATAACCAGATGGAACCCTTTAAAACTGAGTGAATACTTCAAAAACACTTCTACCCAACAAACACTCACACATACATACACATATATGTTCCTGCCTATGTACACATAAACTCATTTTTGCAAGGTCTACTACGAAAATATTAACAACCTTGTATTAACCAAAATACATTACTTTTATTTGTAAAAATCTTAATTGATTTATATGTATATAAATTGTTGTTTCTATTTACAATTTGAGTCTCTTGTTTTATACCCCTCTTATAGTGGGTTACCTAACTAACAAGGCCAAATCAAACTGTTTCAATACATATACACTTCATTATAACGGATAACCTACTAGACTCTCACTGTAACCTGCTGCACACCAGTGGCAGTCCTGCCTTGCATGGGATGAAACAGGATAGAAAAATCTGGAACAGCATGCTAAACAAACATCTCATAGACACACAGTTTAAATAATCATTAGTCAACACATGCATTTACAAATAATTTTTGCAAATAAATCAAGTGAAAACATTATTATTCAAATTAACGACATCATAACTACTACCAGCAGTGAAACTACAAGAACATGAATTTGCTGTGCAGTAGATTTAAAATCAAAGTTTTAGGGACACTGTCATGGTTCCTTGGTATTGGATTCAAGTAAAGAGATGGTTATGTTGAAATAAGTCAGACAAGCTATATAAAACGAGTACAACAAAAAGTCAGTATGACTGTTGTATACCTACTTATATACGAAAATGGGATGCCCCTATCCTCTTAATTATGTGAACACTATTGGAGTAGAGAAGAGTGATCATACATGATCTAGACCCTCTCTTAGTCAACTCTCTGCTTCCAAGCAGAAAAGGACTCAGACGAGGCTCTAACAAAGGGTAGAGTCTCATCTAGGGTGAATAGACAAGAGCTTGGCCCACCCTTAAGCAGGGTCTATGGATATTTTTGACTGAGCTTAAGGGCTCGAAATGCCATTTTAATTGACCTTGTGTCACATCTGCCCTAATGGGGAGGTGGTAAATACCAAGTGGTCACATGTGTTCCAGACTCTTTCTTTGTCAACTCTCTGCTTCCAAGTGGAGAGGGATCCAGATGGGGCTCTTTGTTGCATCTGCCTTGGTGGAAAGATTGTAAATACTGAGTGATTATAGTGACTAGCTATTCACTAGCAGTGTATCTACTTCGTGCAATATGCAAGTTTTGTACCTGTTCATATACTACTATTCCCAACCTCCATTTTGGTGATTACTCACACAGTAACCTTTTAGGGTTACAACAATGACCAATTGCAAACTGAAGACAAAACCATATCAAATTATTGCCAACAAAATCCAAGATGAAGATTCCATTAAAATGATAAACTCAAAATTGTATAGGTAAATTGTTAGCAGTCTAATAGACTTGATGATATATACAAGAGCAGTTTTGTGCTACAGTTACCAAGTTATCACATATCAAACCTTATTAATGCCTATCTAAACATGGTTAAATATATGTTAAGGTATCTCACAGGAACAATGAATGATAATTTAAGATCTCAAAAATTTTAATTCTCTGTTAAAATTAATCATATTTTGTGATGCTGATTGGAGATCATCCAAAGATAGGAAATATGTATCTGGGTACTGTTTACAGCTATCAAAGAATAAACCAGATTTAATGGAAAAGTGAAAAACCATAAACTGTAGCACTGTCAACATACAAAGCCAAATACATGGCATTGACAGACAGAGGCCATACAAGAATCAATATTCCTCTGTCAATTACTTGGTGACATGAAAAGCAGCAATATGGATGAAAGTGAAAATTCTGTGATTACATATATGGATAACCAAAGTGCTATAGCTCTGGGTTAAACACCAGAGGTCAAAACAGACATAAAATATTATTTTATCAGAGTGGAAATACAAAAAGCAGTTCTTATCAGATTATTGTATTTTCTTTCACAAGAAAACACAGACATATTCACCAAATTGCTTTCCCAACTTAAAGAAACAATTTGAGTTTATAAAGGACAATTAAAGTAAACATAAAATTGTGTACTTACAGTAGAGGAGGAGATGACCCTTGTAAATGTCCCTGTTAATTAATTCCCTTTTACTGACATTTTTGTCATTCTTTATTTGTGAAAACCTCCTTTATCCCTTCTATTTTTAGAATATAATAAAAAAAATTACTGCAAGCTATTGTATCCTGCCATTCTTTTATCTATTTTTGCTATAGTTTCCAAGATGACATTTGAGATGGTCTTCAAATGTTTCAGTGAACAAAACTAAGCATTCCATTTGTTTATTTTAATTTTAAATAATTCAAGTCAACATAGTGAAAAAAATATCACACAATTTGTTCAGGTTATGCAATTTTGCCAATACTCAAAAATATACACAAAACACAATCATTAATAATACAAGAAAATCATACTTGGAGCAAAATGGCAATGGCTTTGGCCTGTTTATAGAGAAAAAGTAAATTTAAAAGACTTCATCTGTTTATACTTATTTATCATACACAAGCTTCACAGGAAATGTATTATCACATATTAAACATAGGTTTATACAAAATGTTTTCAATACAAATTGGAGTAGATAGACTAAACTATCGCCCAGTTCACACTCCACCCACGTCTATTGTACAGGTGTAGTGGCTCATCCCTTGTTCCCTGTTCAGGATGTGGTTTCTGGCTTTCTTTTTTCCAATCTTTTCACTCTTACATAGCCCCCTGCACATCAGTGGTGTTACCGCCTTGCTTGGGGTGATATGATTAAAAAAAAAAAAAAGTTGTAAAAACCCAATAAAATAATTGATGATCAAATCAAAACACTGATTAAAAATAATCATGGTAACTCTACCCAGGATAATAAAAAGGAATCACTCACATTTTGCTGTAAACAACTATCACTTTCATTCTAAAAGAAATTACAAAATATCTCTAACTACTTTTTTAATGCACAGACTGCCAAGCACAAGATAACTTGTAGCTGGCAATGTTGATTATGACACTGATTACAGGTTAACTCATGCTTAGTGTTTTCGGATACATTTATATCTGCAGGCACCAACAAAGAGTTTATTCGCAGTAATACATTTAGTATGAAAACATGTTAGGACTTCAGTTAAACTTAAAAATAAACTCATAAAAATTTTTTATTGCCTAAGTTGGCTATTATAAAGTTGGCATTTGAAGTCAGATCTTGCAATTGACCTCTGGCTGTCAACATGTTAAATATGTGACAACCACATATCTGACCCATTGCCCCACCCCTCAAAAATTGCTATTAGTTGTAAAAAAAAACTAGATGATATTTTGACTTTGGCATAAATGATGTTGATGAGATATGTTTTTACTTGGAGGGGGGCTCATGGCTTATTAAAATGGAAGCCAAATGAAGGTCACTTAACTTCTGTTTGGCTAATGTCTCCATACAAAAATACCAACAAAAATCCAAAACGAAATCAACAACATTCATTCTTTCATACTATTTTGCATCATTCAAAATTCTTAAAGAAAAGAAATTCTTTAAAGGAAAACAAATTCTTAAAGAAAAACTTTTGACATTAACTTATTTTAAATATCTTCTTTTTGAAGACAATACTTTATGGCATAATATACTTTAAAAAATATTTGGTTATATGTATTATATAATTTTTATGAATTCAAAGTTGATGATTAAAAAGATTTTAAGCAAATAATTAACACAGTGAAATATTTTAAGTCAATTCTATGCTGTTTCTTCTCTCATACATGAAAACAATTATGTTTGTTTGTAACAAAAGTTTGTATTATTTTTTCAATAAGTGGCATGCGAACATGTGATTTCATTTTGTATATGACTGATATTATGACATGTATTCATATTCTGAAAGTTGACATTTCAACATCTTTCAATGTGATTTGTGTTTGGATTGTTTTTAAATATTTTTATATTAAAAGATGAAAAAATGAATTTTAGCCATTTTATTTCTGGAAAAGAAAAAATATTGTACAAACAGCAAAAAAAACAATGTGAAAAGAAAAAAGAACAAATAAGAAATGCATCTAAATCTAACATGTTCTTACTTTCTCGTTTTAGATTAAAATGACATGGGATATGATTTTGATTTTATTAATGCCACCTAATAAAAAAAGAACATAACTCTTTAAGGAGAAAGTATGCTGAAAACATAATGACATTTCTACCAACTATAAACACTCACTTAAAATATTACGTTACATCACCATCTTTCTAAAGATCCATTCTTCATGAATCTAAATTATGTTTAACAATACATAAAAAAAATAAATTACTAATTCTATCTTCAATGGAAAATTCTAACCAAAACAAATTTACCACATTTAACTGAATTTTAATGAGCCACATAGTAGTGACAACATTATTTCTACACACACACACACACACACACACACACACACACATATATATATATATATATATATATATAAAATATTCAACCAAATAAAAAATCATTGCAATGCTAAATTTCATCTATACATTTCAGCAATCTAATCAGAAATAATATTTACAGACTTTTCCTTACACACATGCATATATTTATATAATCCTTATATTAACTAACATTACTGTCCAACTTACACCTAAGCAGACAAGCATTTCTACACAAACATACACATAAAATATTATGCACTTTACCATCCAAAATATTCCACATACATACATTTAAAACTTAACTATTGCTTTAATACTTGTGATACATATCTGGCCAATAAGAACTAGCCCCAAATCACAAAATATCAGCATACTGATTTTATGTTTATTCTTCATTTTTTGCTTGGTCTTTGAAGAAGTTTTAATAAAAGTGAAACATGTTAGAATGATAAAAGTTTTCTATTTGTTCTTTTTTATTTAACCTATCATCTTGTCGGATTCCATTCTATATATTCAACTCAAACAGACAGACACACATAGCACTTTTAAAGTAAATACCTAAATGTGGAATATACTCCCATTAGTAACCATTACTTATATATATATATATATATATATATGAAAACAATATAAAAAGATTTATATATCAAGAACAATAAAAGGGAAAATCTATGACAAAGTCGAGAAAGTGATGTTTACAATGGTGCAACTACAAATATGCATGAAGGAAAGACTCTGAGAATTTTTAATTTAAATTAAATTTTTTTTTCTTTAATATATGTTTTAGATAAATAGAGTAGTTGTCTATTTTGTTTAGTTTATTTTTGTTCATGTTTCCATCACTTTTGTTATTAAATATCCCGCATTGTGATAACACAAGCAGGTCCTTGGGATGACAATAAACTGCATCCAACCACAAATCCTCTGAGTGGGAAGTTTAGAGGAGTGTGGAACTATCTTAATAGCTATTGTTCACAGGTCCACAAACCTGAGCGATGGACCCTAGTAGGGTCCCAACGATAGGCAAATAGTTATGGGGTAAATACACTATGAAAGCATGAAAGTAAATTTTCATAGTACAAGCAATACATTTTTAGAATAAAAAAAATAATTACCAGAAATACATCTGCAAATACCTGCAATAAATCTGACTCTTGAAAAAGATTAAAAAATATGTCAACATGATCAACAAACAGATTTATTAAAAAGAGTAGATGTGTTATTCATACGAACTGACCTGAAAAATCTTGTCTGCATTGAGGTTGGTATGTTATAAAACAAAATAAACCAACCAATAAAGTAAACCCATAACAGAGCTCTGCCATGAAAGGTGAAATGTAAGAATTTGGAGATAAATTTACAGTGGATGATGCAGCAATTATGACATTTCCTAGACATTTTCGTCTTAGTAAATTGTTCTCTTTAAAATAATGTAGCATTTTTTATATCAAAATTATGTTCAGTCTGATTACGTTGATTGGTTGTTTTTGTTTGGCAGCATATCAATATTTATGGATTATTTAATACCAAGATCTACATAATTTTATTTTTTTTAATTTTTTTAGAAATAATAATGGATTAGTTGTGCAAGCCCTACTAATTAACAAAAGAAGGTAAAAGAGGTGGATTCATGCCTTTCCTAAGGGTATTTGCCTGTAAATGGACATAAAAAAACAACTGAAATTGGAACTCAGATCTCCAGTTAACAATTCTGAGTCATTATCCATTAGACCATATGCAACATCCAAGCTTACCAATCTCATGTAATGTAAATTTTCCTCCTTCAAAGATAAGATTATTATTATTTTATTTTGTATTAATTAAGTCTCTTATTGTTTTAAAAGTAGTTGCAACAAATTTTATATTAAGCTGAGATAAACTATTTTCAATTATAGTTAAGATAGATTTGGTGGGTAGAACAATAATTTTGATTTGGTAGGTTTGTCAGGAAGATCTTCTTTCCTATTCTGAAATATTTTGTTTTGCATTGAATATCAAATAATTAGGGTATTGGAGAAGCTTAAAAGTAATTTCATTGTATTTCTCTTCCTGTAATACTGATGGCTATAAATTCTTAAGTAGAATCCAATCATTATTCTAATTTTTTTTTTGTTATAGTGAAAGAAAGAAATTTATGAGATTCTTTTTATTATTACAACTATCACTGAAAAAATTTATAATGACTCCTTTTCAGAAAATAAAGCAAATGACCAATCAAAGTATTCGTTAGGTACTGGTTACAACAATACTTTGAAAGAGACCTCTGGATTGGCTATTTTATTTATTTTCTTAGAGCAAAACATTACAAATTTATCTAAGGTTTTTTTTAATCATTTAACTCCAACCATGGCAACAAAGCTACTAAGATGCAAGTGTTACCGTGTGAGAATATGAGAAAAAGAAAACATTAAGGAGAGAAAATAAGCAAATAACAGCAATTAAAAAGACAACAGATAACAGTTAACATTGCATTTTTGAGGATCAAAGATCTCTGGGAAGGAAGAAGCTGGAAAAGAGTTTCATTCACAAGTGAAAGGAAAAAAACAATTAGCAAGGAGCATACAGTTACCATTTCTAGCCATTTCACCTATGAAATGATAACATCTTGCTGTTAATCTTTTCAGTCAGTTAAATGCCATATGTGATACACACTTGGGCAACCATGTCGCAAAAGAGACATGACTGACTGGGCAGAAGATTTTCTTGCAGTAAGTGGCCATTACTTTCTGCAGTAGACTGGTTGCCAACCAAGGCTATAGAACCCAATCTATGTTGCTATTTAACCCATAGCTGGAGGGGGAATCAAAGAATTCATACCTTTCCCAAAGATATTTACACATATGTGAATACAACAAATTCAACTGGAATTCAAACTCAGTTCTCTGATTTCTCATTCTGAGCTGATATCTACTGCATTGCAACATACATCCATAATCTTTGCATCCATAATCTTTAAAAATGCTTAAATTCACAAAATCTAAATGCCAAAGAGGCAAGGCTTATCAGAACAATTACCATGAAAATATTTAAATAACACTGCAAATTATTCTTCGTATTTTATCAAGAATCTCTCAATACATAGCAGTGACACCAGACCAGATGTGACAGTAATATTCAATGCATGGTAGAGTTATAAGTGTGTAAGATTAATTCATGCAAGAAAAATTGTTTAGTATGACACAGTGAATCAAGTTCCCTAGCAGAAAACCTAGCAATTGATTCAATATAACTTTTCCCTTTCATGTCAGTGGAAAACATTAACCTGATGAGGTGCAAGCAGCATCAGCCATGATGATGCAAGGCAAAAAGAGTTTTCTTAGACCAGCATTTTTTCCAAACTGGGGAGGAGGGAATAATCTCCTGAGGCCAAATTTAAAGTTACAAAGAGGGAAATAATTACATTGCTTATCAATAAGAAAAAACTTAGTTGGGTTATCTCATGTCAGAGAGAGAGAGAGAGAGAGAGAGAGAGAGAGAGAGAGAGAGAGAGAGAGAGAGAGAGAGAGAGAGAGAGAGAGAGAGAGAGAGAGAGAGAGAGAGAGAGAGAGAGAGAGAGAGAGAAGAGAGAGAGAGAGAAAGTATGCTTAATGTTGGTGGGTAGCACTGTGTCTAACAGGTTTGGTTCACATTCATATATAAGAAGGTTATTTATTTATGTAAGATGTCACAAAAGAAAAAGATTGTATCAAGATACTTATTTGGATTATGGATTTATCTATCTTGTCAATAATGGTGTACACACACTTCAGTGTGTTGTGTATTTAAAAACTTTCTCTAATCATGAAACCTTTTCAACTGAAGCAGTGTCTGGTAAACACTCATTCACATTTGAAAGATAAGAATCATATCTTTTTTAAGGTGAAGTTATCCAATTTAAAAAGAAAGAAGATAGATGAATCTGAGGCGTATCGACAAAACAAATTCACCAAAATGCGGTCTTTATAAGTCTTTTGAAAACATGTATCATTGAGAGTGTTAGGAGAAGAAGTATCCCAGAAAATGTAAAAGATCTCTTTGTTCAACAGCATCATCCAGAACAGAATTGCTGAAATGTCTGAAAACATTAAGGAAAATATGATGTTAAAGGTAAAGTCATCAGCTTTTTCCCTTCAAATTGACAAGTCTACAGATGCCACCAATCTTGCACAACTGCTTGTTTTCAGTCGCTTGTTTTTTTCATTTTTTATAGAAAAGCCTAACAATTTTAATGCATTTACATAGCCCTAGTCAGTCCTGGGCAAAGAAAAGAACAGTAAATGCTATGAAAATCAAAAATATTATGCATCTGACGGCATGCAGAGTTTTCCTTAGATAATGATTTTCTATTATTTCATCATATCCTACTCAGAAAATGAGGCCAAAATATAAAAGATAATCTTGAATTAAAGGGATTAAAGAACATGGCATTTCATTTTGTATCAACTTTGGTCTGTATCTTTACTATTTTACTCAGCTTTGTATTCAAACAAGCTGAAGAAGGTGTATAATTGCACACAAGAATCAATGATAAATTGTACAACTTGAAATGCCTGATAGCAGAGACAAATGTGCACAAATAGTTCTCATCAGAGAAAACAAAATTAAATGCATATTTCTAGATGACAACATTGACTAAGAAAAATAAATTTCTTGAAAAAAATGTTTGTTAGTCTAATGAAAATAGAAAAAAAAGGAGATACTTAGCTGATCGATTGATCTATTGAACATACGAGTTTATTAGTCCAATAGAAATAGAAAAAAGTAAACAAAAGATATACTTACATGATCAATAGTTCTATTCAATATTAAAGATTGTTGGTCTAAAAAAGATAGAAAAAACAAAAAAAGGAGATACCAGATCAATAGTTATACTGAACATAAGAATTTGTTAGTCTAATAGAAATAGAAAGAGGGAAAGGAAAGATACATTAACCTGATCAATAGATCTAATGAACACAAGAGTTTGTTAATCTAATTGTTGTGACCTTGTCAACAAGTTGTTGTGGTCCTGTTGGACTCAGAAATAAAGACACAAAGACGGAACAGTGTTAAACAAATATATTACAAGGATTGTAGTACAAACATATACTAATGAGCAATTATTAACGTGACTGTTCAGTCTGGCTGTCAGTGTTATCTGCTGGAATAGATTCCACTCTTACTCTCTGCTATCTTACTCTTACTCGGTATTTACCACCTCCATACTAGAGCGAATGCCAAAGGCGTATGCGACACAAAGTCAATTAATTATGATTTCCGAGCCCTTCAGCTCAGCCAAAAATACTTACTCTTATTCTGCTTCTACAAAGCAGAACTGCTACTTATATATATCTTGGAAGAGTTCAATATCACACATGTGTAAATATCCATAACACCCCTTCTGAAGTATTAACTCCACAGTTGTCTTAATATTTTTTTTTCTTTTTGGATTCATGACGAGAAAATCTGTTGTTTTCCTTTTTCTTTTTACATGCCACTGTTCTGGGGCCAATTGTGGTATTGGTATGTAAAAAATATCATACATGACATCCATTACTTCTTTTTCTTCAGGAGTAGTGCTGTCAGGATAATCCAACAGGCATTTTCTGATTTGATTTTAGTGTCTTTTGTGAGGGAATTGGTGACCTTTTATTATATAAATCATATTTCCTTCTCTTTTGTTAATTGTACTCATTTCCCAGAAACATTTGTTATCCTGGTACGTCCTGAAAAAATGTTCTCTGTGTTTGTAGCATTTCATAGGTATTGTGTTTGTTTGTCCAGGTTTGTTTGTTTAAGAAGTAGCTTGTCAAACTCAGACCAGATTTTATGTGCAAGCATTACCTTGGCTGGGGGTAATGATGATGGTGTATTGTTGTTGGGTGTTATTCTATACACCTGCAGGAACTGTTGTAGGGGTTTTTTTTGTTGGTGTGCCCTTAGCTTTCTTCAGGGCTCTTTTTAGCATGTCAATGAAGCACTCGGCCTGTTCATTGGACCTTGGATGATATGGAGCAATTGTGATATGAGTGATCTGGAAGGTCTCACAAAAATTCTTAAATTCACCAGACATAAATTGTGTCCCATTGTCTGATACTAAACAGTCAACTACCCCAAATCTGGCAAACAGTTCATACAGGAAATTGATTGTCACTTCTGTAGTAAGATTTCTACATCTAAGAATTCAGGCAACTTAGAAAAAAATATCTATTACTATACAATAGTAGAATCCGTCTAGCAGACCTGCACAATCTACATTAATTCAAGACCATGGTCGGTCTGTTTTAGGCCAAAGACTATATTTGAGGTGCATTCACTGCCAAGGCACAGCCTTTACAGGATTTTACCATATTTTCAATATCCTTATCCATGTTTGGCTAGTATATATAACTGTGCCTAAGCTCCTGTTATCAATCAATCTGGAAGTATGGTAACCAAAAACCAACATAACCCAACTTAACGTTTCGTATGGGGAACAACCCTTGAAACGTGTGACCTTTTAATGATATGTCTTTTATAAGTTTTCGTAGTAAAAGAAAATGTGCAGTTTAACATACAAAAAAAAATTTAATTATTTCAAAAATCTTAATTCTAAATGATTTCTGTTAAGCTTTCCCATTTTCGATTTGTAAAAAAAAATTACATAATTTACATTCCACAAAGAATCCTGCATTTAACTATTGAAAACTGCCATAGATACTTAATTTCTGGAAGTTTCATACAATAAATTAGTGAGAGGGGTAACAGATGTAAAAAGAAATACTTTTACTAAGATGTTCTAAAAATAATAATTGCATAAATAACTTCATTCATTTGTGAATAAGTCCTGAAAGTTTCATTAAAATCAGACTTGATTTTTGCAAGAATTTCCAAATGAATGAGTCTTTCAACGACAAAAAACGATTTGCATACGTTTGTCACAATAGTAACTTCTAGTAAACATCAGGTGAATCGCTGACGGAAAAAAAAATAACCGGAATTTCGAATGGTTTAGAAAGAATTAAAAGACCTTAAAAAATAA
Organism: Ascarosepion bandense; assembly: GCA_037127315.1. Lineage (NCBI taxonomy): Eukaryota > Metazoa > Mollusca > Cephalopoda > Sepiida > Sepiidae > Ascarosepion > Ascarosepion bandense. The sequence continues at coordinate 5,846,630 of JBBBDQ010000515.1, forward strand.
TGACAACAAATTTTGATCTTTTTTAAAAACATTTTTATGATAAAACTTTGTTTTTATTAGATTTGAGCCTTATTTAACATCATGCTATGCTGTTTTTTGTTTGTTTGTTTTTTGTTTGTTTGTTTTGTTTTTGTTTTTTTTTTCGGTAATTGCGTGGAAGTAACAACTTTATTGCATTTTATATTTTACGATTGGGAGCAGATTTTTGGAAAAAGGGCCAAATGTTTGAAAAAATAATAGATGATTTACAATACATTCCTCATTGAGTCCTGCGTTTAACTAATAAAATCAATTTTGTTTTTTAAGTATGATATTTCGTGTGTGACATTAAAAGGTCACGTGTTTCACTGTTGCTTCCCCTTACAGAAAAATATTTGGACAATTAAGTCAATTATGGTCAACCATACTTAGCTTATAACCCCATCTGGCTGCCATTACTTCACAGTTCATAAAGATCGGTGCTCCGTGATTAAGAAATACTTTTATTCTAAATTTCATGCTATAAACAAGTAATACTTGTTTAAAAACAGGTTAATTTAAATCTAATTTTGCTAATATTCATAACCAAGAATCAACTTTTCTTAGCAAACTTGTCAAGTTGTCAAAAATGGATGAAAAAATGATAACTTTTGTAAATTCTAGAAAAGTTGAAATTCCAATTTCTACTTGAAATCTACCAGTGTATTTTGCTTACTGGAAACAGTAATCATTTAGCTTTCTGTTAAAGATAAAAATTCAAGAAAGCTTTTTTATTTTTAACAAATCACTTTAAAATTCGTATTAAACTTAAAGTTTAATACGAATTTTAAAGTGATTAAAGGTATCGAAAATGATGAGAGGTACCTAGATGCTTTTCAATTCTCGATTGGTATATAGTCTTCACTTAATAATAACTTAATAACCTAACGGGATCACGGCTTTGACGAATTTTTAAAAGATTTTTGTAAGTTTATAAATTATTATACTTAAAAAAAATATGAGAATAGTTCTTGCAAAAATTTATTATTAATCGAAAAACTTTGTTTCTACAGGCTAATGCCCTGAATATATAAAACAATTAAATACTTATCTAATTAAATAATATTGTGGGGCTTGATACATTGACACCCACACACGCACACACACACACATGGTCACTCAGCGTTCACGTGATAACTTAGTTTTCCGCGTAAACGAATGCCAATAAAAGCGGGGAACGTCACGTGGTACGCTAGTTAGGATTTTGTCCCGGACAAGAGCAGACATGTTTCTCTAACTCACACAAACACACGCGCACTAATTGCGGGTAGCAATTAGGGGCGCAATTTTTTATTTCTCACCAGGGAAAGAACTTCTCTTTCCTTTTCACTTTCTTATGCACGCTGTCAACCCTATGTAACCTTTGTTAATATATTGTTTTTCTTGTTACTTTCGCCTACTCGTCTTTCTTATTGCCTGTTTTATTTCATGACCCCCAGTTACGTCGAGTCGACTCGTAAACATAAATTAGTAATGGACGCTTCGTCTACTACAATATCATAGTTTTATTGCAATCTTTATTTTACTATTTGGATATTTTCGGGAAATAGCCACTGTTAAAAAAAAAATAAATAAATGATTTACTTTCACCAAGGAGTTCTGCGTTTAACTAATAAAACAAAGTTTAAGATCGGGATTTAATTTCTAAAAATTTCATGAAATTAAGTGGATGTGGAGGAAGCAAATGTAAAAAATATATTTTTAAAAAGATTTTCTAAAAATAATAATTTCAAAAATAATTTAATCTATTTACGAATATGTCCTGAAAGTTTAATTAAAATCCGACAATTATTTGATTCTTGCAAGATTTTCCGAATTAATGTGTTTTTTACCGGAAAAAAGCGCTAATGTAATCTATAATGAACTCTGTTCCAACAGTGACGAAAAAAAAAGATATTTAACCAAAATTTCAAACGTTTTAGAAAGGATTAAAAAGAAATTTAACTAATTAAAAATTACTTTGAACTTTTCTCTTAAGAAATAATAACAAATATTTTGACGAAAAAAGATTGTTTTTTATTAAGCTTGGGGACTTTTTTCTCGATGCTATGTAGTTTTTTCAAGGAATTAGTAATTAGTGGAGGTACTTATTTTCAAGCATTGGCACTTTTTTTTCGTTACGCATCGACTTGTTGGGGCCTCAATATGCATAGAAATTTAGGTTTGAATTTTACATGGCACAAGGCCCAAAGAACTTCCTAACTAAATTCCTGCATTCCAACAATTATTTTATACGGTTGAAATCATGAATGAAATTAGCAAATGGAACAGTGAATAAAATAGTCAAACCATTAATTGTAAAGACTGTATTAACAAATAACAAGAATTACAATACTTTTTGTACAGACGTTGAATGTGTCTGATTAAAATGTCTTTCATTTTTTTAATAAGATTGTGTTACAGCAATTGAGGTAAGTTGTAAAGTTCTTTGTCGCTGGAAGATTTATCAGTGTCATATATAAGTTGTGTTAGGAATAATATTGTTAGAAGATAATTTCTGAGTCCGTTGATAAGTTCATCTTTGTAAAAGTTTTGAAGAATGATTAGTAAGAGAAAGTGGGTTGGTTTTACATGTTGTGCGTGTTAAGATTCTGGTGCCAACTGTAGTAATTTGTACAAGTGTTATTTAAAGAAATTATAGGGGCGTATCTTATCTTATTTATTCCTTTTCTAGTTGTAGTAGGATTCCGTTCTAGTGAAAGGTAATCGTATACCGTAGCAGGTTAACGGAATTTGGCCTTGTGGGAAGATAGCCCACTATAATTCATAAAATGATTATAAAATCAAGAAAGGCAATTTGAGTATAAAATAACATTTATATATACACATTTCAATTAATGTTTTTACAATTAAAATAATACTTGAAATAAAATTCGAACGGAGGTTAAAGTGTTCATGGAAAATAATATAATGCTGAAAGAAATATAAGACTTAAGAATGTGGAAGCGTCTTGTAGGTAAGGGGATGTTCATTTTGAAGTTGCCGCTTCTAAGGTCAGTAAGTCAGTAAATACTTTGAGGAATGTCTTTGAAGAGGTCAATAAGTACTTTTGAGACAGGGAGAAAGAAAGAGGTCAGCATAGTAGCCGCTCGACTTAAGTCAAGGAGATATTAATTACACTCTTCTCCTCTCGTTTGCCCGTCTGTCTGTCTGTTTAACGATGATTTGTCTCCGCTTTTTATATCTGCCTTTTGGATCAAACAGCTTGTTTCGAATTTCATCCTTGAATTTCATTCCGGGCTTCCCATTGGCTGGTAAATAAAATTCGCGTAGGCTCGCAAAATGGAAATTTGATATTTGGTTAATTTTTATTTTTCAACCGGAACATCTGCGCAAATCCACCTGCGCGGAGATGATTTTTATTCATTCGCTTTTTGGTTTCTATAGAGCAAACATCCGGTCAGCTCGCTTTTGCTCGGTCGGTATTACCACAAAATAAAAGGCATCTACTTGCGTCTTGCAATTAGTGCGGGTGTGTGAGAGAATTGCTTGATATTGAAGAGCGCGAAATCCGCAATAGCACGCTGCTATTGGGGGCAGCTGTGAACTGTTTTCCTTTGTGTTTTCTGGTTCTGCTGAAACTATCCTTCGGTGTACCACGTGTCTGCTATATATACATCCCGTAAGAGAGCGGGAAAGCAAGATTATCACGTGATTGTCGCGTGTGTATACGTATAATGAGTGAATATAGCTGTGTGGAAATATACGTGATCATAGACTCATCGAGCTTCCATTGTATATCAAATTTTAAATAACTGAAATTCTCTTTACAAAAACATTTTATACCAAAACATAACGAAAAGTGTTGGTACCTCCACAGATTCAAGGTACCAAAACAGTCAAAACGTAACGAAAAGTGTTGGTACCTCCACATATTTGAGGTACCAAAACATAGCGAAAAGTGTTGGTACCTCCACAGATTCGAGATACCAAAGATTCATGAATTTTTCAAATGAAAATCTTCCGTAAAGGTTTTATTTTACTAGTTTTCTTTCAAGTAGTTAGATTAATAATATTTCCAATAAGCAAAAAAATACTTTGCTGTTTTTAAAAATTAATTTAAACTGATTGGAAGGAGTTCTTTGTTTTTGAAATAAATTATTTTTACTTAATAACATTCCCAATGAGTTATACGTTTCTAATAAAACTAATTTTGCCGACAGAGTTTAATTTCTTGAAATTTCATGAATTTATGTGGATAGGGGAGTAAAAGATGTAAAAAAAAAAAAGAGAAATATTTTTACCAATATTTTTTTAAAATAATGATTTAAAAATTAATTTCATTCATTTGTGAAAGACATTAATTTGGAAGTTCTTGCAAAAATCAAATAATTGCCGGATTTTAATGAAACTTTCAGGACTTATTCACAAATGATTGAAATTATTTCAGGACTTATTCACAAATGAACGAAATTATTTCATTCATTTTCTTAAAAAAATATTAGTAAAAATTTTTTTTTTACATCTGTTACTTCCCCTCCACGTAAATTTATGAAAATTCAAGAAATTAAATTCTGTAGGCAAAATTGGTTTTAAACGAAGGACTCATTGGGGAATGTAAATCACGTATTATTTTTTCCAACTTAAATTTTCTTGTTTACAAATGTGTCGATCGCTCAAAAATTTTTAAAAATCTCAAAATGTTTGATTCTAATTGTTATAATTTCTTCTGTAAATACACCAGAGTATTTTGCTTACTGGAAATAGTAAATTTAAACATTACCTTTCAGTTGAAATAAAAATTTAATCTAAAATTTAGTTATTGAAAATGAGCAGAGTTACCTAAATTGTCGTGTATGTACGACTGTATCTACAAATTCAACACGTTTATACACTTACTAATTATATACACATACAATTCTTTTTAAAATACTGGGATACCTCAAAAAACAATTAAAAGCTTTTCTAATTAAATAAAGTCTTACTTTCATTGCGCTATTTTTGTTACTTTACGATTCAGAGCAAATTTTTGGTAAGATGAATCCGATTTTACAAAAGAAAATTTAATTTTTAATTCTCCGATGAGTTCTACTTTTAACAAATAGCCACTAAAAATTCTTCTCCTATGTTCCTTTTCCTTCTATGACGAAGGCGATCATGGCGTTCCACGTCTTTCTATCTCTGGTTGCTCTAAGCAGGCTTTCTCCTGTTACACCACGCAACCCCGCTCTGCCATCCACCCGTTCAGATCCGACAAGTATGTTACACGCTGCTTTCCCCTGTCTCTCTTTCCCTCTATCTGACCTATGAGTATCAGATTCTCCAAGCCCTCCTTCCTGCTTACATGTCCCAGGAACTTTAGCTGTCTCTTCCTAATGCTCAGTATTAATTTCCTTTTCATTTCCATCCTTTCCAAAACCTCATCATTGCTCACATGTTCGATTCATGATATTGCAACATCCTTCTGTAGAACCACATTTCAGTTGCTTCAAGTTTTTTCTTCATCTTTGATGATATTGTTCAGCATTCACTGCCATATTGAAGAATTAACATCACATAACAATCCAGTACTCTCTTCTTTGTTTGTAATGAAATTTTTCTGTCTCTTAATACACTACTTAGCTTCTGGAATACGTCCTTTGCCATGCCAATTCGCCTTTGGATCTCTGTGTCGCACTTTCCGTTTTCTGTTAGAAGACATCCCAGGTATTTAAATTTTTGTACCTGCTTCATTTTAGTATCCCCCACCTGTATTTGGCATTTTGGACCGCTCTTTTTGCTGATGACAATGCATTCGATTTTCTTGCAGTTTATTTGTAGTCCTTTCTTGTCACTCTCTTCAGCTACCTTCTTGGTAGGAGGTCTTGTAGTTTCCTTTCCGTGTCTGCTACCAGCACTATATCATCTGTTGTTCAGATTGTGGCCTCCAATGACGAATCCTGGCATAATTTATAGAGAGTCCTCAGAAAAAGTTGAATAGATCCGGTGAAAAATATCGCTGAATTTCTCCATTTCAAAAATATTAAAGTAAGTTGAGTGTAACACAAGAAAGAAAAATATTTTTACCAAGATTTTCTAAAAAAAAAATAACATTTCTACAATAACTTATTTTATTTGTGAATATGCCCTGAAAGTTTCATTAAAATTCGATAATTTAATTATTTCACTTTTGCAAAATTTCCAAGTCAATGTCCCTTTAACCTCAAAGAAGACGTTATGAATTATAAAAAAGATTAAATTATAAATATAATTAAATAATGAAAAATAGTTTGGTCTTTCCTCTTAATAATTTTTCCCTGTATTTATAACCTAATTATTATCAAGTTTTGTGTTTTTTGTTTTTTTGCTTGTTTTTTGTTTTTTTTTTTTGCTTGTTTTTTTTTTTTTGTTTTTTTTTTCATTATAGTATGCTCTTTTATACGGCAAAGTATTGTATTACAGTTTCATTCTGAAAATTGTTTGGGGAGCAACGAGAAGAAATTACGCAGAAAAAAATAAAACAAAGATTTGTTTTTAAAATAATACAATAAAAACGTTTAATTACTGAAATATTGGTTATTCGTGTATAAAACTTGTAAATAAATGCAGGAAAACAGAGATACGCGCAAAAACAAATACATCCGTACAGAAGACTCCAAAAACTGTGCTTAAATAAACTGATACCAAAACTGACTGAACGGGAAATATAAAATTAGATTAATTCATAATAATACTCTTCCAATATTGAATAGTAATAATAATCAGTCAAACCAAGATATCAAATATGTCCTTTTTGTACATCGATATGGAAATAAAATAAAATAAGATTCTTTTTAAAAAAGGTGGGGTTCACACTTAAAGATGGCATTAAAAACTTTACGTTTTTTGAATCTTCAAACATTTCTTTAAGAAAAGAAATGAAATGAATTTTAAAATTGCACAATAAAATTACAAATAATTTTTTTGATAAAAGTGTACATTTTTTCCTGTCAAATCTTAAGGAAAATAACGTATTTTAATTTTTTTTAATTATTCAAGCATCAATTCCCAAAAATGTATTTTTTTATGTTTTGTTGAATTATTTGCGACAGTAGGGACGGTCATCCATGTCTGGTACAAGGCCAATTCACAACATAGCCGACAATTCCTACAACTTAAGATTTTATCAGAATTATCAAAAGGTTATCAGAAGGTGGATTTGTGGAATCATAAACTTAAATTTTTGTACCTGCTTGATTTTAATTTCCCCAACCTGTAATTGACCTTTTGGGTTCCTCTTTTTGCTGATGACCAAACATTCAGTTTTCTTGCAGTTTATTTGTAGTTCTTTCTTTCGACCTTCTTCATGTACCTTTTTTTACAGTAAAGTTTACCCAGTACCAGGCCCGATAGCCACTTAAGGTAGAAGGCTACCTTAAGGGGCATTTTATATGGATAGTAGATGAAAGATAACGGTTACGTCGCGCCAGACTTGAACAGGTTAAGGCTGTAGTTGTCTGGGAAACATCCACTTGAGAGTCTGTTCTACGTGACAGTGGTTCGCAGGAAGAAGATGTTTGAGTGGAAGTAATTTTGAATTTTGTAAAAGTGAAGAAAAGAAGAATTACTTTTAATTCTGTCCACAAAACTTATACTTGCTGATGGAATACAGAGAGAATGTGGACGGTTTGCTACTATGTAAGTAATTTGGCGATTCCTTGCACGGAAGGGTTAGACATGGCGGAATCAAGAAATTAGCTATCTCCACTCATTTTTCAGACCTAAGTTTTAAAGTGAATTTATAAAAATAAAAATGAAAACTTTTCTTGAAACACTCATTTTAGCTTTAATTGAAAGCTAAATGATTAAATTTACTATTTCCAGTAAGCAAAATACTCTGGTGTAGAAATTATATTGATTGGAATCTCAACTTTTTGAGATTTTTCAAAAGTCATGAGTTTTTCGTCCACTTTTGACCGATTGACAAGTTTGTAAATAAAAGTAAATTCTCGGTTTCAAAACTTGCAAAAATAAAATATAAATTTGTGACATGATATTTTTAGAATATTTTGCAATGTTTACATATTACATTTATTTCATTACTTTTATTTAATAGATTTTTATTCTTAAGAAATTTAATAATATATAGTTTTTCATAGAGACACAAGGGACATGGGTCGTTTAAAGCTTTCATATAGACACAAGGGGCATGGGTCGTTTAAAGCTTTTTTTAAAAGTTTCTATTCTAATGTGGATGTTTTATTTGTTTCGTTTAAGTACCAATATTTCGATAGGGATGTTCTATTTCTGCAATTATTATTAATTGAAGACCTGTTTTGATAAAATCGTTTTTTCAGAGAGTTCTTAGTACTACCCACATAAATCTTTACATTACTAGGGTTTTCCACAGAAGAAATATTACATTGATAGACAATTGATTCTGTAAGGCACCTGTTTTTCAAAGGACACTCTATAGGGTTTCTACAATTACATTTGTCCAAATTGTTAATCTCAGTTATTGGATTATTCTTATTTTCAATTAAGTTTAAATTTTTATTTAAACTTAAATAAAATTATTTATTTTTATTTTTATTATTATAATTTTTTATAATTCTTTCTAGATTATTCAGACAACTATAACTTAATTTAAGAGTATTTTATTGAAAATTTTACTTAATGGAAAATGTTTCGGAAAGTGTTTCTTAATCAAAGCGAGGAATTTTTCCCAGTTTGCTGCTAATCATTTGGTTGAAAGGGGGTGTATGCCAAATAATATTTCTATTTCTATTTTTTCTTCAGGAGTTGATTTTCTCTTTTACATATTTAATATTTGAGCTTTTATATCCACTCTTTTTAAGGCAATATTATAAAAAGTACTATGCTTATTTGTTTGTTTGTTGAATTTCTACTAATTCTATATTCTATGGCTGAGGGTACATGTTTAATAATAGATGGAGGATGGTTAGATTTTGGGTGGATATATAAAGGATTGTATTTGGTTTTTTATATGGTTGGTATATATACTTTTCTAAATCTAAAGTTACATCGAGGAAATCTACTTTTTTATATTTGTATTAATAATCATTTTAAATTAAGATTTTAAAATTCTCTATATATTATCTTTCTAATTGTATCTATTTTAAAATTTGTGGCATTCCTCACGATCATAAGGCCATCATCACTGTATAATCCAATATCTTCAGTATTTATATCCTTATGGTAGAGAATGTCTGTTGTAACATAACCAGACCAAGAGAAATCAGTACAAATAAGCCAACCAGATTTGAAGACTCGGCAGAATCTAAAGATCTAATTGTTATATCAAAGTTATTTTTTTAATTAATTTTTCTCTACTGTTTTTTTTTTTAATGAATGAGAACAGATTTTTTGCATTCATTATTATGTTTCTCTTCTCCTCCGATAAATCAGAATACACATTGACAAAATCTAATGCTGTAACAAATAGTTTCTTTGATATCGATGGATAGTACTCCTCAATAACGAATTGGATAAAAAAGACAGTTGTTTTTTTTTTTGTTTTTTTGTTTTTGTTTTTGTTTTTGTTTTTTTATTACAAACCCAACTTGTGACATTGGTGGTATCCTTCCATAAAATGAATCCAAGGTCTCCCATAATCTGCATATTTACTCTTTCGGTTATATTTTTAGTAATTTTTCCCATCTCAGGTCTTGTGGGATTTATCATCCTAGTGGTAGATTTTGTATTAAAATTTTCTTTGTGATTTTTGATGATGATATACGCATCCTTTGTGCTGAGTTTTGCTACTCTGTCGCTTATTTTCAGATTATTAGTGATTATTTTACTAGATTATCAACTAAATTATCCATGATATTATCCACATTTTATAGTTCTTTGTTAAATTTTTCATAATCATATTCCTTTAGAGTTACTTTATAAAAATTGGCTGCTTTATCCTATTTCATGAATATTTTATCAGATGTTATAATTTCTTTCATCACTTTTCCAAGCTGCTGTTAAAAATAATTTTTTTCATTTATGAAAAGTGATATTATTTACTATACTAAGCAAACCATTTTCATATCCGCACAACTTTTCAATATATGGGGTTGTTTTTTTATTTTTTATTTTTTTTTTGCTTTTGAAACCATATACTTCTTTATATATATATATATATATATATATATATATATATATATATATATATATATATATTAAAGAACGAATGTTTCACCACTTGCAATCAGGCTCTAAGAGCAAAATGAATTTTTTACGCTTCTACTTTATACTCACGAGACCCGGAATTCCCATCAAAAATGAGGGGACGAGCAAGAGTGAAGGTAATTGAACGTGAAGGGGAGAAGACACATATACTTTCAACCGGGTTGAAAGTATATGTGTCTGCATGTCTGCATCTTGTCATTACCTCAAAACTCTCATTCAATAAATTTTCTTGGTCTGGTTATGTTACAACAAACATTCTCCTCCTGGCGCTATCTACAAACTTTGTTTCCAATGCTGGGCAATATACCCCATTTCACATTAGGGCTTCTATTGTTTATATATATATATATATATATATATATATATATATATATATATATATATATATATATATGAATAAGGAACGATAAAGATATTTGCAACGTTCAAAACATTAATATAAAACAGTGCTCAATATAAAAAAAGCAATGAATATTTATTATATATTATACTTAATAAAAATATTAAAATTAAAATTAAGAATTAAAAATAATAGTAATTATTAAAGGAAAAGATTAATTTTAAAATAAAAAATAAAAATTTAATTTAAATTTAAAACAGTAAATAGATCACAATTTGTAATAGAAAATCAAGATAAAAATAAAGATAAAATAACATAAGAAGAAAAATCATGAAGCTAAAGTAAATTATCAAGATAGTAAGATTAATGGTGTAAAAAGTTTATAATTCCTGGAGATTCAAGCCTTAGATTTTATAATTCTAGCAGGATTAGCAGGAAAATGTTAGTTCTTTAACATGTTTACTATTTACTGTAGTTTCATGCCTCTGATTTAGTATTATATCACTCTTCATGTACTTAATAATTTCCATTTTTTCTTGTAAACAAAGGAAACATAGTTCACTTACCGATCTAAATATTCTAGCCTCTTTGGGAATTTTCTGTTTAACTTTAGGTGTTTTATTTTCTTCTCTAACTTCGAAAAATATTTAGAAAGTGATGTCGTATGTTATTTATCCTTATTAGTAAAAGAGGAGAGATGATTGTAAAAACACTTTTTAAAAATGTTCATTCTATTACCAATATAAACCCTAGGATGTTCTACATATGTAGACCAAGGATTTAGTTAAACACTTATTGGATAAGGGACATTGGTTAGGGTTTCTACAATTACAATTTTTTTTTTATTATAGGGTAAATTAAAATAAGTAGTAGTATTACTATTGTTATTGTTGTATGATTTCAATATTTTATTGTGATGCAATTTAATTATTTTTTCTAAATTGTTAGAGCAACTATAACTGAGTTTTAGCGTATTCCTATTGAAAATTTTGCTTAAAGAGTTATTTTGGGGAAAATACTTATCAATTAATTTAAGAAATTTATGTCAAATTAACTAACTGATTAAATGAAGAATTATACTATATGATTGTTGTTTCTATTTTTCTTTCTGAGGCCACTTATATTTTTCCACAAAATTGATTTCAGAAGATCGGTAACCGCAATCCTTATGAATTTTATCATAAATTGTTTTATGTTTTTCGAATATTTCTTTGCTAGAGAAGTGTATGTTAATGCGACGTTCAACTGATGATGGAATATGTTTAATAACGGATGGTGGGTGATTAGAGCTAAGGTTTATATAAATTGGGTTAGCATCATTTTTAATGTAAGGTTGGAAATTATTAGAAACTAAGTCTAGCGTAATGTCTAAGAAGTCAACTTGTTTTGACAATTAATATCTACGCTAAGACCAAAAGATTTAAAAACTCTATGAATTAATTTTCTATCAACCTTACCGCCAGTGAATTTATTTACTATGATGAGTCCATCGCCTTTATAAAGTCCTATATTATATAAATCGATGTCTTTAAATGCCGTGAGGTTGTACAGAAGAAATAATTAAACTAAATCTGAAGACTCAGAAGAATCCAGAGCTCCCATAAATAAATCAAAACTATCAGTTGAATTTTTAGTCCATTGTTCGTTATCGTGGATAAGAACTGATTTTCTGCAGTCCTCTTTAGAAATGTCTGAATAAAATTCAACGAAATAAAGGGCCAGATGAAAAAGGCTTTTAGATATAGATGAATATAAATCCACGACGTCGAATTGAAGAAAAGTACAATTGTTTTTATCGTCGATCTTCTTAAACCAGTCGATTATTTCCAAAGTCCCACTCCACTGGATAAGTTTGAGTTGATTTTTTATTTGCAGGTTTACTCGTTCTAATATTACTTTACTGCTTTTACCGATCTCTGATTTAATTGGGTTGATAATTCTAGTGGGTAATTTTTGGTGGAATTCAGGTTTGTGATCTTTTAATAGTATATAAACCTCCTTCGTAGTAATTTTTGGAACTCTATCACTGATTTTTAATTTGTCAGTAATTAGTTTATCCGAATAGTTAATCGTATCAATATAATTAGAGTGCTCTATGTTGATTTTTTATAGCTATTTATTAATTTTTTCTTTATTAGAGGTTTGTACTCCTTGGGATTGATTTTATAAAAATTAGAAGTTTTATCCGATTTTATTTCTTTTTTTGCTTTCTCGTCTTTCCTACCCTCTTTACCTCGGACGAAAAGTTTTTCCAAAAACAAAACAAAGTGAGTCTTCTTAAATTTTCTTTTAAAAATAACGTTTATTACCATTGTTATTATCTACCTGATGAGACATTGTTCTTTCAATGTCGAAACAATATGTACAATTTTCTAGTAGATTGTAGTTTGTACAGGTTCTAAAATATAATTTATAATGTGTGTGTGTGTGTGTGTGTGTGTGTGTGTGTGTGTGTGTGTGTGTGTGTGTGTGTGTGTGTGTGTGTGTGATTAAAAGTGACAGAAACGTATTATCATTAAGTCATTTATATAATTTTTCATGTGTTCGTATAATTTGTTTTTCTTTTCGGAACTCAAATTATATAAGACCGTTCTCCACGCAATATCCACAACCACATCCCAACAAAACTGGCACATGCCGCTAATGAACTAAAAAGAAGATCAAACACTTACGTCATTTTGGATAAATTAAATTACCACACAAAATAGCAGCACTTCATTGATGACCGATCCAAATTCAAAAGATTAAATAGGAACCCCACTGAAACTATTAAAAATTACGTTAATAAATTCATAAATCCAATAATGCCGTTGTAGGATCCATAAAAATCGACAAAATTATTAGTGATTATCAACCTCATTACTTATAAGGTAATGTGAAAATACATATACCTGGATATCCCTTATAATCGATTTTCTTCAAAGAACTACACAATTTGTCAACAACGGCTTTCCCAATTATTTACTTGATTACCATATCAAACTGTTTTCGTAACGTAACCAATGGCAACCACAAACACGTGGACAAAAACAACAACATTAATATTTTTTACAAAAATCAACTGCAAAATAGCTACAGACATGACGAATCTTCACTTCGTAATATCATCCGAAATTATGCAACACCGACCATTTCAAACAAGAAAATTAAATTATCTATTATAAAAAATTCAAAACTGCCAACCTCATTATCAATAATAATAATTCATCTGCAATATCTAAACTGCAAAGAACCAATGTCGTTTACGAATTTATATGTCCTTTGCAGAACTGTGTTCCTCAACTATACAAATCCGTAAACAATTACATTGGCTACACCACCACAAAATTGACAAAAAGATTGATATTGCAGCTTTTCCACAACAATTCCATCTGATCTCATTTAAACACACGTTGAGATCTTCCAGGACGTATCCGTGATATACTTATTGATAATACAAGCATAATAGCATCAACCACATGCAAAAAAAGATTAAAAATAATGGCGGCATAGCCATTAAAAGAGAAATCCTACACTTAATGACATCGATTATGAACACGGCAACAATGTGCTTACTGTGTTCGGAACTTAAAATACACAAGACTCTATATGCATAAACTTTATATATGTTTATTTACAAGTAAAACAAAATTAATTCTTGATAATGGCTAAAAGTATAGCCGAAAGCACTCGAAAGTACAAAAGCTTTGGACAATTCTTTTATTATTTAAGTGCCGCAAAGAAAAAAAATTATATGAACACATTAAAAATTATGTAAAAACTTAATGATAATACCTTGTCTGTCATATTTAATATAGATTCTTGCCCAAATACACAATTATATATAATTATTATGTATTATTTCATTTTCATTTGATGAATTAAATAGCTATTTATATATCTATTTATTTTATTATAAACAAAAAAATTTACCCGTTTTCCATGTGCGTATGTTTGAGATAAAAAATAGTTTTATAGTATGCTGTATTTATGAATCAAAGTACTTCTTATATATATATATATATATATATATATATATATATATATATATATATATATATAATAATCTCCGCAAACATGACCGGCCTCTACTATAGTTTCATGCACCTAAATGTAATCATCAGGAAGTCGGTAAATGTTAATATGAAATTAAAGGCTACTTATCTACCTGGGAGAGCTTAAGATAGTAGAAAATTGTCGGTGTTAACACCAACTAGAACTCGCCCAGGGGAAGAGTAACCATAAAAGGCCAAGATGTGAAAGAAAGGAAAATAGGAAAAAAAACGGCGATAATAATTTTCCAAGTACAGAATAAAGTGCTCAATGCCAATGCGGGCAAAAAGCGGCACGGTGGTGGGGCAAACCATGAAGGTTCATAAAAGACGATTGATTATTGCATTTAGTTGTAAGAAACTATAGTAGAGGTTGGTCATGTTTGCGGGGATTATTATTAATTAATATTATGATCTGCCTCATTTAGAGGCATTGAACACTTTTTCTTCCCGATAGTGCTCCTTTTGGGTGATTATTTCCCCCTAGCGGTTCGTAGGAAGAAGTTGTTCGAGTAGAATGTACATCTTTCTGATGGAATACGAGGGAAATTAAGTTAGTTTGCTACAATGCACATATCATGGCAGTTCTTGGCCGTAAAGGTTAAAACTGGTTATTCCCCTTGAGATCTGGGCTGAGCTCAAGTTCAATTAAATATTTAAAATATTGGTTTGTAGAAAATATAAAATATAAAACATGCCACATGCGTCAACAACTGATTGATTTGTTTTTCACAATTCTGCAAGTCTTTCAAAGCTAACAAATATTTTTAGATTGTAAGAATTAGTTGTCCTATTAATTAACCCATAGTTGGAGGTAGGAGAGGCGGATTCATAATTTTTCCAATTGTATTTCCGCGTAAGTAAATATAACGAACCTGACTGGAGTTGGAACTCGGCTCTTCAATTTCCAATTCCGAGCCATTATCCATTACACCCCTTTTACATCAAAGCTTACACCACCGGGCATTCACAAGAGGTAATCCATCTAGGTTCTGACCAGGCTCGACGTCGCTTACTGTAATGTCATTTTGAAATGTGATATGGCCGTAAGCCATTTGAAATAGTGAAATATGTCTTCTAGAAGCAGATGAAAGTATTATAAGAAGAAAATATCCTTAGAAACAAAGAAATATTGTTTTGTTTTGTTTTTGTTTTTTTCTATGTAAGATCTAATCTCTTATATGGCAGATAATGATAGTCAATCACTTTACGGATAAAGAACAGATTTACAGTGGCAAGGGACATGGTTCAATCGACACTTACTAAAAGAACAACGGACAGCAGATGATAGCAATACAGAAAAAATATTTCATGTTGTTATCCTGCCCACAAGCCACACGTCAATGCTTACAGCACCTGGTATTCCCAATCGGTTACCCCTCTAGTTTCTGAACAGTCTTGACGATGATTAACTCGGGTGATCGTATTTCAGCATTATATAGCGTTCAATAAACAAAAGAAAAAAAATTAAATAACTGAGAGTTAAATAAGACGTCCTCTATAATGATGTTAAAATCAATTGCATCTGCTGGGATGAATGTATATATATATATATATAAAATAATTATTAACTAGTTACCGGTCATACTCAAATTAAAGCAGGAAGCAGTTATATTAGAAAGTTCTCAATACATTTGAAGATAAAATAAAATAAAAATTTAATATGTAGATCTTATGTTTATGCTATTATTAAGAGGAAATATCAAAGTATTTTTTCAAATTATTTTTTGAAAAAAAATTTAACCCTTTCTAACACATTCAAAGTTTTAGTAAAAAATCTTGTTTTAATTTTCGTTAGAGGGTAGATAAATCGTTTAGAGTTTAGAGTTTACCGTGGATAATTTAATATTATGTGACACTATCTCCCACGGTGATGCTTTCCCTTCTCCCGAGGGGATACTTTCCTTTGGTTGGTTTAAAACCACGGAGAGAGAAATTGATGTTGGTGATATTATTAATGTTTTATTGTGTCACGCGATGTGAGCTTAGGAAAAAAGTAAAAAAATTTAGTACCAACAAGTGCTTCTAAAAACACGGGAGCATAAGATTTAATTATTTTATGAAAATAATCATTTCTCTTCTATCATGTTTTTATAAATATCGCTGCTTTCAGGTTCAATATAAATTTCCCTGGCTTTGGAGTTGAAATGTTGATTCCGCTAATCTGAAAACGCGTAGACAAAACAAGTGTCAGAGTGATTTGATAAGTCACCCGAAGGCCAAGGCCGCTGTTGAGCACAACAGTCCGAAATAACCCTATCTGAATTCAGTTCTCTGTGAGTTGGCATAATCTCATTGGTCGAGCTAAAACATCCGCGGATCGAGCGGGCGGAGACCGATTTTCATTGGCCGAAGACTGTGAGCCGGCCGGAACCCCAGAGAGGATCGAAATTGGTTATAAAAATAGATGCTCGACACGAAAAGTTCAGTTTGTGAGTTGGTGACAGAGTTTGTAAGTTGGAGAGCGAGTTGGGAAGCAGTTTGTTGAGTTGGAGCTGCTATCAGTTGGGTGACAGTTTGTGAGTTGGAGAGCGAGTTAGAGTTTGTTTGGTTGAATTGGAGCTGCTATCAGTCGAAATGTAACGACTGGGGGAAAAGGCCCCAGCCGGGGGGGCCATGACCCACGACTATAGAACTTATGGCTAAAGAGTTAATTTCGAATGAAGCCTGCCGCAAATTAACTCAAAGAAGTTAATTTGGAAAAATGCGCCATCGACATGAATCCCGAAAGAACGTTATTGTTATTTTTTTTAATCACGGGAGAATCGAAAATTCTGATTCTTCGTTCGCTCAACTTCGGCAAACTCCGATAAGGACCCGAAAGAACTTTGCTGTTTTAGAAGTTACATAGGAAAATTGACAATCCTGATTATAGGGAATTAATGAAAAGACTTTAACGAAATACGAGAAGAGACTTTGGCGAATATTTGAAGAGATCTGTTTATTTCAACGCTAACGAAACTTAGACAAAACATTTCGTTTAACGATTAGAAGCTATGATGCTTTTGGCGAACTTTCTCTCTCCGTTGTAAAAACCATTTTCGACGAATTTATATCATTTTCGACAACTGTATTCTTGGGAAAAGAAAGACATTGTTTTTTCTTTATATAAAAATATTCTTCGTAGCTCTCCAGGCGTGTTCGGCTTGTTCATTTATTTTATTAATTTTTTTTTTTTTTTTTTTTTTTTTTTTTGGTGCCGTGTTTATTTTTTTTTCAAACCACAAGTGTACACCAGTGTCCGGACTGGCTAAAAGGGACGACTATTAAGATTGCAAGACGAGACCTCTGGGATCTAATCACAACGTGGGACAGTGGCCAGTTGTTGCAAAAGATGTCCTGTAACCCAGCTTTTGTGGCAACATCATCGGACGAGATCGTCACGACAGGGTGGCAGTGTCACAACTGGGATCGTCACGACCGTCAGCGAGAACGAGCGTCACATTAGACAGACGGCCAGCCCGGCTGAGGCATCACATCTGGTGCCGTTTGGACCAGGATCTGGCCTGAGGGCAGCAGTCCGGTGCAGAGTATCACAATTACGTAACTCAGTTTTTTGTGGAAAACACATTAATTTGGAAATTCTTGCAAAAACGAAATAATTGTCTGATTTTAATGAAACTTTCAGGACTTATTCACAAATGAATGAAATTAATTTGAAATCATTATTTTTTCAAAATTTTGGTAAAAATATTTTTTATATTTGTTATCCTCTCCCGTCCACCTAAATTCATGAATTTTCAAGAAATTAAATTCTGTTGCGAAAATAGGTTTTATTAGTTAAATGCAGGACTCATTGGGGAGTGTAAATCATCTATTATTGTTTTGAAACATTTGGCCCTTTTTCTGAAAATTCGCTCTCAATAGTAAAATAAAGAATGCAATAAAACTATGACGTTGTTTAATTAGATAAACTTGTAATTGATTTAATAAATATTATATATTAAGAACATTATGTTCTGAATAATTTTGTTCTACGATAATGAAATTTTAAAAGAAATATTTTCATTTTTTAATTATAAAAATTTATAAAGTTTCACAAATATTTTTAAATACTTCAAAGACATGTGGGCATTAGGTTATTAAGTCATTAAGTGAAGACTATATTTAATAATCGAAAATTGAATAGTTTCATACAAATCGTCGAATCATCAAATTTTTAAATAATTTTTATTTTTGTGTATTTGAAGATTTTTTTGTATGGTGATTTCTGTGTGTACATTAAAACGTCATGTATTTTACGGTTTCTTCTCCCTACAGGA
This sequence comes from Ascarosepion bandense, assembly GCA_037127315.1. Taxonomy (NCBI): domain Eukaryota; kingdom Metazoa; phylum Mollusca; class Cephalopoda; order Sepiida; family Sepiidae; genus Ascarosepion; species Ascarosepion bandense. Next base: position 5,865,382 of record JBBBDQ010000515.1, read on the forward strand.
AAACATTTGGACAAGTACGTCAATTATGGATACTTACCCTATTTGACATCTGACTGTCATCAGATATCAAATCATACAGGAAAGGTCAGAAAGAATAACACTCCATGATTAAGAAATAGCTTTATTTTAAATTCCATGCTATAAATAAGTAATACCTGTGTAAATCAGATTAATTTAGTATTAAATTTGTTAATTTTCCAAAATTAACGCGTCACATATGTATATTTTATTTTTGCAAAAATTTTGAAACCAAGAAATAACTTTTGTTTACAGATGTGTCAATTGTTCAAAAATGTCCGAAAAATTGAAAATATTTTTTAAAATCTCAAATGTTTATATTCTAATCGATACAATTTCTGTTTGAAATACACCAGATTATTTTGCTTACTGGAAATAGTAAATTTATTCATGTGGCTTTCAATTAAAAAGAAAATAAGTTTCAAGAAAACATTTTTATTTTTAAAAATTCAATTTAGATGTTAGGTATCGAAAATGAGTGGAGGTACCTAATAGGTACCTCCAATTTTACCGTGGGGAAATCAGCATAGTCTGAAGTAAAAGGCTAAATAAAGACAAAGTTTTCTCGGCAAAATGAACTAAATAAAGACATAAAATTTTTGAACTAAATAAAGACAAAGTTTTCTCGGCAAAATGTTTATGCTATCATAAAGAGGATAGATCAAAGTATTTTTTTAATTATTTTTACAAATTTTTAAAATTGTTCTAACAGGTTCTGAAAGGCTCATTTAGTGGTAGAAAATCTTTTCTCTCGTCAGTGAAAGGGGTAAATTGACGCTAGAGTTTATTACGCCAACAGCGTAATATTACGCGAAGGCATTTTTTGACTGTGAAAGACACATTAATTTGGAAATTCTTGCAAAACTCAAATAATCGTCTGATTTTGATGAAAATTTCAGGACTTATTCACAAATGACTGAAATGATTTTTGAAATAATTATTTTTAAAAAATATTGGTAAAAAATATTTTTTTTAATTTGTTACTCCCCCCACAATATTTAATTTCCAGAAATGTCGAAAAATGCAACTCGGTCACAAAATATAGATAGTTTTCATTAAATTCAGGAGTCATTAAGGAAAGCTAATCAACTGTCTTTTTTTCTTCAAAACAAGCTATCTTTTAGAAAATCAGCTCTGAATTAGGAAAACAAAAATGCAATAAAACTATGTCAATTTTTATTTGGGTAAACTTTTAATTACTTTTATAAACATAAATTAAAATTGTGTCATCGTCTGAATAATTTTTTTTTCCGTTAGTAATGAATTTTTACAAGAATTGTTTTTATTTTTCATATTTTTTATTAAGTAATTTAAAAAGTTTTTACAATTTTCTCCTTATAGGTCTCTCAGATGTTTTTTAATTAATGTGTGGCAAATATATTTATTAATCGAAAAATTTAAAAAGTTACTCTAAAAGAGAAGCTTTTTTTTTTTTTGTAATTTAATTAAAACTGTTGATTTTTGCATGTTAATTTCCCGTTTTTGGTAAGTACGGGTGCCCATAAACGATATAAATCTGTAAAAGGTCACGTGACTCAAGGGTTGTCCGCCCTTACATAAAATTTTCCCGTATATAAACCCCGAAGGTCCTTACTGCTATTCTTTTCATGCGTGCCTCTGAATCGCTCAAGAAAGAAGTCATTTCTAGTCAGAATTTAAATATTTAAAGTAACTTTTATATTTTTAACTTATTAGTTTAATCATTTTTAATATTAATTGTGAATCTATCTACCTGACAGAATTTAGAAAAAACATAAAAACTTCTTTTTTATTTGTTTTGCTTTTTTTGGGCTGTTCATTACAATGGCATGTGGTAATGATTCATAAAAGAAATTATTAGGGATAAAAATGTTTACTTTCAATGTGTGTTTGCAAAATGTGACTAAGAAATAAATATGTACTACAATGTTATGGTGGATAGGCTAAGATTAATACAATTTGGAAAAGGTTTCATTTTTTCTTTTCAATTGAATGAAAAATCCATTTTTTAGTTTCTTTATTTCATAGCCTAATCCTACTAATGAAATTATGCATTTCAAATGTTAACCTAATACTTTAAAGTTTATTTTTAATTATAAATGAATGTACAAAACACATGTTATAAAATTATTTTTACCCTTAGTTATCAAATTAAGGGAGATACCTCCATTCACAATGGAAAAAATCAAGAGGAAAGTTGGAATTTTAAAAAAATATGTTTAATTTCAATTTGTGTTTGCAGAATGTTTTTAAGAAACAAATATGTACTACAATTTTATGGTGCCTAGCTAAGATTAAAACAAATTGGAAAAGGTTTCATTTTTTTTATTTTCAGTTGAATGAAAAAGAAATTTTTTATTTTAATATTATCTATTTTATTTCATAGCCTAATCCTACTATTGAATTTATGCATTTTTATTGATTAACTCCTACTTTCATGTTCTTTTTTAAATTGTAAATGATTGTACAAAACACATGTTATGAAATTATTTTACCCTTAGTTATCAAATTAAGGGAGATACCTACATACCTGTACCTGGAAAAGCAGCTAAAAGGTGTGGAGGATTGGAGTGCCAATTAAGAAAACTCAGGGCCACAAAATATTCCGAAATTCCTTTCTCTTCAAGATATTGCATAAATACAGTATGACATGTACAAAAAATATAGATACTTATTTATAACATCTACAGTTATGTAAAAATTAAATTAGATATTTTAATTTCATTCTTTGTTATTAAATTGTAAAATTATTTTAAAAGCAATTTCAATTTTTATTTATTTAGCAAGCATATTCAATCATCCAGCTATAATGCTAAACGAACATTGTATAAAATATTATGTAATTGATGAAAATATTATGTTATGGTTAGCTATGCAGTTAAAAAACAGAAACCGGTTTTTTAGATACATAAAAATTTGGCACTTCCGGACGCCATACTTAGGGTGTTGACAGACAGTAGCTGACATATTCAATCAATCACAGCTCGAATTACGTTGATGACAGGACTACTGTATTTAAGATAAGTTTCTGTCTTAAATTTCATAAAGTAAGGAATTGCTATTGTGTGAAATCAGATTAAGGTAAGGTTCAATTTAAACAATTGACTTTAAAAAAGTGCCTTTGATGTATATATTTTTTTCATGATTTTTTAAACAGAAAGTTGGCTAATGTTGACGTAACCTGTCAATAAATCAAAAAATGGCGGAAAATTTAAAGTTTGTTTTTGTTTTTCGAAAAATTTCGGATTCCAATCGATATAATTTCAGTTTAAAATACACCAGTGAATTTTGATTATTGGAATTACTAACTTTAATCCCTTGGCTTTCAAATAGACCTAATTTTAAAGCTTGAAGATAGATTAATTATTTTTAAATTTTCAATTTAAATTTAGGTATCTAAGAATTGATTGGAGGTACCTATTTATATATGAACGCTGATTGACAAGACAAATGAATGTGAATCCGTTTAAACAATAAAAAACACAAAAATTTTCAATACAAAATTTTCTTTTTATCCACATGTTATTCTCTGGTGAAGATTTAAAGGCAACAGTGCAACACATATTAGCTTTATAAATGTTTCTTATCTGTTCTCCTTACTGTGTATATATATATATATATATATATATATATATATATATATATGTGTGTGTGTGTGTGTGTGTGTGTGTGTGTGTGTGTGTGTGTGTGTGTGTGTGTGATTAAATAAATTGCAAACACTATGTTTGCTTATTTTTAATAAAATCCGTTCATACACACGGATAATTTTTCGCGTATTACAATCAAAAGATGTCAGAAATTAGCTATAATGTTGACAGATGTTATTTTCATTCATTTTTTAAGGTATCCAAGTACTTTAAATCTCTCTCCGAGATCATCTTCAGGGGTGTGAGTTATGGTAACAAATGTAACCGGAAAACTGTGTTGCTAAAAATTACTGTACATTTTTCCTGCTTCAAATATAAAAGTTGACAAATTGCTAGCGTTCATTAGAATGTGAAAATTATCCAAAATGGAATTTTTTTATATGTTGTAATGTCATGGTTATGCACGTGTTAAAGCATGACAAAATGTTCTTTTTACAAACATTTTAGAACTTTACTACAGTATTCATAGCTGATTCTATTAATTGACAGCTTAAGTGTTTTAATGAATATTGCCTCGAGAATCTGTAGTTTGCTTTTGTTGTTTTCTTGGTGTAGGATAGTTGTATTATCGATCATTATTTTTTTATATTGTTAATGTAGACAGGAATTTTGTTGTAAATGTCTGCAAATTAATGAATTGTCAGACAAATGTAACGTAAGACTTCTAATAATGTAGTTGTTAATGCAGCATATATATTTGTTTTGTTTTTTTGTTTTGTTTTTGTTTTGTTTTTATTCTTGTTTTTTTTTTTTTTGTCGGAGATACATTCTCTCAAGGGACATTTAAATTGATATATAATGTTGGTTTTACGTAACACATCAGTTGGTTGGGAGATTACGGACAATCAAATCAGTAGTATTGTACCTTTTATATATATTATTAATTTTAATTTTTTTATTAGGATCAACGGGAAATATATTAGTCCAAATGAAATTTTTCTTATTTTCTCATCCTGTTTATAGTTATCGTGCATCTGGTTGCAATAGAAGAGTTTGATATGTTTAGGGTCTTTTGTAGAAGTACCATACTTTGTATGGTTTTTTGTGGTTTTTGAAATATCGTCTCATTTCTTCATCTACAATGTGGCTTGGAAAATCATTATTAATAAGAGTCTGCTTAATATCTTTTAGTTTATACCAAATTTAAAAAACTTACCAATAACCCTACCACTCAGCTAAAACCAAAGATTAATAAATTAATCACAGCTAACAATGCTGAGCAAGACAATCTAAAACTTACTAAAATATTCGGCGACTATAAACCAGTACACATTAATGGTGCTATCAAAACACATAAGTCTAACTTTCCACCTCGCCCTATTATATCACAAATACCCACTCCTATATACCAACTAACTAAAACGCTTAACCAATTAATTACACCATAAATACCTAACAAATATAGCATTAAATCATCTTTTGAATTTATACAAATATTAAAAACGGAAAAGCCTAATAATGAAACAATAGCATCACTTGATGTTGAAAATCTATTCACTAACGTTCCTGTTAGAGAAAACACTGACATTATTATAAAAAATAGATATTATAATAATTCTCTGCTCCCCGCCACTGAAAATTAAACCTGAAATACTAAAAAGACTACTTTTAACATGTACCACCGAAGTCTCATTCTATGATCACAGAAATAATATATACGTGCAACTGGACAGTGTTTCAATGGGCTCAGTTCTGGGTCAAATCTTCAGCAACTTCTACATAGCCAACCTAGAAAATAATATATTTAGTACCACTACAAAACCCTCCATCTACGTACGATATGTAGATGATATTCTTATATTAGTTAAAATATAGAAGAAATAATAAATTAAAAAAAAAACTTTCAAAAGAACTCTCTCCTGAAGTTAATATACGAAATTAACCAAGATAACAAAATCCCTTTCTTTGACATTTTAATAGACACAAACAATAACACATTTACTACCTCCCCATATAAAAAACCAAGCAGCAGAAACTCTTGCACTCTCAACTATAACAGTGAATGCCTTAACTACTACAAAATAGCACTTATGCACAACTTAATTAACCGAGCACAAATCAACTTCTCCACAAAAATATATTTTACTCTGAACTAAAAAAAATATTAAGCAGACTCTCATGAATAATGACTTCCTAAACCAAATTGTAGATGAAGAAATAAGACTATATTTCAAAAACCACAATACACATCAAACAAAATATGGTAATTTCACAAAAGACCCTAAACATATCAAACATCGATCGGAACAAGTGATAATCGGACGGGGCAATATCTGCTGAATATGGTGGGTGGAGTAGGACTTTCCATTTAAGCGTTTCCACGTAGGTTTACACCCATTTTGCAATATGTGGCCTTGTAGCGTTGTCATATTGCAAAATCACTTTGTCGTCTCTCTGCTCGTATAGCGGCTGTTTATTCTTTAATACTCTGCTTAAATGCATCAACTGTAGTTAATAGCAATCTTCTGTGATGATTTCGATCGGTTTGAGCAGCTCATAATAAACTAGCCAATAACAGGAAATTGTAAGTTTCCCGACATTTGCACAAATGCAGTGGAGGTAAATTCAGATTAATGCCTATCTACCAAAATGCAAATTATGACACGCTCATGATGCAGGAAGAAATATTTGTAAAAAATACAAGACTTCCCTCAACAAAACATGAAAAACCTAACACACACACACACACACACACACACACACACACACACACACACACAGTAAATTCAAACGCGATAAAATAAAAACACTAAATTCAAATAGCATTCCAAAAACAATAAAACGAACTAGATGACCCATAGAGTAGAACTGAATCAAAATCTCTGAAAACAACTTTGAAGTATAAAGACGAAATCAAATTTCGCAAGTCAACGTAAAATATTTTTATAGTGAGCGAAAAGTGACAGAGATATTTAACGTGCGAGTGTGAAAAAAACAACAAACACGCATGCATATGAACTTTTTGACCTGCTCATCACTTATCTATTTATTTATACACGATACTTTGGCTATCAGAAAAACAAAACAATATGTAAAGTCACAAATGTATTCGCCTGAAGAGAGTCAAATTTAGACTCGAAACACGTGTAACGACACAAATACCATTATGGACACTGAGTATATCATACAAAAAGTAATATTAGTAATAACAACAATAAATCTACACTTCAAGCAAAACGTTCATGGCTTCTTACACTTTTTCTCTTATGTATATATATATATATATGTGTGTGTGTGTGTGTGTGTGTGTGTGTGTGTGTGTGTGTGTGTGTGTGTGTGTGTGTGTGTGTGTAAGAGTCATCTTCAGCAGAGCGAGATTGAAATGTCACAAAAGAAGCCATGTACAGAGGATTGACTTTGATTACGTCACATATGGCAACATATGCCATGAATTAAGCTGTTGTTTGCGGAGTGAATGAGGCAGCGCATAGCTGCGCGCAAGTTCGGCTCCAAAGTCTATTAGCAGCTCTGCAAATGTGTGCTGAACAACAGCAATCCTTCATTCCTCTCTTAATCAATAAATTTGAGGTCCTCACGGCATCTGTGGACAAGGCCGAGTGCTTTGCTCGCAGATTCTCATTAACTCGTCTAGAGTATCTGCACCCGACTTCCCTCTTAGAACTGAGGCTCAACTGAAATATTTACATTTCTCATCTCTGGTATCTAAGATAATATCAAAACTTCACCCCATAAGGCGAGCGGAGGTGATGGTATCCCGGTCATTGTCCTGAAGAAATGTGTTCCTGAACTCTCCTCTGTCCTCTCTAAACTCTATAATTACAGCCTTTCTGCTTCCTGTTTTCATACTTGCTGGAAGTCCTCCTCTGTGGTTCCTGTATTTAAGAACTCAGGGGAACCCTTGGACCCATCCAATTTACGCCCTATCAGCCTCCTACCAATCTTCGGAAAAGTGTTCGAGACTATTATCAATGCTGAAATAGTTCAACATCATACTGCCCATAAACTATTCTCAGACAGTACGTTCTGATTAACTTTGCTCTATGGTACCTACACTTTTATGAATTTAAGCACAGTACTAGATTCGCAACAAGGTCTCATCATTTTATATTTGAATTCTCTAGATGTAACCGTAACTCCTTTGCTCAGTTTCTTTTCTCGCCTATGGAGATCTCTTTTTGCTTTCCAGTTAAATTTGATCATCAAATATTTAAATGCAATGTCAACAGTTATATACTGTCTTCTTGATTCATCTTTTATTGTTATCACTCTTTTGCTGGTTTTGTTTTTCTTATTCTTTCAAACTCAATATCTCTTATGTCTTAGTGTCATTATTGCTTTTCTTTGGGTGAAATGATAACAAAAAAATCATCATTGCTGAGGATAGCATGGACCGAACATAAGAGCAACGACGAAGTTTTAGAGAAAATGGAAACAAAATAAAACCTTCACTCATCAGGAAGAGACAGTTGAAATTTCCAGGGCACATAATGAGGAAAGATGGTTCAGAAAATGTGTTACTCACATGAAATAAATTGAGGGCAAGAGGGACAGAGAAAAAAAAACGCTTGAAAAACAGGAGGGACAGAGGACAAAAACATTTTATCTTCATTGTACGATCATCTGGTAAGGATAAAGGACGATCGAACTCCTAGTCAATTTATCTACAGTGAATTGACTAAGGTGAAAAGACGGGCCAAAATTGAGGCATAAAAATTGCATCAAGAACATACTAAAGAAGGCGAACATCTTACAAAATGACTGGTAAAGCGTCGCTCTAGATTGTTCATTCTGAGGGAAAACAATGCAAAATGGCAGAAAAGAATTTGAACGGATTCGTATCGAACAGTGTTTCTCGTTCTTTTTAGGAACAAATGAAAATATCACGGCACACTGAGAACATTTTTAATGTTTATACAGTTATGAAATAAAGCCATTGATTTTTTTTTAAATACACACACAAATATGAATTTACTTTATTTCAGTTTCTATTCAACTGTTTATGCAGCTTATTTCGTGTAAAATCTGTCTCTGGTGTTCTTTTTTTTTCTTTTTTTTTCGCAATTTCTTCAATGTTTGGTCGAATGGACAATAAGCAAACCCTCATTTCTTCTTCAGTTGAGCGTAGTCTTGTTTTTTATGTTATTTGGAGTTAAGGAACCTAATTTTTCTAAATAAGAAACAAAAATTTGCAATAAAACTGATAAAGTTGGGATATTTCTTTTGTATTGAAACCCAAAAGGTATCAATGGCTACCGTCGAATGTTTTACTTTTAGTCCATAAAAAATAAAATACTTTTTAAAAAATGAATATTAAAACAATGTATCAAAATAACATGATCAAAGAATAGTGAAAAGAACTATTTGAAAAAACCTTTAACACTTATTCATTTATTCAAATACTAACGCTGTACCATTACTACTTCCATACACGCTTTTATATATATATATATATATATATAAATGTCGCAAGTGTCCGTCCTAATATGGACATGTGGGCGTCTACTGCAAATCAAATAAAAGAGAAGGAGCTTTCGTTTTTGTTTTTTTTTTGGGAGGGGTTGATATTTCGATTACCCATTGTTGTACCATTTTGATCTGATAAGCCGCGCCAAGAACACCATAGCGGCGAAATATGTATCATCCAAACTGATAATTAGAAATCCGTTATAAAATATTACTCTGTTAAATAAATGAATTTAACATTGAGTTCATCTTCTTTGGAATTTACCCGGATTACATACCAAGTGTACTGCATTATATATATATATATATATATATATATATATATATATATTCTTCATTCGTAAACGAGTTATGACACAACCTAGGTCCCTACCATGTGGTGTCTTCAGGCAATTTGCAATAACTGATTTTACCGTTTTTTTAAGAACGCTCACGTAACGGGTATTTTTTAAACGCGCAATTTTTCAAATTAGAAGAAATTCTAACGTTTTCATCCATGGTTGTATGAACCTAACAGGTATTTTATGGTATGGTTATACTTAGTCATAATTTCTGTTCTTTCATTCAGTAATTCATTTTTGTTTGGGAATAACTTAATAGCTAACTTTTCTTCCTGGCACAGTCTATATATTTTGCCACCGTTGTAAGGCTTAGCTGTTTTCATGTGCTTTAAAAATCACCTCTTATCGAACCTAATTTACTGGTTTATTATGCGTTTTGCCACACCCTTCAATATACATCCTCTGAACAGTGTTAATAAATTGTTGATGTGCTTCCGAAAATTCTGATCGAATTAGGAACAGAAACTAACCATCGACTATTGTCTTGGATTATATCAGACTCTTGCTGTGAATTTGCCAGTTCGTAAATGCTGCTGCTGTCTGCTCTTGGCTTTTCTTCGGCGACGACGCTTGCGTTACGCTTCACGGTGCGCCTGTCAAATATTTCTGTCGATATTGAATTTTTCCCAGTTGCATTTCATTCCAAATAAGCCTGACCGGGGAAGTATATGATTTTCTTAAACTTGCTTCAGTCACCCCAAAAGTAGAAGGCGCGTTAATAATATAGTTTGTGTCAGATAATTCCAGACAAATTATAATAGTGAGAAAAACCAAAATAGAAACCCTCCCTAAAAAATGACGCATTGTGCAACACAAATCAGTTAAGAATTCCAGTCAGTTTGTATTTTGGCCGTTCTACCTGTGGAGTGAGTAGTAAACGTAACATAAATGACAGAACTGCCGAGCAGATTTGAAAAACTTTGCAATAAACAATTACAGAAAAAAGAAAAGAAACGAACAGGGCAAAAGAATAATATAAAGCAAACAATATATGCAAAACAAATTAGCAGCAATAAGGCAAGGCCACAGTAATATGGCAAAAATTTTACAAACTAAGAATTGTCGTGACACACAAGAATTGTCGTCGCAAGTTCAGGCAAGTGAACGTAACGTTCTGACAAGACAGACTGAAACTGAGTTTGATGAATCCGAGGACGGGCTAAATTTTATTAGCTACAAACAAAAATCTCAGCACGCATTTGTGTGTTTCTGCCTATAATTTGGGGAAAAGCAAGTGTTTTGCAACCCTAAACTACCTATCTTGGATTCCAACGTGAACTGCTATTTTGAGTGCTGTTCGTGTTCACATAGGGTTGATAAACGAGTGAGTGTTTTTCTTGTTATAGGTTAGCTTTTGTCTTTGGGTTGTTATATTGTTGTACTTGTTTATTTGAACTTGGGTTTATATTTTTCTTGCTGTGGTGGGACCGCCATGGAGGGGTCTCTCCAGCAGAATGTTGAACCATCGGTCTCACCAACGCCGACTGTGTTGAATAAGAAGCTGGAAAAAAGACACTTCTTATTATAACCAGATGAGAGAGAAATTTAAGGATTTCATTAAATATAATGAGCTTGTCTCCATCCCGGAGCATTGAATGTTGTATCGGCAAGGACCATCTCCCTGATTACAACCGATGTTAAGACGCGGAAGTTTATCAGGACCAGCAGGGAGATTATAGAAGAGGCCCTCAAAAGCCTCCAAATTGTACCCAAAATTCCCGCAAAGCGCTCCCGCGCTATGTGAGATGTATTTTGGCTTCAGAGGAGGAAGTTAAGTCTCTGGTGGGCAGCGTGTTAACAACCAAACAGGTTAAGCTGCAAACGAAATACATGGGCACGCGATGAACTATCTCTGGAAAACATGTTGGAGCATTTTTTGCAAAATTCGGAGCTGTTGATGAGGTAGAGCGTGTTGTAAGCAAGGCGGGTGCCAACCAAGGACTTCTCGTTACAAGTGGTACTGAACCGCCAGGAGTTCCAGAGTATCCTATACATACTGCTCTGTCGGGAAAGGAAGTTGTTCGTGGTAGTAGAGGGAAGAAGGCTTCACTGTTGGACGTGTGTGGCGGTCGGACATCTGGCCAAAATGTGCCCAACAAAGCATCCGGTGCCAACACCAGAAGCACCGGGGAAAGAGAAACCGACAGAGCAGAAGGAGATAATTGTAAAGGCAGAAAAGGCAAAACCACAACCATCAAGAAAATGGAGGGTGGTGGTGAGGAGGGGAAAAAGGCGGCTTCCTCTCCTCCTCAGGGAGACAGTCAAAATAAAAAGTCGCCGATAAAGAAAATGTTGAAAAAGGAGCAACATCAACAGGAACCGGCGAAAACAATAGAGTGCGACGAAATGCCTCCACCATGCTCTTCATTGCTGAAGCGGGGGAGGGAGGAAGAGGAGGACCCCACTAAAAAAAAAAGGTTAAAAAAAAAAACAGAGCTGAGAAGGCCCTGGTAGCCCCCAAGACCCAATCTGTCCATGCTTCGCCTGCGAAAGAACAGACCATTGTCAAGGTAAAGAGCCATTCGTCATCCCCAACAAGAGCTCTGTCAACCCCTTCTCCCACTCCCTCCCCTTCACCATCTTCCAACCCTACAGAGGAAAAGGAGAAAGAAAAAGAGAAAAAGAAAAAAACTTTGTTCTATTACAAAAGCAAAAAACTTATGTGAAATAGACAGGCAGGCTCTGAAGAGAACCTTTTCTTCACAGAGGAAAGACCTCTTGAGGCCTCTATTCAAAATGTTCGTTGTAGACGGAAAATCGATAAAAGATCCTGAGAACTTTCCTGATACTTCCGGGGTGATCACATTAATCCGTAATACGGGCAGGAACCTGAAAGTGTGTGATCATCTTTCGGGGGCCAAACACGCCTACTCGAAACTGAGGATGGCTCAAATAGAGTCAAAAGAACTGAAGAAAACGGCGCAGCTCTGCGCAAAGAGGGTCACGGTAATTCTCCACCCTTCCTTATACAGGGCTTTAAAACTCACTTACCCAACGGAGGTTGGCGGCAGTGTCCCGGATGGGCGAATTACGTCCGAAATTGACCCCAGTAGTCAAGCTGTCACGGTCCTGATACCCGCAGATTTCCGGCCAGTATGTGCTTAAGGGAACTTAATAACTTAAAGAATGTCTATAAAGCTAGCCAGCTTGAATGCGAGGGGCCTGAGTGGTCAGAGTAAGGCTGCCCGCATGCTTCGTGATCTCTTGCCCTTTGGAGTGAATGTGGCTGCAATCCAGGAGATTCACTTTGTTTGCAATATTGATGCTAGTGTGCTCTCTAGCGACTTTGTTCAGCATACGCGACCAGCTGACCAGAGTTGTTTCCTTGATGGTTAAACGTATATAGCATTAGGTTTTTCACCGCTGACTATGGCCATCGACTCGCCCTAGCTAAGGCTAAAAAGATGAAGACACTTAAAGATAGTCTATCCCGGACGGAGGCAGGGGGATAGGGATATCATTAGCTAGGCAGGCCCTGGAACGGTTGGCTAGCAATCGTTACCAAGGTCAGGTATAGGTTAAACAAGATGTCTGGTGAAGCCGAGAACATGGTCGATGAATTGCGTAAGGAAGAGATACGTCGAGGAGGAGTTAGATATATTCAAGAGGTTAAGACCCCGGAGGGGCGTACTCTGAGGTCGACCGACAATATGTGCGAGGCGTTTCGGCGGCATTTCGAGAGCCGCTTTAACAAGGAGATAAGGAGTTTCGCAGCTATTTGGCTGACATTCCTCGGCTTGGGTCGACTGAAGCAGCTAGCTGCGAGGGTAAGATCACGAAGGGCGAAGTCCACTTAGCATTGAAGAGGGTCAGCAGTGGCGCGTCTCAGGGATTTGATGGTCTACCCTATGAATTGTACTTGAGGCACATCTTTGTACAGATTTTGACGGTGGTGTTCCTCAAATGGTTCCGGCAGTGTTCTGTGCCCGACCAGATTTTCAGGGGTGTGATCACGCTGTTGAAAAAGGTCAAGGGTGTTAGAGAGGGCTTAGAAAATTTTGGCCAAGATCCTGACAGAGCGCTTGCAGTCAGTTGCAATTTTTGTTGGGTGGACGGGTCTTACTAACATCTGTTTATTTTATTTTGCATATTTTGTTTAAATTTTAGTTTGGTTTCTGGGTTATTCATCCCCTCCCCTTTCATTTTCATGTCTTTAAAATTCTTAATTTATTTTTTGTATTATATTGTATATAAATGAAACTTTTATGTCATGAGTTTTGTTCCCTGTTTTTTAGGATTCTCCTTGTGAATATGTGGTATGTGGTGTTTGGAGGTTTGTGAGGTGATGGATGGGTTCTTTTGGTGAATGAATAAATTTAAATGAGTGATTGGAGCTAGGTATAAGATAGATAATGACGACCGAACTCAACCCCCTTTTTTGGTCATGTGCCACAGTTTTGTATTCTTACAGAATAAATATTCAACACTACTTATCTCTAAGCGTGGCCCAGGCTGCTAAGAGATAAGTGTTTCTACCAAGTTACTATCTCTAGAATGGCTTCCAATAGTTGAAGAGATTATATCAGCCCATTAAGATATCAAGCGGTTTCGAATACAGAGTGGTTCTCCCTCCTTCTATACTGGTTGCCACTAAGGCTACAGGGTCAAATCTGCCTTGCTATTTAACCAATAGCTTTGAGGAGAAGAAATAGCTTCATACCCTACCCAATTGTATTTGTGCGAAAGTGAATATAAAGAACTCGGCCAAGATTTAAACTCGGTTCACTGATTTTTCCTTCTGATTCGTTAGCCGCATATTATTTTCTGTCTTAGAAAACGGGATAAGGTTATTCAATAACATTACCAACTTCATTAATGACCTCGATAGGACGTCGGAAGCAAATAAAACTAAAATAAAAATTTCAAGAAAACTTTATTTTTAAAAATTCAACTTAAAAGTTAGTAATCGAAAGTGAGTAGAGGTACCTAATTAAAACGACTATTTTTTTCTTTTTCTTTATTTTTTGTCTCGCCGTAACACCCGTACGCGGTTTAGAATGTGACCGAGATAATCCCTGATACACTGACTGATCTGCTGATTTATTTTCATCATTTGCGTTTGTTCTATAATTACCCATTACATGAAAATTCTTTTGATGTGTTAAGATATAAAAGTCAGACAGGACTGATGCCTTATTTATATTTTTAATATCTTTGTTTCCAAGATGCCTTAATAAATCGGGAGTCATGTATTATTTAAAATCGTTTATTAAAATGTATTGGCGCATTTTTAAAGTCACCGTCAGTTGTCTCAACCCTGAACCAATGAATAAAAATATTTTCCTGACCTCTTGCAAATTCCACAAAAGTTTAGTTACTAAGTTATTTTTTTATATTTTTTCAAACTCCTGCCAATATGCCTGTGATACCTGTTCTTAAGCAATTAAAATCGCAGCATTAACTGTATCCTGATTTGATGCATCTTTAATACTAAGAGGTGGATATAATTCAGCTGCCCTACCTATCAAGACACTCTGTCATAAAGTTGGCCCCCCGAATTGGCGTTGCCATTTTGAATGTTCTGCTACTTTTTGAAAGTGGGGAAAATATTTATCTACCGATTTTACTGAAAATTTAGGAGCCTGTCGATTATTATTTTTTTTTTTTTTTTTGCTGCATCAAAATCAGTAAAAAGGAAATTGGAATTTTGAGAATATAGTATTGCTTTATTATTTTCGTTTCCAACTTTTAATTTTTTCAATTCCAACTTTTCTCGTTCTAGTCTTTCTTATATATTTTTGTTAATTCTAATTGTAAATTATTTTGACGAAATTCTCCTTCAAAATTATATGGATGTAAAATTTGTTCTTCAACTAATTTTTCAGCCACGATATTTTGGATTCAGTTTTTTTGTTGTTCTTTTTTTGTTGTTTTTTTTGTTTTTTGTTTTGTTTTGTTTTGTTTTTTCATAGCAGTATTTGTAAATAGAGACGTGCATTGTCGTCCCGCAATGAGAAATCGGAAGAGCCAACTTCGAATTCCAGTTGAATTATTACGAGCAAGTACCCTTGGGAAAGGTATCAATCCACTCCCCCCGCCCCAGCTATAGAATTAGCAGCACAGATTGCGTTCTATAGACTTGGTTGGCAACCAGTCTACTGCAGAAAGAAATGGCAACCTACTACTGGCAAATCTTCTGCCAAAACAATCATGGATCGAAATAGACATGATTGCCCAAACGTGTATAACGTATGGCACTTAGCTGACTGACTGATTTGTATATAAATTAAAATGTGTAGCAAGTTGTACTAATTCATTTTTAAAGATTCAAATGCTTCGCCCACGTTAGGTAAAGACACAAACGCTTCCAAAGACAGTGACATTTTTACGAGTAAGGTAATAACAACAAATATTATGATAGAGAAAATTAAATTTCAATCTTCATTAAGCTATTTTATTTATCGAAAACAATAAAACAAGGTAAAAGCGTCGGGGAATTGTTAAAACAAATTTTGTTTTAAGTTAAAACGAGCTTCTAATTGTTTCGGTTTTTTTTTTTTTTGTCTCCATTTCCTCGAAAACTTCGTAACTACTCACAAGATTAGTTCATGCTATTCTAAGCATCCTTCTGTAGAACCACATTTCTGATTCCCAGCATTCACTGCCAGATATATAAGGACGAATATTACATAACAGTTCAGCAGACGTTTCTTCGTTTCTAAAAAGATTTTCCTCTTTCTTAATACTTTGCTTAATTTTTAGAAGGCACTTTCGCTATGCCAATGCAGATTCGGTTTTCGTTGCCACACCTAAGCTGTCTGCAGAAACTTTACCCAGATAGTTAAGTTTCAGTAGGGGTTTGATTTTGACGTCGTCAAGACTGTTACTCTTGATAACGACCAAACATTCTTTCTTCTCATATTTGACGATTAGTCCTTTCTTCTCGCTTTCCTTTACTCTATTGTTTAAGAGTTCATGCAGCTTTCTTCTGTGTCTTCCAACAATCCGGCGTTATTTGCGTATATTATGTTGTTAGATTGTGCCATTTTATAATAAATCCTCGTAGCATTTCTAATTATCATAAGGTCAGCTCTCTATAAATAACTCCGGCGGAAATACTCATTCTTCACGTACTTATCTTTAAATATTGTGTACCTGGTCAATTTATTTTCGAATTGATTCTTTCCAATAAATATCATGGGACAATGTTTAACCTCCGTGCTCGCAAAAAAAACAAAACAAAAAAAACGATGCGTCAAAAGGATTACTTTTCCCATGACACCGCTATTATTTATCCACATTCACTCCTTTGCATACACACATACACACACATATACACATACATATAGATACATATACATGCATATGCATACACACATATATGCAGAGGCGCACACATATACACACATGCACACATGCACACATACACAGACGCACATATATACATATACACACACATGCAGGCATATACACATACACACACATACACACAGGAATTATAATAAGGTCAGGATTAAAAAAATTAATCCTAACCTGGCATCTTGACTTTCAGTCAATTTCACACCGACTTTTTTCATTAATCTGAGGGTGCTGAATCTAAAAATGAATTTACTTTTTCTTGGTTAGCTACCATTTTTGTTATGCCTCATTTTTGGAAAAAAAAATGTTCAGTTGTTTTCCCTATATATGATACTGACCGACGGCAATATTTCTCAAAGTAAAATCGTAGAAACCTCTCAATTCGTATTGAAATTAACAAATATTGATTTTCTTATTGAGAAATACTATTTTTCCAATAACAACTAAACCGATTGAATATACCAAGACCAACCAGTATTTTCATCAAATCAATCACTAACAGCAGAAATAATACCTTCGTGAGAATAAGAACTATGGTCAACATTTTCTTTTTCTTAATTGTCTGTCATGTTTAATGTTAAGTCTCTTTTGTACTCCAGCAGTAGTCAGCGACCTTTATTAGGTAAATGTTGCGTTCAGCCAATATTATAAATTGATTTTTTTCTAAAAATGAGCAATTTCAGTTCAGCAAAAGCGTTAGCTAACCATGAAAATCTAAGGTCATCTTCGGAATCAGCCTCCATCAAGTTAGCTAAAAAGCGTGTTTTGTTGCTTGGCACTAAAAACCGTGTTGACCAATGATATTGAATTACGTTTAAGTTTATTTAGTCCTTTGTATTTTAGTCTTTATTTACAAGCATATATCTGATCAAATATTGTAGAAAGTTTTTTTTTTTTAATCATTTCACCCCGGGCAAGGCGTAAATGCCACTGATGTGCGGGGGGCTACATAACTGAAAGAAAATTAATTAGAGGAGGGAGAAGAGGATTACAAACCAATTAGAAAGAAGCAATAGAAAGATGAAAATGCAGGTGTAATGACAGTTGCAAGGAGGGAGAGAAAGGGAAGGATATACGGGGTGGGGGAAGGGCTAGAGTCAAGTGGTTAGTAGATGAGTATTGACATTGCATTTAAATTTCTGGAGGTTGTAGCTGTCAGGAAAGCAAGAATATGGGAGCGAGTTCCACAGGCGTGAAGTGCGAGAGAAGAAGCTGCAGGAGTAGAATTGTCGTCTGCATTTGGTTAACCTAACTGTGAATGGGTGGGACCTAGTTGCCATTCTGGTTGCACGAGTAAACACCTGTTGAGGAGGCACCAGTGATTTAAGTTCGTCTGAGCAGAAGCCATGAAAGTACTTATAGAACAGACAAAGGGAGGCCACATTTCGTCGGTGGGGAAGTGGCTGTAGTCGAGCCGCCAAGTCAGTACCTATCACGTTACTAACTCTCCTTTGGAGCCTGTCGAGAACACTGAAGTGAGGGGCAGGGGCGCCTGACCATAAATGGCAGCAGTACTCCATGCAGGGTCGAATAGTAGACTTGTATATATGCAGGATGGATTCAGGCGGAAAGAACATCCTGGATCGACACAGTGACCCAACCTTCTTAGCAGTGGATTTAGCTATGGATTCGATGTAGCGGTTCCACTTGAGATCAGAAGAGAGGGTAAGGCCGAGGAGGAGCAGTGTATTGCACTCAGGGAGAATCGCTTGGTCCATGCTTATGTGAGGCAGGAGAGGTTGCCTGTGATGGTTGACAGACAACAGCTTGGTCTTGGACGCATTGAAGTTGACAAGCCACTTCTTGCCCCAATTCACCACAGAGTGTAGATCCCGTTCAAGGTCAGCAGCGAGATTATGTCTGTCCGCCATGCCAGGTTTCTTACTTGTGCGGGAGTATATTGTGGTGTCATCTGCGTATATGCCTACTTGGGACTTGATCTCATCTGGGAGGTCGTTGATGAAAATAAGGAAGAGCGTCGGGCCCAGGATAGAGCCCTGGGGGACACCGGCATTCGTGCTGTAGGATGAAGAGGCACGTCCATTCAATACGACCTTCATTTTGCGATTGTTTAAAAAGGACTGGATTAGGTCAAGCAGGCGTCCGGTAATGCCGTAACCCCGTAGCTTGCAAAGGAGGCCAGAGTGCCAGACCCTGTCAAAAGCCTCGGAGATGGCCAGAGCAACTGCATGTACTCCGTAAAGGAGATTGGACTTTTAAAAGACTAATAAAATGAAATAGGTCTTTTTTAATGTCATGTCTTCTCAGGTCGGGCAACATTCCTCTCCAAGTGAATGTGCGGGTTTTGTAATAAATAGCGGATCAGAATGAAAAATTGGAGAGTAGCATCAGATTCAAACGGGGTTCATTAAATTTATTTTTGCACAAGGAAAGGTATAAAGCTACCTGTCCTCCAGCAATGGATTAAATAGTAGGACTTTAATTTGGAAAAAAATATTTGTTTTCTAAAATGAGATTGACAATGCAATATTCCATCGCAAAAATATTCTTACACTCGAAAATATGTTTCGGTTTTAAGTAACCCACAAACGGTTGATAAGCAAATAAAAAACATCCAAAATATGACATATGTCTCTCCAAAGTTCCTTTTTTTCATTATCCGTAAACTGTCGTAGCGTTGCTTTTTCTTCCACTATTTGCAATTAAGATTCTTCCTTCTCCTAGATTAGTTATCATGCGAAAGTGAATGCAACAGACCAAGCCAGAATTTAAACCCTGTTCGCCAATTTTTTCCATGTTCTGTTACATATGTATCAAAAGCCGTGAAGACAGAATACGTATAATGATCAACGAACACCACTGAAAGGAACAACATTTTTATTATAAACAAATCGATGACTTGGGAAGTTATTTTATTTATTTATTTATTTATTTTTGTCTCCAGTTTTTA